>KZ308391.1:431744-501306 GCA_000376725.2 Ladona fulva
TTCCCTTGCATTCTACCCTCTATTACATTCTTCAGCAATCCCTCTCCTCTCAATATCTGACCCACCCATTTCTTTTGTCGGCGCTTAATTACTTCAATTAAAACCCTTTCCTCCCCAACCATTTCTAGCACCTCTATGTTTGTTTTTCTATCCACCCTTTATACCAGTTACTTTTACTACATATTACATATACTACAGCTCCTTTAAAAATAAAATTTCAGCTTGGGTGCGAGGATTTCAGATTATAGCAATACGAGGAAAAAATATAAGATCCTGCAGAAATGCGGTGGAAAAAGTTGAAAAGATATACACGTCGTCGAGTGTCAACGCATTATAAATGGAAATTTCTCAGGAAAATTCGCGATTTTTCCCTTAAGCCGAAGAATACCCGAATTTGATATTAAAGCAAACACTTCTCGATTAGAGGACGGCCAGCAAAATCAATCTATAGGAACATTTTTCTTTTCAGACGGGAAGAAAATCGTGTATTTTAAGCCTGATCTATCGGTACAACAGGTCATGAGGGTAACAATACATGTAATCGTATAAAAGTTGCACGAACTCAAGTTCCACAATCGAATCATCCATTATATTAATTTTTCTCGGATAAAACGTTTGGCGAACATGAACGTTTATAGACAGACAGGTCCTGCTTTGGTTAAAAGTTAAAATGATAGCATGTTGATTAAGAATATAGTTATTTTAACGTATGTGAATATACGAGAACCGATATTAGGTATCCGTTTGTAGTTTTATAGTAGTATTGTCATAAGTTCTTTAAGAGCTGATGCAATTTTCCTTGTATTGTTCATTACCATAAATCGAATCCCTGTTCTCACCCAAGGCAAATGTTCTGCCCACTTAGCTATCCGGAAGCCCCTTAGTTTGGAATAATCGTTTTTTGGCATCGCTGATACATTCATATTGGTAAGATTTTGAACTCTTGCTTAAGAATCAAAAAACGAAAATCTTGAAAATATTTCAAATTTAAGCTTATTTTCCCTTGGCTTCCCTTTTTTAAGGAGACTTATATTTTGGTTATATTATAGGCTGTGTTGTACACTGGATTAAGCTCCTAAACTTTAGTGCATCATGGCTGAGTAAACTAAAGTAGACGAAGTTTCTCTACACTGGCTTGGAAAATTTTGGCATTTCGCAACTTAAGATCACCTCTTTCTTTTTGCGACAAAACAAAAACAGAACAGCAAACATATATCAATGCTGTATTCTCGTTTTATTACGATATCTCTTACTTTACGGCTCTTTCCGAATCTGTAATAAAGCTGCCAGAAACCATACTCATTCCATATTCATTTCCTTGAAAAACTTTAAAATTCAATACGAGAGAAAATGTGAAAAATTATTGCATAAGAATGCACAGGCATACGATGATCAGTTTAACGATATAATAAAGGTAAATATTTTTGAGCTAACTTAACGAGAAATCAACTAAAAATGTCAAGAAACTGAAAGGAAAAGAGTAACGGAAAACCAGTTTATCGTTACGTTGACTTATTATGTACAACTGCCATCTCAACTCTTACGAGCAATTGTGGCAATCTGGTATTAAAAATTCCACAATAGAAGTAGCGGAGTATTTTCTTGTACTTAACAGAGCATTTCTTTGTCGATGGCAGGGAAAAATCAATCAATCTCTATTACTAAATTGAGGGCAATTTACTTCTGTTCGAATTTATAGGAAAATCTAAAGTATTCGTTTACGTCCACAAATGGAAAATGTCAAGAATGATAAGCAAATAAAAAATAAATAATAATTATCCATAGCATATAACGTTAATAAACGAGCTTAGGTGTATAGTTATAAAGAGCTTAGATTCTATACTTAACGCATGGTTTATATCGCTACAGAATATTTAACAGAAACAAAATTACCTTTTTTTCCTTTGAAGCACTGATGAGAATCCATATACCCCACTGGTCATCTAATTTCAATAAAAGTCTCCTTAAATCGTTCCCGGCACGCGCGTGCCAAGGGAATGGGAAGAGCAGAAGCTGGGAGGTAGAATATAGAGAGATACTGAGTGAGGAAGAAAGGGTGAAATGAATGGATGGCTGCAAGGAATGAGAGATGAGAGGCGAAGTGGGAAAGTTTCCATGAGGATGGGAGGGAAAACCGGATGGGGGAAAGATCGCCCCAAAGTGGGAAAAATTATGCGGCATCGCATCTCCCTCCTTTACTGCCTCACGTTGGAGAAAAGGGAGGATCGAAAATGAGAATAGTTTCAAATGAGAGGGGAAAAGCTGTACAGGGAGGGGCATTAGAAAAATGGAGATTCACTCAATTTAGGTTTTACTTAGGCTAGGACTAAAAAGTCATTAGGTCACATTACGAATAATATCCATCTATTTAAAACGGTGTACTTAACGGTCTATTTCTGTGTAAACGCTGGACACATTCTAAGAAACTGCTTCACGCGGGGTTCCGCGACACCAAATTCGAGTATTATTTTTATCTTTTTATTTTTAATTTCCCTACAGGGTTTCCAATACGACGTGAAAAATCTTCTACTCGGAAAGAGACAGGCCTGGTTTCGAGTACCGGTCAGTTTCTCCTCGGCAAAGTTTCCCAAAAATTACTTTTCGATGTTTTAATTTGCTTCAGGGGACGAAAAAAATATATTATGAATTCCAGGTTACGAAACAGTAGAAATAGATTAAAAAACCGATATCTTCCTCGTTATAGAACTTTAGCTACTCAAACAGCTAATAAATTATAGCGATTATGGTAGATTTTACGCAGATAGACTTCAATAAATATTTTCGTATGAGGAATAAATGACATCGTGCCATATAAGGATCGCATTTTCACCAAAAAGCTATTTTTGTGTTTCTAAGCAATATTTAATATTCTAGCAGCAAAATAAAGAGTTTTAAATTATAGCAAGCCTGAAAAAAACAATTTTATACACTGGTGTCCTTTGTAATTGTTTGTGACATTTCCAACTTTAAAGATAAAAGACAATTACAAAAATGAGAGCCATTGGTAGATTATTAGAAATACACTGGGATACAAACCTTTAGAAATACACATCCTAAGGAAGCTACTTAACTTAAGTTTCCTACCTTTCGGTTGATCCATGTGCCCTAACATTCCCCATTCATAGCCCTTTCCTTCGTTACCTGGTAACTCACCCCACCGTTTATGTCATCCAACATATTTTGCCTCTGCCTTTCCCTCTATCTTTTCCCTTGCATTCTGCCCTCAATTACATTCTTCAGCTATCTCTCTCCTCTCAATATTTGTCCCACCCATTTCTTATATCGGCGTTTAATTATTTCAATTAAAACCCTTTCCTCCCCACCATTCCTAGCACATCTATGTTTGTTTTTCTATCCACCCAGCTCACTTTTTCCATTCTACGCCACACCCACATCTCAAATGCCTCCAATCTTTTGATGTTGTCTTCTCGTAAGGGAGGGTCTTCTCGGGAAGGTCAAGCTACCATAGACTGAAAATGTCTCCTCACTGCAATATCATAAAAATAAGCCAATGTAGCTTCAATTTCTTCGATTGTACTTTATTATGTGGATATCATAGCAAGAAATTCTTAAAACGTAATTCTAAGATGATGAAGTCATACATTTTGGAGGTCACGCATATTTACTAAGGATATCCAAATGCATGCCTTAATTTGAATTAATTTAGTAAACTGATGCAAACAGACTCATAAATCATGCCTCAGCAACAAATTCTCCTGCAAGCATCAAAGAATTTACAATTACGGTATCCATTTCCACTGTACAATTTCTAGAAGAAGCCAATCAAATATATTCAGAGGCATCTGAATATCGTTCAACTCTGTGACGGTCAACGGCAAGTGTCGAGCTGATAGAAAGAAAATCGGTAAAAAATTAAATTTACGTAAAGACGAATAAACTTTATACTGACCCTCATTTAACATGAAAGTGATGTTAAGATCCGAAACATCTCATTTGAATAATGAAGATTGTAAATTTGAGAATGTCAAAAGGTGTTATGCTATAATGTGAGATAAAGAAAAGTTATTTTTTCTACGAGTGGTTAAGTAAAACGTAAGGAGAATTTTCATACAAATTTTAGGTGATACCCTGATGGTATGCAACAGTATTAGTGGTTACATTTTAAATGAATCCTACATTACTTAATAAGATTATTTTCCCACTGCTGCATTCGGTAGGAGTAAAATACGCAATATATGGAATCCTGACGAAAATGTCTTAGAAATAGGAAGTGATCTGAAGACATTAACGCTACTATTGTAAAAAACTTCAGCATACCGGAAATAGAAGCCAGCTGTCACTACCTACTCTTCACTGAACTTATTTACTCAGTTATAAGTAAACATAAATCTGCTAGGATCTATATTTTATATGCATGAAGAAATACACGCCAGAAATCCAAACCTCAAACGAATGCGTGTGACTCTTCAGGGTAAGAATCAGAGATTGAAGCATTGAGAATGAAAAAGAGAGAGGTGGTGGTTAGGCCGGAGAAAAGTTTTTGAGGGGCGTAATGTGATGATTTCTGGAGGGATTCATTCATCTGGCAAAAGCTTCTAATCCACTCTACTTGCTTTATAGCTTCGAAGCGATTGGAAAAGCTGATACCGTTTTAATTAGAATTTCGCTGAAATCTTCTCGATTTTATTCTTGGGTCTCGCGAGCGGTAATTGACGTTTTCATTTCACTGGTAATTCAAGATTCGGCTTTCCTCTCAAGATTTTTTTGATACTTTGGGGAAAAGTTTGCGCGGAAATAGAGAATTTCTGCGAAAAAAATCCCTTCAAATATCGATTTGGTTTCCTTTTGAAGAATATGATTAGATGATAAAAGGAAAGGCGAACGCCGGTTACCTTTCTTCGGTATATTTTTCGGGGTAAGCGGATGGAAAAAAAACAGCTCAAGAACCTCACCATATAGCGTTATCTCATGTGTTAATTAATTTTCAGTGCGTTGAGAGCACCGAGAAAGAAGGGAAGAATTATGTCGGACCAAACGAAAAGGAAGCTTTAATCTGATATTTTGCTTAACTATGCAACTTTAAAATCTGCTGCCATATGTTAATGAGATTTTAAAGGAGCTTAAGGGTTAATTCTTCGAATGAATGCAGAAGAAAAAACAATTTCCATTGGGAACTGAAAAACTTTTTAATGCGATTTTTAATTCTATTTAAAGTTTCATTTTGAATTCAATTACGAACGCGATGTGAAATGTTAAAGTTAAATTGAAACTCAACGCTGAAATTCGAAATGAAACTACTATAACGTGATTAAACTGAAAAGATAAATTCGATTTTTATAATTTAGGCTGCTCTTATGCATACGTATTCAACGCAGCATTATATAATTTTTGGCGTCTTTGCCACAAAATAAATGAGTCAAAATTTGATGCTCCAAACCTATTGATGTGTAACAAAATTCTGATTTCGGGAACGCAATCATTCCTCTGAGGCCTATCTTAACCCGACGATTTCAGAGGGAAAAAATGTCCACACATTTCCACATTTTGATGCCTCCCTTTGAAGCCCAATCATCATAATCACAACCTATTTCCTTCCTCCCAAACATTATGGTCGTTCAAGATGGAGGATTACCGGCGCGTTTGATAATCAGGACGAAAATTAAGCCCGTCAATCTCCAGTCACAATCAAATCCCACCGGCTCAGAACCTAAAGGCAGACGCGAGAACCAATCGAGTGTGGAAGCCAGCAGCATCAGAGGTCGGGTTGGCCGGTCGGGGCAAATGAAATGAAAGGATATTGGGATCATGGACGAGGGAGGCAAGGGAGAGATGTGGATTGATAGGTATTGGTTAAGGGATGGTTGAGAGGGGTGAAAGGGAGTTTGGCAGAAGGGACTGAAAGGGAAGGACCTGGAAGCAATAGAAAAGGCGCTTTAAAGCTCCCACGAGGAGTGACTTGGACGGGTGGGGAGAGATAGAGGCACGGCGCGATTCCGGAAGTGAGGGGAGGTGGAAATTGGTGTGATTGGTTTAGATGAATAGATGGGAAAGGATAGGGATTAGGGATGTAAAAATTAAGATCGCCGAGATATGAATGGAGATTTGCCGCAGTAGTCGACGAAAGCTCGATCCTGAGGTCAGAGAGGAATGTAAGAGAGTTCCAACGAAAAAACACGAAGAGTTACAAGCTCATCGAAAGCGAGGTTTTCTGTAGAAATCGGAATTTTTGAGCAATGGAACGATATATATCTCGAGTAATTCATTTCCGAGAGGCGGATTGTATTCATATTCAACTGTATTCAATAAGCGTTTATCTAACTTCATGAAACACATATAATAAATGAAAATACGAAATACAGTTTTAGTAGCGTGACTACGGTGGGATTTTTTACTGTAGGTATTCGAGTTTTGATTCGATAAGAAACCTAACTAAGCGTCCCACAGAAAAACAAGCCGCACCAACTTTAAACAATTTTTATCATGGGTTTTATCATTTCATGTATTTTTATCCTGGTTGTTATTTAAGCACATCGAAATAAGTGCCTGTTTATCCGCACCGTTTAATGGATTGCTCATTTTGGAATTTGCTTTCTAAAAATTGATGCAATCGAAACAAATGAAAACTCTCAATAGGAGTCATATAAATTATAAATTGAATCAACTATAACTTAGTAGGGATCTGTTTCATGCGAATTTATGTTTAGCATGGCAATTGTAAGACTAGGAACGTGCAAGAAGTCGGCAGGGGTATCCGAAGGTAATTACGGGTAGTCATTTCGTTTTACCTGTGATAAAATACCAGCCAGATATACAAATGTTTTTGTATTTCATGATTAAACATGGGATGAATCGTGCCAAATATTGGTGCAACTTGTCTTTCGGTGGGGTCCATCATTTGTTTTGGTATCTGTAATAAAAATCCGGCAGTATGATGAAAACGCGAAAATTTTAGCACAACCGCATATAAACTGAAAAGCGCTAGTCATAGATTCATCAATTTTAACTGGACACGAAACAATTCCTTTGGATTACAGTGAATTTCTGCTTACAGTACGCACGTAGACGTAATTCACTCCTGTACAGGGGATATTTCCAGGGATATTGAGAACTGTTACTGGTACATACGTAGAAGCGGAATAAATAAAGATAATGAAAATCAATTTCATTTAATACCAAATCGGGTTATGAAAGGGGAGTTTTTGTTCCAACGTTACGATGGAAGTTTTTAAAGGAAATTATTTCAGTTTCCCAAAATAAAAATCCTCTCTTTTGTCCAATTTGAATGACAAACATATAACATAGTCATAAAGCATTTACGTTCCTGAACGGAAAGGTTTTACGGAATTCCTCATCCTGAGGTGAGGGGATTTGAAACTATATGTTTGCTAGTTTCAGCCCAAATTCAAATGGCCGAGATGAATAATTTTGCGATGTCAAAATTGAACATGTCATTACAAAAAGCAACCGTTTTGGAAGTGAAGATCCATTATCTGGCGACAATTGCGCGATCACCCAAATCGGTTACATTTTGGAATGAAGAGTTGCATTTTCAAAAACTTATTCCCTCACCTCTACACTATGCAGCTCCAAGTACTGCAGCCTTCTCCATCGATTATGAATTCCTAATAAAAAGGATATCACGAAATAAAATTCGAACTTAACACAAAATGCGAAGAGTATGTAACATTCAATTATTCTGGGCTACAATCACACAAATTCTTCGTTATCAACTTATCGGGCATAAACTGTTGCATATTGTAATGTTTTCATATGCTATTTGAATGAATTTTCAGATTACAGTTCTAATAACAGAATTGTATACTGCTTGATTAGTATGAATCGTACATAGTTCAAATTCCACGTTTTACTGGAGAAGCGTTTTCCGCGTAATAAGTTTCTGGTATTCCTTTAACTCTATAAAGTGCTGCACAGTGCATACTAACATCCTTTCAGCTGATTAACTGTAACCTGCAATTTAATAAGCTTATAGATACAAGTTGCTCCGTCTAAAATACAATGAAAATTTTATTTTCAGTTAGAAACGATGTCTTCATTCTAAGGCGATGATATGTTAAGTATTATACTAATGCTGGAACATTTACGGATGATAAATATAAATTAAATTATGTTGACTTTAACTCTTCGCAATTTCCTATATTAGGTGAAAAGATTATTCTATGTTTTCTATTCCAAATCCTTGTACCACGACGTACATTAATTTTGTGCTCATTGTTTTTACGTTTCTTTTTTTTTAATATTACTTTTGTGCCTTCCCGTTTCTTTCAATACAGATCATATAACGAAAGCACCTTGTACACGATATTGATATATTATGTTTATTAACTTATTTAACACAATAAAAATATAAAAGAATAATGAGCAATATATTTTGAAACAAAAACATTCTTTTGCAGATGAAATAGAATGGAAATCATCTTTTCCTCGCGAAGATTTCGGCCGTTATTCTCCCGTTGCAAGGGAATTTGGCCCAACGAGGGATGGTGGCTGACCTTGCGAAAGGTCAGCGAACATTAGGTCAGTTGGAACAATACGCTGAAGCTATTGTTGATTGCATCTTTGCTCATGAATTCCAAAATGAATGGCTAATTACGGGATAATCTTCGAATTGTATGCATTCAACTATAGCAGGACTTGTGAGATATTATACGCCATTTAATTTCTAAATGGGCGAATTTCTTTTGGAAATACCTCGAAAATTAATTATATCTGGATTTAATCGGATTTGGCTGATGGTGGGAATTTACAACAAGTCAAAATCAAATTTTAATCTTGTATGTATATATAATGAAAGGTGGAAACAATGTTGTTCTCTGCAATTTGGGAATCTATAGTAGATAAGGTTTGAGGAATACCTCTTGATTATAATTCACAACAATGGATGATAATGAAACAGTCTGTGCAAACAATACGATAAATAATGATGCGTCGTACGCACAAGTACATCATCCCAATGAAATGAAATATCCGAAACATTAGAGAATTTAAAAGGGAAAAACCTAATCACATTAACTAACTTTCACTACGCGCAAAAGAGCAGACTTTTCAAAAATAATGTTGTTAGTTAATTCAACAGATGGACCACTTCCTAAGAAATCATTACTTTTATTTATTTACTTTAATATTACGCTTATTGTTTTTTTCTCAATTTTGAGTGTTTCAAATATTTACTATTTGGTTTACTGTATTGTTACACGATTGAAATATTTTCTATGAGACAATCCTAGTACTCAATCCCAAGAGAAGCTCTAATGTACACTGGAATACACTCATTCTCTCCTTACATCGAGGCCATTACGTTTATCCATCCATCTTTTCTGTCAAAAGCAATTTTTAGGGATTTAAGGGTCTCCCCGTTACCTCCATGAAAGGACAGATTACTTTACAACTGTCCTTCTCTGTCTTCGGAATCTCTTACCGCGGGACAAGAAAAGAGCCTCCGAGTTTTTCAGAGGAAATGATGATGTTCATAAAACTAGGTTGGACAGGAATGAAATTATGATGGATTCGGACGTCACCTTATCCATTCGGAAAATATAACTCACTCCTCATCTTTCCGTTACTTGACGCCGCAAAAAACCAAAAATGAAGACTTACGATAGCACGTCACAAATTCTTTTAATGGAATAATAAAATAAACTGATGTTGAATATAGCATAATTATAATTGAATAATGCTATTTATATCAGAAAATTAAAAATTAATTAATAATATTAATTATTATATTTTACTAAATAAAAGTTGCAGATTGTTTTACCAATTTACACAGCTAATAGTAAACAATTTCATGGATGCACCACAAGCATTACATTTTGAATACAGTAGATTTTTGATTTAATCCGAAATTTTTACCGCTCCAGCCGGAGTAATAAATATTGCGAAGGACACGCTCTCCTTCGTTTAAAGTAACATTCTAAAATATTACAGAGATTAAATAATTTCAAACTCTAAAGACAAAAGGATGGTTAGTTATTGGCTTTGTCTTTCTAATCAACATTAAACGTATATCAATAGGCGGGTGTATGAAAACATCTGTAAATGTAACATCTGTAAATCTGAGGAAAAGTTGAATAATACCATCATTGAATCATCAAAACCACGATTCTCTCCTCGTTGACAAATATGTCTCCCCACTCTGATTACAGTAACCCCTCTTCTTCTCCCCAAATTCTGCTTCCTTCCTCGCAAATTTCTCAGTTCTCGTCCTTAATGAGTTCCCGTGAATCCTACTCAGCCTCTCAACCTGGCTCATTGATCCGTTTGCTTCTCCCTGCTCTTCTTGAGGCTTAAATATGATTGATAAGTTACATTTTCCAAATACTTGTGCTTACTAATGGAGCTAATGAGCCGAAACAAGTTGCCGCCTTATTGTATCCGTGGGGTATACAATGTTAATAAAATCAGATTCTAGTTTCCTAATGAAACTAAATTAATTTGTATTATCTTTTTTCAATGGTTATAAGTTAGAAATTCCTGCTATTTGTATCTCCTTAAAGTTATTAAGGAGTTATTCCTTTTAACATAATAAACTCTCCGAGTAGTTACACTTCTTGTGGAGATAAAGATACTGAATGGGAAATTATCTTGAATTAAGCTTATTACCCATATAATTTCCAGTTCGCTGCCAACAAAGGCTTCCAACACGTACCAATGTATGTCTTCATAACTTAAAATTTTCGAATACTTCCAACGCAGGCATAAACTATAATAAAGGTATCGCTGGCCGCGGGCGCCGTATAGAAAGGTTCTTCGTCAGATGAAAGACTTCGTTCACTTCGAAGCTTTCTTAAGCCAACTGCTAAACGGATATTGCTGCTCATGGGCTTTGTTGAGATGAATTTCTTAACCGATATCATATGCATCAGCGCCTTATTATAAAGAAGACGCTCACACTCCAGTGGTTCAATAAATGAAAAGATCTGATGATGTTCGGTGACAAATAATACGCAAAACTATGATTGTTATAGTTAATGTGACATTTTTCAGAATATAGCCTCAGCATAACATAATGTCGAATAAATTAAAATAGAATATTTCCATAATAATAAATGTCGTTGGAAAATACGAAGTTTAGTTTTAATTTATTAAATGTCCAGTCTTATTTATTGATTTCCGTCGATGTAAGCTCAACTTAAAATGGTTACCCTAAAGATGTACTGAAGACACATTATTTTTGTTACGCCTTATTTCCGAATCTCGTTATAAAGATGGCGACTTAGTAACAATATAATTTACAACTCACATTCATCTTTCGAGTAAAAGGAAACGATTAAAAAGAAGTACCGGAAATATTCAATGAATCGCTTCCATTTTCCAACCTTTTTTCATTCCAAAACTTTCCATAGATTTTTTCTAGGCTTACCTGGAGCTTATCAACCTGCATCATTTTTTATAACAAATCGGCAGAAAAAAAAATATATAGTACTTTTAGAACGTTCCAGTAGTGGAAACCACATACCAACAAAGAATATCTGTATAAACTTTAGATTCCTTATTTCTGTGCAACGTAGGAATTTACCCAAAGTCAAAGCAAAGTGCCCTTCATTTAAAGGACGCCACAGTTTGATGGTACAAGTGCACCAAAAATAGAAAACAATCAAGTTTGGTATCTTTGAAAAGTAAAATAAATTAGAAGTTTGGGGACCTCCTTTCTTTCGCGGAGAGTTTATTGACGTAAAATTGAGAAATAAGGGTTAAACTCCTTAAAGCGCTGAAACTCCTCTTCTAATAGCATCGAGATTTTTGCCATTGCATAGAGTTGGTACCGCTCCTCCTTAAACAGTCTCCTCGCGCTAATGCTGCATCTCAACGGTGCTACTAATGGCTCATTGATTGAGGAGAAGAGCTGTTTTGAGGCGCAACTTGAAACCAAATGGCATTGCCTGTAGCTGAAGTGATTTTAAAAGACAATTAACCTCTCAACAATAACGAAGCAGTTACTAGACCACGATTTTATGGCCAGCAAACTTGGTGCCGTAATGCGAATATACTGAGTACTTATCTTATCAAAATATTTTAACTGTTAGAATCTGATAGAATAATCGATGGCGCACCGACCAATTCTTAATTAGGGGAAAGCATGGTGAAATGACTACGCAAAGTTCCACAGGATTGTTTTATTTGCAGCCGGTTTCAAACAACATTATTTAACATGTTTGTTTTAAACCTGTCGCAATTAAAATAATGCGGAACTTCCTGTAGTCACCCTCTTGTGTGTCTCGTGTGTGTGCTTCCTCTTACGGAGTTACGCAAAGTTAAGACTTCGACGGTTGAATTAATTCTTTACTGATCAACTGTAACCTTGCAGCAGCAGGAAAGTTAACAAAATGAAGAAAAGGCTACCAGTGAAACATGACCATATGGTACGTAATAGTCAAGCTATCTTTCTTCAAAGGTGGAAGAATGCTCCCTCTTATTCTTGCCACTTTCTCCTTTTTATTTTTATTTCTAAGATAATATCTCGGAATCTACTTACCGCACTGTAAAAGTATCGACTATGTTAATAAGAAAATTACAGGAATAAATGAATAAATAATTACCAAGGAAAAAGCTGCACAACAAGGTGATAACAGAAAATAATAAATCTTAGAAACTACACAATAAACCTTAAAAATGTTGAGAATGGAGGGAGACATACTGAACGAGTTGGAGCAGAAACGACTTGAAATTGTTGATTATCACTTTTGTTCACATTGCGATTATCACAATGCGAACAATAAATAATGATCAAAGATATGTAGAAACACAGAGAAAATTTAAAGTTAACTGAGGACTAGCCAGAAAAAGTAATCATCAATATGTTTCTATTATATATTAAGACACGATTATTGGAAACACAAATATTCAATATCCATGACACAATCGCTATTGAAAGGCCAACGCTTGGCTAAGAGACGTGGTCAGCGTACCACTCGGGTATATTTAATTACTATAACTAAAGCCGTTTGTCAATTTCTCCTCACCGAAGCAACATGAAGCACGAAATAATTTAATTGGTAAAAAATTGGCTATTTTACCGTCAAATGGTGTGCTATTCAGAGGAGGCACTCCCTCCTGAGAGAGCTTTGAAGTGCAGAATTTTCGAGTGCGCAGACATTTGCTCTTTCGCAAATTTACAGGAAAAATACTCAACGATGGGTCATTGATCACGAATCAATTGAAGCTGCCGATTGTTCATTTCTGTTTCTGTTTGATAATTATTCATTACCTCTCATTATTATTTCATGGTATTTTGCCTCTCAATGCCAATCGTGATACATACTTGTTCACTTCTATACACTGATGCAGAATTTATACTTTCATTTATTTGTGAGCAAACTGAAGCTAACCACACGGTCCCTATAATGAACAATTTTAAAAGAGAGTAAAAAAAACGGATTTGTATGAAGTTTCCTATCTGAATCCTGCCTGAGCTTTTAAATTACGACTAAATAACATACTGCACGATTGACCTATGAAGTGAATTACTCAGTTATTTATTCAAATCATATTCATCATCATCAATTCAATAAAGTACTAATATTTAATACCCTTCCTATCCAGAACTTGCATCAAACTTAAGAGAAAATCTTAGAACCCAGATAAGGGGACCGAATTATTCGAGCTCTTTGATTCAGCCTAAATGAATTCCACTGGGTCTTTGCAACACAATAAAATTTGTGTAATCACTTCGTAATTCTGCTACGCCTTTAATTTTAAACTGTAAATTATTACTTTTGCAGAATACAACAAAATTTGAAAGTATGGATGACGATTGAAAATTTGGTTTGGTTAATTTTTTTTAAATGAGCAATTCTCTCCAGGGATTCTCACGTAAACGTAAAAGACGACATTCTCACTAATCGGATAACCTCAAAAAACTGATAACCTCAAAAAATGTTGTCTACAGGGAGAGAAGATTTGCTGATGACAATATGACATCAATATTAAAAACAAGACAACCCTTCACTCAAAACTCACCATTTTTCAGCCCCTAAAATGTAAAAAATTCCGAGGTAAGACTGTTTTAAATGTCCAAGTGGGTGGAATAGGCATCGTTTTCTAACATCCGAGTTGAATACCAATCACAGGAGCATATCTTAAGTTTGGAAATTATTTTTTCATTCACCCTTAATAAACCTAAAATGCGATTTGTAACCGTGAGTTGTGTCAAGCGTGTAACGTGGGTATTATACCACGACTAATATTTGAGGAATGGTAATTGTTCTTATTTGGTAGGTACAAATAATTTTCTTCTTAGTGCAATCTGTCTTCCGACAGGTTTCAACTGGATACCCTCCATCGCAGTCGGACCTGAGCGTCTTCTTTCATTTGCCTGTAACTTCGGCCATTTTTTATCTCATCCAGCATTCCCAGTCTTTTTCTTCCCCTTCCACGTTTTCCTTCTATTTTTCCTTCAATAATTCTTCTAAGTAGGCAATTTCAGCGTAGTATGTGTCCCAACCAAGCTGTCTTCCTCTTTTCGATTTCCCTCAACAGTTGTCTTTCCTCTCCTATCCTCAACAGTACTTCCTCATTTCTCATTTTATCATTCCACTTCACCTTAAGCACTTTCCTCCACAACCACATTTCAAAACTTTCTAAGTACTTTTCTTCTTTCTTTTTAATTGTCCATGTTTCACTGCCATAAGTAACGACACTCCATACCAAACATTTAGCAAATCTCTTTCTCAGATTTATTGGAATTTTACATGCTGTAAGAAGTCCTTTCACCTTGTTTTTTTACCCATAGCTACCCTCCGTCTTACTTTCTGGGTACAGCTCCCATTCTCAGTCACTAAACTTCCCAAATACTGAAATGATTTCACTCGCTCAACGTTTTTTCCTTCTACAGATAAATTTATGTTTGCTTCATTCCTGCTTATTCTCATCACTTTTGTCTTTCCGACATTTATGTTTATTCCGTATTCTTTCCCCACCCTTGCCATACTCTCCATCATATACTGTAGCTCCTCTTCTGTTTCTGCTAGTACTGCTTGATCATCTGCATACTTCAATCTCTTTATCGTTTCCTTTTAATGGAAATTGAAGGGAAATCAAAAATGTATTTTATTTATTCAAAAATAATANATAATTATTATTTTATTTATAAAAAATAAAAAATTTGAAAAAATCCTTTCACAAATAATATCCAATCATAAATGGAATTCTACCAAGTGAAGGCTGAACTCATCAAGTTTACTTTACAAGCACTCAAAACTCTATGGTAAAATATAGGCTATTACGTAAACTATTTTTTTTACTAACCTTACAAACCCTAATATCCAATCTCTTGAGAACGTTATGGATATATTTAAGATATTCTCTATTATCCGAACCTGTCTCTAAGAACCATCAAACCTCACCATTCTGTTTCTCTTTCGCAGATCTCCCGGACGATACGCCAATTGTACGGACGGAGAAGACGAGGTACTCTTCGGGCGAGAGGATCCGAGCTAATTGCACATCACCTTCCTCCTTCCCGGCGGCTAACCTCACATGGTTCCTCAACGGGAAACAGGTGAGAGCACGCAGGTGCGCGCACATTCATTTCCCGCAAATATGCGCCGCTGTGAAATTGCCGGAATGAATGATGCCCGCGTTATGATTTAAAGGTTTCACGGTTGTTGGCTCACACCTCAAACCCAGCAGTGCTTTATATACTCTCCCTGGTTCGGTCTGCATGAAAGCGATTCAGGAGGAAACGTATATTTTATAATTAAGTCCCGCTAATGGGACCTCACGTCGGCGTAATCGATTCGCCTAGGGAGGAATGGGAGAGAAATCCAGATCTTTCAGGGATCCTGCCCTGATAGTTTTCGAGCAGCGTCACGTTGATTCTCCGTCCATTTGTATCTTATCACCTGAGGGGGAAAAGGACGGGGAGGGGGGATTATTACCGCGTTATGAATTCATGGATGCTGACAAGGGCGCCGACGGGATATATGCAAAGCAGAAAAAAATGACAATCGAGAGAAGCAAAGATACCCCTCAGCAGGGTCGGGTAGGGGATATTCTGCCCTGCGGTAGGATTACAAATTTCCGCAATCTCCTCCACGATTGCCCTTAATCTCGATAATGTTTATTTTTCGTATTCCTTTATTTTTGGTAAAGATGGCATTAGTTTTTTTATTAAATGCGTTATATTTTAGATTACCTAGCCTTACCCCCGAATTCATGTTGCTTTTTAGCAGGAGGCAGAGGAGAAAGCATTTAAAGCAAATGATACTTGGAAACTTTACAGATGCTGGCGTGCTGTGGAGGCAAGGTAAATAAGGTGAGGTAAAATTCATTGCTAATCATTCGAATCGGGAAGGGTAGATTAAAGAAAAAACAACCGAATTAGGCAACTCTGTTAGAACTGAAGGTTAGATAATGGGTAACGATACGGGAAAGTTTTCAGATGATATCTAAACTACATAAGAAGAAAATTGCAGATCCAAAAGCAGAACCAATATATGGAAAACTATGGACATCTATAGATAGTAGATCATCAGTTTTCTCATCATAAAATGTATTGCGAAAATAAATGTGTAAATCTTTCTCCATATTTATTGATAAAACACCTTAGAATTAGTTTCTGCTGGACACACTTTTAGAATATTAAAGGGGGGGGGGGCTACTGCCCGCCAGTCACCCACCTTGAGCTGCGCCCGTGGAGGTTATAGAGAATTTTAAGAATTTGATTGCTAAATAAAGATAATTAATTGCATAGCAGAATTCCAAGTCGAATGGCTAATGACTAACGGATTTTAGGCATAATAATAGAATAATTAAAATGCGACTTTATTAGGGCGAGATTGGGACTTTTCTTACATCTTAACCTCCGTCATATGAAGTTTCAGAGGAAGAATGAAAGAAGTGCAAAGAAGAAAATTAATTTGTGAACTTTAATTCAGAAAAAAATTATATCAAATGAACACTAGGTCATCAGTTGTTATTACTATAAAATAATAAAAATTATATAAAATAACTTTAGTTTTGAAATAGTATATGTATATTATAACTCGGAGCACGGAAGTACATCATTCAATAAAAATAAGTTCAAGGTTTGGTGTTAGCTCCGAGTGTATATCTTAAAAGAGCATTTCCTAAAGATCAACATTGATGCTTATTGTAGCATAGTTTGGGAATCAGTTATGTTTGGATATTAATTTAGCCACGCACTAGGTTTTCTCTTAAAAATACTTGTGCTTATACGATGCAACCGAGCGAAACTACAGCTATCACATCTCTGAGATCGTTTCCTACCACGCGCACTAAACATCGTGTCGAGTATCTCGTAAACCAATTTTTTCCACCTCCGAAGGCGCGCGAATTATAAATTTTGTCGCGGAAAAAAGCAGGGCGATTTTTTCCAAATTAATTCCCCACGCTCGATTAGGTTCCACCAGCGGAGTGAGAAGGAAGCACCCTCCTCCTCGCGGGAGAAATAAACAAAATGAAACGAAAAATGACAATAACGACGCGATGAAAAAATAAACCTTGGCAGATAGGCGCTGGGCGTAAATCACAAAAAGTAGCGCGCGGTGAAAAATGACGTATAAATCGCGACGGGAGAGGGAAAGATTGATTGCGGACGGTGTAAACAATGCGAGGCTTGTGACACCGTTCTCCGAGACGCGCGTGTGTGAGCTGGACGTAATTCCCGGCGATGGGCGTGGGAGGAGGATATGGATGGCGATTTAAATGAAGCCCCGCCAGCGATTCGGTTAATAGACCTTTAAAAAGGGAGGAAACGCAAAAAATATAAAGTGTCGACGGAAGCTCCCACTCGCGCGGGTTCTGGGTGTGGTTTTTAGATGCGGGTTAGGAGAGCGAAGGAGTGGGAGCGGATTATGTACGGTAGATCGACGTGGAGGAAAGAATGGGACAGTATGGCTCGGTAGAGAATAGAAATCCAGGCAATCAGTGTTTTTCATCCATCCATCAATCTTCCCGCCCGTTTATCTCCTTTTTTATTCCCCGCGTAGGGAAATCTCCCCTCCGTAGAGTAAATACTTATCGTCGGAGAGAAAAAATGAGAACTGAACGAGATCGGGTTTTTTCCTCGCTAACGCCGCGATAATCTGAAATATGAGCGATTTCTCCACTCTTTATTGCATCGTTTTCCGTTCGGAGCGGGGATATTGAGCGAGAGACGAGAGGATCGTCGATCCTCTCTCCATTTTTCCCGTCTATTTCTCTCGCCTCCTGAACGTTCCGGCGATGACTATAGCAGAAATGTTCCATTCGAAATTAAACTCGGAATGTATCGATCTCTGGGACCCCGGAATTCCCCCTTATCGCATCCCGAGGTTGGATAGATGACCGCGAACGTTGCGCGCGGGAAGAAAATATGCAGAACAAATGGGAAGAATTTTCGGCTGGAGTCGGTGTGCGGGAAACGGGATGGTCGCTTGTTATGTGAGAACACCGGCCGTCGCAGTTTATAAATCGGGTGGGAAATATCCTCTCGCGGAATTGAATTTGCATGCGCAAGCAGAAACATTTTCGCGGGACTTCGATGATAATGACGGTAGGGGGATAAGCGAGGGAAGTTGAAATAAAAGAGAAGCTAGGAGCGGAACGGCTTTGGGGCGGTTGGTAACCAGAGTTTGTTGTCTAATCCTGGGAGTTTTGAGTGATAATCTCATCAGCGAAATGGTTATAGTGTTCGCCGGTTGGATGCCCGGAATCAAAATTACGTTCTGTAGCAAAAAGGATAAGCCTCGGTTTCATTGGAGAGAGCAATTAAATCACGGATATGATCGTTAATATTTAACCTTAGTTACGTGTTTGTGATGGTGGCGGGAAATTATTACGCACGATGTAACCAAATGATGGGTCATGAACCTCAAATGATGAAAAATATTAAAATGTTACGGATAAGTGGCGCTGGGAATTAGTGGAAATGTTGTCGAATAATACCTTATGAGTAAAATATAGACGAATCTATTAGCAAAGAGCAATTAAAACCTCTGAAATTTACTGATAAAAGTACAGTTTTATATTATATTTACAAACTCTTCAAGAAATATGCTTAGTAATATATCAAATGTACCCTTTTTCCTTCTTGACCATACTACACAACAATATTTGCATTATCTACTGGAATCACATGTATGATGGATAATTTCCTGTTTAATGCGCAGTTTCTCGAACTGGTATGTTAAAAATGGATTTAAAAATTGTTTACCTATTTGGCTAGTGTTTGAATGTCAGCAACACACAAAGTGTTCCTAAAAGTTACTTAAAAATATAATCAAAAGCCCTTACCTAATTGTTTCCATACCCTAGAAACATCAACCTACTCCTGTTTCCATATTTTTATTAACCATAACTTCAAACCCTCATCGTTCTGCTCAATGCTCTGTCGGATATAAACAATGTGTATCAAGGTTTAATTCTTAAAAATTGAATGAAGTTCGTACGAAATTATAAATATAAATACAAGATAAGTGCGAACGAAACAAATGCCTGGGTTGTTTTTCAGATTTATCCTAGATCCATTTTCTTGAACCTTCATTCGTGAATGTCTCGTGGTGACCAATTCATTAATCATCATATGCATTGATAAGTCGATTATTTCAAACGAAAAATTAATTTATATCTTCAACCTCGGAGATTATCTTTCAATGTATAAACGAAAACATACATTTTACGTTTTGTTTCGTTCCTTGAAATGTCTCCTTGTTCGTTTCTTCCAAAAATTCTGCGAAATTTGGTTGAACTTACAGAGGGAATAACTGACATTTTGGGTGCTATGCTGCGGTCACACTGGAAGGGTATTCTCGCTAATTGAATTCGCGCGAGCAGGCTTCTATACGCGCTATAAAGCAAGTAAATAGATTATCTAGTACAGCTGGTCCAGCGGTGTTCAAGCTGTGGTGAAGTGAGCCAATGGGGAAGCACAAACTCTTTGTCCAGCGATATTAAACCTTCAGGAAGGGACTACTGCGCACGCTCTTTGTGAAGGTTCGCAGAGGTTGAATACGAGGGATATAACAGAAGCTTACCTTTTGACAAAACATATTCGCGCGTTTTACAAAACATTTCTATAGATGCATTCGCCATTTTGCGAGAACAATTTTACAAATAATTTTAATGGATATATTTGGGCAAAAATATTTTGCATGAATGTTTAACAGGGGTTTCGTATTTAATTGAAGGAAATATCAACATCATTCCAAAAAATGAGAAAAAGCTACATAATGGTATATCCTGAAGGAAATTTTACCGAAGAGTATATCTATATACTGCAACCAAATCCATTTCCGAGTTGAATATCTGATACAGACCGACATGATTCAGAATTTTAAGAGAAACGTTGATATACATTATGATATATTCGATATCTAATGTGATATATTCTGGCTATTACTGAACGGGGAACTTATACATAAACTATAAGTAATATTAGTTGGTATAATTATGGCGTCTAAGAGGACGCTGACTATTGGCTGAAAGATTGCTAATGAATATCGAATATAAAATTATTGTAAACGATACTTAAGTACGGATTATCATCACAGTTTTGAGCCTAATTTTAACATGAAAATGTAATTACTTTCAACGGGAATGCGATTTTTATGCGCGAAACTTTGTCCGATATGGACATAAATTTCTCAAATGACGTCGGATTAGCACCGTTTTGGTAGCTACGACAAATATTGCTCAATTAGAAAATATTGTTTGTTGAAATAAAACGGAATCTATTCTGTGGTTAATTTCAAAAGCACGCGAATTAGGTATTCTAGATATGGATATCAATCCATTATTGCGGTTATTAAGTGAACGATACGGATTAACTTCAAAGTATGGAACGAGGGGTTCAGAAAAATTCCTAGAGAAGGAAATGTTTAATAGTACATTATACCAAACATTGTGAAAACAAAAATTTTAATCGAAAACTTATAATACGAAGTCCAAACTGCCGACGAATAAGGAGAATACAAAGTAGTTATATTCCAATGCACCTGTGCCATAGAAGTATGAATTTGTATATGTAGTTATATACACAATACAGATATCTAAGAACGAAATAATTTCTAAAGAATGGAGACGTACAGAATTTAACACTACGTAAGACCCATCTAATTTTATTTACGATATATCAATCAATTGATATCTATAATTGTGGACGAATTCAGGGTAAATTTAATATTATAAACAGCACATAGAGAAGCTAGTAGATTGGAGTAGGTAGACATGTATCGGATTGGTGAGAGAAGGTAGAAATATATTCGTAATAGCTGCATCTACCTCACTCTAATTTCAAACGATAGAAACAAGCCTAAGAAAATCATTCTGTGCCTGATAAATATATGCCGAGTAAACAGTGTTCCATCAAAAACTGATAGTTTGACTGACATTGCCCATACATTTATGCAGAGTATTACTAAATGGCAGAAGTACGAGCCCATTAAATCGAAAGAGGGGCTTTAACGGCATAAAGTTCATATTTATTCATAAATATAAAATAAACTCCATCGTATGTTATTTGCGTTACGTTAATTCAAAACTGGACTTCAAGCTTGGAAATAAATGACCGATAAAAACTCATTAATAAACTTCAGAATACTTTATGAGTGGGTCAAGTATTTTTAGTATTTGGAAATTTAATTTTCATTGAATAAATCTGGCTTTCTACTAATAAGCATTCCGACAAACTGGGTTAATATCAAGTTCAATTTTCTTGGTATTTTGTCTTTTTGACAAATTTGTGACAATTATTGATTACAAAAAATCTGAAATCCAACAGCTTTTAAATTCTCATCCTTCATTTATGAATTAAAAAAATAATAATTGGGATAGAAAGCTAACCATGTTTCCCCTCCATTTACTGGGGTAAAAACGATTTTCACAGTGGCAGGTTTGATACAACATAAATATTCATGTCACACTCGGCAAGGGTGGAAATAAAAGAGACGGAAAACTCCACGAATTTGAAACGACGGAGTAAACGAAGAGTGGATTCCAAATAACACCAGGAAATATGTACATGTATTACCTGTTAAAGATGAATCAACAGATCACCCTAAAATGTTATGCTAATACATCTCGATAATTACGAATCATTGAAAAGCATAACCAGCGCTACATCCAACATTTTGTTAAACTCCTTAGTGCAAGTAAAATCTCAAATTAAAATATAAACGAACTATCTTCGTAGAGGAAGGCGTCGATACAATTTCCTAAGTATTAATTATTATTTCAAGCTTTGTCACTCTTTAGTGACAAAGCTTAAAGTAATTTTGGAAGTAGCGTTGGTTTTGATTTTCGATGATTCGTATTTATTGTACCTTATAATTATTACTTCAAGATTAGTCACTCTTTGGTAACTAAAACTTCTTCCTTACTTTAACATTTTATGGAAAGAACCCACAACGTGGTTTAGATATGTTTATTTATATATCTGTAAAGGTTGAAAATAAAACATTTAATAACACAAAAGATTAAATTTATAAGGACACCTTAGAGAAAGTGCGTAATATTGATTAACTAGGCAATTTAAAGGAGATATTTACTAAAGACCACTATCAGAAAATAAGGTTACAATTAACTTGTTATAGTTTATTAAAAATCTAAAGGAATCCCCTAAAGTGAAACCTTTCATCTTGTGTGAGTAAGTAAGGTATGCTCACAGTAAAGATAGTGTTCTTTCCCTCTCTGTGTTCAAATTAGAATACGTAGTTTGCAATATGACCAAAGATTTCATTTATTCATTCCGTCAACCACCATCTAGATAAAAATGATAACAATTGCCTAAATAAATAGCACAAAAATAGAAATGAATACAAACATGTAGAAATGTGATATTATCCTAGAACGAAAAATTACATTTGGATCGAATGAAATTCCTGATATCGGAAACGTTCGCAAAATATCGAAAAGCTACAACGTTCGATAAAAACCTCGCTATTATTATACTTATTGAATTTGAATAAAAAGCCGGTGTTTTGAAAGGAAATTCTGCAACAAATGAAAACATATCTCGCGAAAGATAAACCAACGATCGCTTTTTTCAGAATGAGATTCCCAAGCGAAGATCAGATGATATACATCTTTTGTAACTGTGGGCGTTTTTTCGAATGCAATGCAGAGAGAGCTCATATTTATCCTCGGCAATCCATTCAATTCGCACCCTTATCGTTTACGATAGATGATTCATCGCCCGCGCGAATAACATGCACCGTCGACAGATTTATGATTAAGTGCCCCGATCGTGACCCGATAAAACGCAAGAAATCAAATCCATATAAAAGCCCGCTAGGAAGCGAATTTGAATTCGTTTTTACTCGCGCTTTCCGGAACAATCCTCGCGGTCTTGGCGCGCCCGGGAATTAATTTAATTAACTGAAACCTTTTGCGAGCCCTGACAGGGAACTCCATTATTAAGCGGCAAAATATATACACGAGGATAATTTTGACGAAAGCGTTCCAGATCAGAAGGCGTGGGGAAATACACAGGCGATAGGATAGCATCGAATTCTGCCGCATGGACTCGAAAACTTCGCGTCCTAGAGCACGGTTTCCGTCGGGAGTTCTCCTTCCACTCCACCTCATCCCATGTTTCCATGGTAACCGATTAATCAAAAACATCCGTGATAAGGATTTTTTGTCCCGTGTAATCCGGAGCGAGTGAATCATGGGATCTCATCCTAGTGTGTTGTCCGCGGTATGAAATTTATGATGTCCACTGGACTTTTGTGGTGCCTCTTCGATAAAGAAGCTCTCCGCGTTCAGAGAGAGAACGAAAGAGAGAGAGAGACAGATACGGGAAGATTGATTAGTGTAACTCCGGTAGCAGAGAGAGGTTTCACCCATCACCGCGAAAGAGAGAAAGTAATTCTGGAGGACTCTTTCCGACACATTTGTACGATCAGGAGGGCTTAGACAGGAACTGCAGGTATTTGAAGCTTTCCGATACAACTCTGACTAATTTAGAGCATGGTGAACAAAAGAGGTCGAGGTTGCCAATTAACAAAAGAGGTGAGGCGTGAATGGGGGAAGCAGGTAATGAGCACAATCGTTTCTTCTGATGTCTCAAGAAAAGAAAAGATCAAAGACTACATTAGACTTCATAGGCGATTTTCTGAAAATCGAATGTTGTCTATTAGAGAATCGAATTTGCCTGTACAGCCAAAATTATTGCAGATTTCTATCAATTTGAGCTTTTATCTTGAAAGCTGCGATTTGAGAAATTCAATCAAGAAACCACAAATTTTATCCGCTTTAATACGACCTTCAACGTAAATCGTCCTTTACACATTTGTTTGAAGCATATTGTGACAAACAACCGTAATTTAACGAAAATCCAATTACACTAAAAATATATATCTTTTGTAGTAGAAGAGACTTTGACGAGATAAAAGCTACAGGAAGGAAAGGCTTTTCCGATTTCCAATTTTTTAAATACGTATTTTTCCTTGAAATAAGATAAAAGTAAATTCAACAGTAAAAATGTTGGCTTCCTTCGAAATTCAATCAGATACACAAAGATTTGAAAGGAATGAAAATAATCTAACTTCTTGTGACAAAGGAAACCACATTGTATTTCCACAGATAATTTTTTGCGACTTATTTCGCCTATAAGTAGACATCTACAAGAATTTGGACATTAGACTTCTGAAAAATATAGACCTGAAAATTCGAAATAACAATCACCTTCGTGTACATATTTATATATTTACTTATCCGATGTCAGTAATTCCCACAAGAAATACATTGGAGTGATTCTTTACTACTCAATGTTAAGAACTTTCCGATTAGAAAGAAGTAGGAAATTTAAGAATTCATTAAATACATTAAAAACCATAAAAACCCAAATTTGTGTACAAAAAATGGCCTTGGTTCGACTCCAGACAATTTGAAACCCTCCTGTAAGATCATTTGCATCGATTTCAGCCTTACTTCTTTTGAAAAATGTAATTAGAAATAATTATCCAGCAAAATCGCAAGTACTAAAAGAAGGGAATTTATTAAAATATTCTTATTTTGGTCGTAGAATATTAATTTAGGTGGAAAATTGCGTGAATTCGAACAAGAAAGACGAAAACGTTGTATACTTTTGTAATCATCAACAACCTGACCCCTTGACGATCAAGGAGATTGTTAAACTCGACTCTCATACGAATGTAAGGGAAGGCTAAGAAATGAACGGTGAAAGGGATCTGACATTTTATAGTTATGCAAGTTTTTGTAAACTTTGAAATTTGAATCTCAACAGTATATTCTTACAAATAATATAACTTTCTATGCTTTATATGGCTTGAAGTTTTAGTTCATGTAGAAGACTTCGATAAACTAATATTTCCATTTACAAAATAAACATGGAGAAAGTTTTCCATCGAAATTTTATCTTAGAGAAAAATGTAAACACACGCAAAATTGTTTTATCAACCAAGTTAACGAAGTTATATCCATATCGCTGAGTCTTTGGAAGCTATAAATGAGCGTTGTAAACGGTATAAAGTAACTAAATAACATTTTTAAAGATTAACTATGCACACTCTCTTGCTTACAAGGATCACCTATAAACAATTATGCAAACATACATTTTTAAATAAGTAAAATTAAATCCACTAATTTTCGACGGGGGAATTCACTAAATCGAAAATACATTCAGACGAAACAAGACACAATAAAACATTTTATGTGGAANTATACTCCCCTATTGATAGTGAGCTGAGTAAACACGCTCAAAATGCAGACACGAAGGCAAACATATAAACATTTGCCCATTAAATCTCATAGAGTTAGTCTGTTAGAGTTACAGTGAAGATTATAGTTAATATCTATATAATAATGTTTGGTGAAATATACTTATTCGTCATGTATGAAGGAGATTTGTTATAATCTTCAGTTGCACTGTTATAGGCCATTTTAATACGAGGCCTTAAATTGAACAACAGTTCATCAAGGGGGCAATGTCTTTGACAATTAAACCAAAGATAAAGTAACAAAACAGGGATTTATTGGGGTTAAAAAACCTAAATCTTCTCCTGGGAAAATTAGACCCACTGCAAAAAGACACCCGAAGGAAGGGGATGTAAAAAACCTTCAAAATCTACTGACAGTTTCTGCAAAATTATAAATATGACAGAGAAGCACGTAGTCGCATTATCCGCTAATTTTATTGCTTGCGCAAATAAAATTAGCGGATTAAAGTTAGCTTACATAAAATAGCGCACGCAGATATAACTTTATCAAAATCAAGCCTTACTTTGAGTCCTTTTATCCTCTGATGAGTAATCTTTCAACATCATCCCTCAACACATTATAAGTTTTGGTGAACTTTTAAGGATTTAAATATTTTCCTACGAATTGAACTATTATCATTTCAATATAACGGAACGTGGTACTTAGTCTTTAAACAATTTCCCAGCCTTTGGTATCATAAATGTAGCGAAATCTCCAGGCTATATAGTAGTTTCTAATAACGCGGAAAATTGCTGCAGTTAGGGAAGATACCGGTCTCCATAAGAAAACGTTTCTGCTCGCAACACCTCTTTTCTAGACGATCTCCGTCTAACTTGCTCGACACTTACACCATTTATTTCTCAAGTCGCTAACCTTAAACCCGCATCGCTTTAAACTATACGAGACCTCTGAAAAAAACTTAGACGACGATGCACGCCTGAAAAAGACGTGCTCTTTCCCCAGCGCCGAATGCATGTCATTTTTATCCCCCCTAAACGTGAAGCGATGTTAGCTCTAATTGGGTCACGGGGAAGGATTACGCGTCTTTTTTCTCGAGCCTTGAAGCGGTTTCCAGCCCGAGGAAAGCCGGTGCGCGGCCCATGTTGTAGGTTTAAAGACGCCGAAACAGTTTCTCGGTTCTGTTTACCGAGTTTACAACTTGGGCACGGAGGGAGGAGACTTTAAGGTTGTGCACCACTCTAGGAATGCCATCCTCCTCCCACAGTTTCCTTCGCTCCGTTGAGCTCCCGGGCTCAATCAATTGACCCTCCGGCCCGCAACCGACTCATTCCCTCGGGTAATATAACCTCCTTCCCGTCCCCCTTCCTCTCTCCGTACAGGGTGACGGTCCCCTAAGTTGGCCCCAAAGCCTACGGCGTGAGGGAGGGGAAGAGAGGCTCCCAGAGGACCAATTGGTGCGAATTCATCGGTCTGGTTATAAACGCGCCAAGCTCCCATAATTGCAGCGGTAGCGATCCCATAAAAAAGAGCGAGCGTCTTAAATTGGTCCCTTCACGGAAGCGGGGAACTATCCATCAAAACAGCGGTGGAAGAGCGGTGCGTCGAATAAGGAGTGGTGCACAGGAGGATCCTTTTATTCCGCGGGAATATTGAGAGACTTTTTATCGCCGTGGGAATGGGTTACATGGAGGCGATAAAGAATGGGAATTCTCAATTTGGAGATGCTATTACAACTCGTTGATGCCGGTGTTCATTTCGTATTATAGCAGTTTTTTGATGTTGTGTATCGTTTCGGCAGTTTCAAGATATGATGCGTAAATTCACTCAATTACGATGTAAACGAAAGCGGAATAAACATTACACGCATATAAGGAGAAGGAATCCTTCAGATTCATGTAACACTCGTTACGGCCCTTTTCAAACGAGATCAAACGGAGTTGTAACAGAATTTTATATATTTCTTTGGTCTCATCTAAGGACTCTGTCTGTAAAGTTATAATCATGAAATGATGCTATGAAATCATAATTAGTTTCTTAACACAAAGATAGGGAATCTGCGTCCAGGCCACATACGTACTTTCCGGGCGTTTAATGTGACTTTTTCTTCACTTTCTGAAACAAATGCTCGTAATCACATAATTTTTTTTTCCATTTCTATACAGGAAGTCACAAAAATATAATAAAAACCTGTCACTTAAATTTGTATAGCAATTAAATACGTTTTCCTTCGTAGTATCTCAAAGCAGAACTATTTTAACGTAGGCAAAAATGCGTAATACAATAAATATTAATTAAGCTTCGAATACAATCTAAGTACTTCCTTTAAGAAGGGGTATATGCGGACTGCCCATGAAAATAAGGTTCCCCATCCTTGTCCTATGATAGAAGTAGAAGTATTGTTAAGTGATTCGACAACTTAAGTCATTTCGCACATATGGGTCCGCACCGGGAATCGAACCCACTTTCACCAAAGGCGAACGCGCAGCCCACTTGGCTACTCAGAAGCCTTGTCCTAGAATAATTTATGTACATTTGACATGATATACATATTGATTGCAAGGAATTGGACGGTAAGAATAAAATTACAATTACGTTTCTTCACAAATGTATGCAAGCTAAGAGAATATTGATTAATGCTTGGCATTTTCTAAAAGTAACAAAAGAATTGTTCGTAGACCATAACGAACTGATAGTTGAATGATTGAAATAGAAAATAAAGTTATCTACTATGGCAAACTAATGCATTCCAAATGTAAAATAAACAGCATGTGATGTTTCTCATCATACGTTCAACATACTCATGCAGTGTTTCGAAAAAGAAAGAGATAAATAAGGATCTACGAGTATATCTAAAATGGAGTTTTATAATAATTAAACAAAGGATATTTATTTCTGAAATCACGATGTCTTATGAAAGAGAAGGTACGAATTAACGTCAACGTTAATGAAAAACCAACTTTATAAAGAATAACACCAAGAGAGAGCAGCTAACGGATGATAATTCCCCGCAATGGAGAAAACATCAAATTAATAACACTTAATGTACCAAAAAGGATTACTCACAATGAAATTGAGTAATATAAAAAGATACCTTTCGTATTCCTCGTAATTTTAAAGCAACTCCACATTTCTTAAATGAAATTCGCACCTGAGTGTGTAAATGGATAAATTCATAGTGAGCTGAGTAAACACGCTCAAAATGCAGACACGAAGGCAAACATATAAACATTTGCCCATTAAATCTCATAGAGTTATATCAAGGAAAGCGTGATTTTTCAACGAGTACGCAGGGAAACAAGCTCGAGAGGGTATGAGACCGAGAACGCGGATGGCACGGCCGAGTTATGACACTCAAAATATTGGATCGCCAAAAAGAGAAAACAAACGTCATTCTTGCACAAGGGAATGGAAAATTAAATTAGTCAGTCAACTAAAACTTTCATACCTCTCTCTCGTCCACTCTATTATTAGATCTGCAGCATTTACCGGCAGAGGTGGCGAAGTGGCTACTGTGTTAGTGTAGTCCAACGTAACTAGTTAGGGTCCTGTCTAGTAGGATTTTTCTGGTTAGGGAATAGTTGTAGATATACTTTAAAATTAATAATTATTAAAATATATGTAATGGGGGTCGTCTCTCCTTAAAAATATTTCATAATAATTATTATAAACAATTAATAAACATGAACAAAAATCACCGTTGGTATTCAGTAGGTTATTCTTGATATATGTAATGACTAGAAAAGACCATCTATACTTCGTATTCACAGTGAATAAGTAAGTCGTTGACACTTTAAAATTTAGGTTATTTAATTGTAACTCGTGTACGTATCTGCTTAGGGGGATACCAAAACATGTCAGAACATATTCTTAAGAGATTGGTTCGATATCTTCATCCTCATTTCTTACCCCATTAAAATATTGAATAACTAACTTTCCTACGGTAAAAAAACTAGCAATAAGAAGTAAACTACAAAGGACAAAGAAATTGAACTGAAATGCTGACAACAAAAATGAAGATAAATGATAATAACATGAGGGTTTTCGTCCAAATGCATGAAGTACGATTGTATATATTTAGATAAAAGAAAATAACAGAAGCTTATGACACTCAGATTCGAATTATGGAGGATATACGGGTTATAGTTGAATCACTGTGAAAGAAAATGAGAAAACATGAGAAAAAAATAGGAACTAATCAAAGTAAGAGCAATACCATCCCCTCCCTGGAACCTTTGTTAAAGTTACACTTCCCCAATTAAAAATACGCCCACCACTCCAATGTCTCAATCTATAACGAAACCTTCTGCAGGAAACAATTAAAATGAAGCAGCATTAAAGAATCAGAATTCTTGGTAACCATCACCTTGATATAATTATGACTCCGCAAATATCTAAGGTTGTATCTGCAAGTACGGTCATTTAAAATGTTCCTCAAGTTTTCCAGTACCATTCACACCATCAACAATCTAACATTTTCCTCCCCAAGTTTCCGTTCCCAAAATTCCCTCACTAGGAACTCAAAAGCCCGGTAAAAGTAGCCCGAGAGCATAACTACTCGCACGCGTGCACGTAACGACGTGCGCACTCAACACAACACGGCAAAAACACCCACGGGAGCAGCTTGAAGATTCCGGCCCCGCGGCGAAGCTCTCTGAAAGATGGTGGCCTTATCTTCTCTCCTTGACCTGCAGTTTGCGCTCTCTGAGGATGAGGACCTCGCGCTTTATGGTGGAAGATCTTTTCGTTAACGGTATGCTAATGCGCGTCCCTTTCCGCTTTGGGTTCGAAATAGTGCCGGGAAAAATCCGTTCTCCGCGATATACCAAATCCTGTGGAAACGGCACCGGCGAAACGATGAGACAAGGTTGGGATCTTTCGCGAAAAACGACACAGATAAGAAAAGTAGAAGGCGGAAGGTGCTAAAAATGCACGGATACGGCTCTCGCAATGAATGCCAACTCGCCTCCCCGGGAAACCTCTCTTTAAGACGCTTATTTATAAATTGTCGCGTTTCAATTTTCCACCTCTTCCGAGGAGGAAATGCCTTTTTCACTCCTTCCTTCCACGTTGAGTTTCCATCCGAGTAAATGGGTAACTTGGCTGGTGACTCGAACGAATGTGGCCTCGAACGAGATTAGAGATTTCGCAAAAGTCTTGAAAGGAAAAGCGTATGAATAAGGGCGGAATATTCATTCCAGCGCGTTTCTTACATCCGGAATCACGCGTATGTCTTAATTAGAAAAGTTTTTTAATGACGTAAACTTTCCCCTTGGATGTTCTTGAGCTGTAAACTGGCACTCGATCTGCCAAGTTGCCTACGCAGAGCGAGGATGTTTTCCTACACAAACACTTCTGAGCTAGCCAAGTATAGCGCTATTCAGGAATCTTCTGTACAATATTTATACTATGAAATGAAGCTGCATCATACCTGCGGCAGCGGTTAGTGGTAAGATATTTTTCAAAATTTAGTCATTTTATTTTGAATTTTTATATCGTTCCAAATTACTTTTAACACTTCTACTACCTTACCTAGGGTACTTCAACAACCTTTTCCAGGATGTTTTTTGTATTTCATTTCTAATCAACCAAATGACAAAGAAATCTTAAATAAATAAAATATACTGCCAGATAACCGACCCTTTATCCAAGGGGAATGCGCGAAGTCAATGTACCGACCCACTTTTCCACCCTAAAACGCTACCGTCTTTGAGTACTAATTTTATTTTGGAACACTTAGATCTTAACTTCGCATATACCACATGTTGGCCGCAGTAAGAATATTAAAGGTAATATTTAAAAAATTAAACCAGGTTTAGAAAAGTTACCTGTTAGAGAAATAAAAAATATGAACGAAATGTAAATTTTGATACACAGTAATAAAATACTTAAAAAGTACTGAACATGGAACAGCAGAATTTATATGCATCACTGAATAGGGGTACAGAAGAAGTAATTGTAAAAGAAATTAAATTGCAAATACGATATTTGTGCGAATATGGCGAATTGATCGTTTAAAAACTCTGTAAATTATATAATTAAGTATCGTAAAAAGTAATATACATAATAAGAAAAGTTAACAAAACCTCACTGATAGGGACACATAAATGACGGAATTGAACTGCACTTATCGGTTTTTCTGAATCTGCGAATTTATATTCTTCAATCAACTCAATAAATTATTTTCAAAACGGGATATCCCATGACTAATGAAGAGAGAGCCATCATAATTTGGAGCTGTTTTTCTTCTATTTTGATTGAAAGAAATGAATCATTATTCCGAATAAAGAAATATTTGTTAAAACAAATAATTTTGAAGTAGAAATACAATTCCGAAAACGTAACGCTCATTAAGTTAATAATTTGGAATACCTATGGACTGAAAGGTTATGACAGGACTGAGTGTTATCAAATTTTTTACTTCTGTATGACATGAAGGTATCATATTTTTATATGTATATTTTAACGAGTAATGTATTGTCTATTTGAGTTCTTTTCCTTTTGAATGGATTCTAGGCCATTAAAAATATAAATACGTAAGTTATACTCCCCTCAAGCTTTGCTACCTGACAGGAAGGCGAAATTGCGATGAATGAATAAGTAAATTAATAAAATAGAGGCCGCGCGACAATTATGAATTGAAAATGTTCTTTTTTGGAGCTTAATGAGAGTAATAAATGGTGTGTGGGAAGAATGTTATTTTTTCGATATAGAGAGGATAACTGAAGAAACACTGGTTGAATCTGATGAGTGAGATTGAAAAGAGAAAACATTTCAAGTGTTTAATGAATATAAATCAGTGTTCGATAAGTGTATAGATACGCCCCAGGTGACATGTGTAAATATATATACGGGAGAATGGAGTAGGTACGTTAATAATATACTATTCCAAAATGGGGATATTTTGGTTAATAGATATGTATGAATTTGTGATAATCCATTGATACAATTAGATTGAATTAAAGTAATCATTTAAGGTTAAATTTTCACGTGCAACATTTGTATGATTGGCACTGAATTCTCGTAGAATCTGTTCATAACCATGGCAACAATAATCAAAGCTCTATACAATGGAAAACCCTCAAATGGGGATAAATATTTTCTGCAAAATAATCTTTTTTTAGAAGATAACCTTTCAGTAAATCCATTATAAAACTGATATTATCATCCCTGTTTCATTAACTTCTAAGCGCGTAGAATCAATTCTGCTTCAATTCGTTTTACCTTAGGGATTTCCCTTCGTTTATTTTTGCGTTTACTTTACATATAAAACTTTTGGGATCCATCGATGAAATTTTATCCGATTTCAGGTTTGCATCGGTTCATACGTCGTCCTATCCTTTTGTTTGAACGCTTTATGGCTTCGATGGAGATTGATCACCTTTTTGATTCGATCAACTCCATTAATTAACTCCCACAAAACGCACATATTGACACCTGCTGACTTTTATTAGCCTCGCCTTCGCAGGCCGTAATGGCCGTAGCCGTAATTATCGGATAGAAAACCCCGCAGGATAATTCTAGCTGGCTGCGTCAATGTAGATGTTTTTGCTAGGAATATCTCACGAAAATCTGACGGTAAATCGTTTCCCAAAAAGTATTTTTAATTACAAAGGACAGGGTTTTTATCATAGGAATTGCAATTGGATATTTATAAACATCCTAACTATTAAAGACGCGGGATTCATCTCGTCCATTTTTTTACTTTACCGAGATATTATTTAATTTTTAAAAATAAAAATAAGACAGGACTGTTGGTACAAATGGGCTTTGCCTCACCAAAGAAGATGAAAAGGTCGTCATCTGCCTTTCATATGATGATATTTCAAATTATTATGGCCGTTTACACTCCAAAAAACTCCAAAAATCCTTATCGACTATATAAATTAATTTCTATGTTTTCTGCCAATTATATTTATTATTTACTTATTTTTTCTCGTCTTATAGATAGATTTACAAATATTTGTTTTGAATACAGCTATCAAAATATCGATATCACCATTTCTTTGCCCATGTTTAAAAATAGCTCCAAATTCCTTTGTTTCTGAGGCTAACGACAAATCAGGAATAATGTTTCTGATTGGGGATTTTTGACCGCATTTAGAATGGGGCAATATGAGAAATTTTGTTCACTCTACTATTACAATTCCTTAACAATCTATTAAAGAATCGAAAAATTCCTTAATTATGTTTTTAAATGATGGAAAAATGGCTGTTTTAAATAAACGTTAAACCGTACTCCATCAACTTTATCACGAGATTAATGATATCGTTACACTATCTCGCTCGATGAGTTTCAGGATTAGAATTTTGAAGCGCCATCGCTGGAAGTTATCGTCGCTATCTAACTTAGCACAACGATTTCCCATATCTTATCTGCTGTGAGACGTTGATGGGATTATAATTCAAGTCCAAAGATAAAGCGGATGACACGAGTGCTTAAGTTTTGGAATTAATAACGTCGTTCTTACAGAGCTCTATATTCCTTATCGAGAACGATAAAATGATTAATTAGCGATCATCTCAACCAACGAAAAATGACCATTTTCCGACTACATCACCAAGTACAGGAGCAGGGAAAGGATTTAATTTCGCTGATAGATGATGAAAAAATACCTAGCTCAATACCATCTCGTAGAATAGCGATAAATTTGAACCAGGATTATTCTCGATCGATGTAGCTGTAAAACCAGCCAGTAATCCGGGGTCATATCTCGCTACAAATAAAAAAAGTACGATGATTAAATGGTCTCTCAAAGGAAAGCCTCCTCGGTTAACCCGGGGCACTTCTTAAGATTGCATCTCCTGGACACCGCCCCTGCTTTCTCCGCAAGAGATCACTCTCGACGCAAACTTCTTTTTAATGGATCCTTCTTTTTCTCTCTTCCCTTTCCTTTCTCCTTCTAACGACTCTCACATAAAACTTCTCCGTTTTTACTCTCCAGGTCCCTGCGTCTTCGACCCGACCCTATCCCGTTTTGGTAGTGCCTCAGAAGGTGACCACGACCATCGCGCCCTCCACCGAAGGTTCCATTTGGAGGAGGGACGACAGCGCCGATGACCCCAGCGCCCTCTACTCCTCAGCCTCCGGGTCGCACCCTTACGACACCGGATTCGCTCCGCCGGCCGTGCCAACCGTTCCGGCCCTGGAAACGGCAGTTCTGGGTCTCGAGTTGGAACTAGATCCCGAAGCGTATTCTTTTTCGACTCACTTTAATTCCGGAGCGGAGCCTTCGGCCGCCGCTTCTTCCTCGTCTTCGACTGCCGGAGCACCGGGAGGAAAGGTGAGGATCCGTCTATTGAAGGTTTTTCTCGATAAGAGAGATGATAAGCGGAGGTACTGCTGCACAATTTTCCTTTTAACTATCTCTGAAATGTGGTGCAACCGCAAGGTGTGCTTTAAAGTTGAGATTCTGATCCTTTAAAAGTATCTATTAATAGGCGGTCATATTAATGATGAAAAACTAGGATTACATAAATTGAAAACTTCGAATTTCATCCCTTGCATAGTCTCAAACTCTCGGAAGCTTGTTGAAAACGGCAATTCAACGTATCTCTTTTAAAATATTGGAAAATAAGCTTCGTCGAATTACCGAAGTTAAATAAGTGAACTATTTGTAGTTTTGAAAATAATTATACCCTGAAATATTAAATTATATAAAGCAAATACTGTAAACCACTACTAGAAGTTGTTATATAAAAAGATCAACGAACGTGGTGAAGTTTTCATTGGTAGTGATAAGACACCGAGTGAATATACCATTTACATATTTTTATCCTTCATAAAAATACCCTTTAAACTTTCCCTGACTTAGAATATATCGATATTGAATTATTTTTTATCATTTCAAATTGTATTCAGTATTTTTCCATAGTCACTTAATGTTAGAAAACTAATTTCAAAATATGAAATAATCTTTAATGGAGTGAGTGCTAGGGGAAATTGAACTAAATGCAATTGCAAAATTATAGAAAGGAGATATACGGTAGCAGGTAATTTGATGAACTATTTTCTTAAATGATTGAAGTATGTTTGTTTGTATATTAATCAACATATAAGTGTGTTTCAACATGTATATAATTAATATAAGAATAATGTATATCAGTATAATTTAGGAGTGATGAGCTTTTACTAAGTTCGTTTATAATTGATTTGATTCATTACTAATTCACACTCTACCTTGGTCATTGTAATAAACTGCGAATCATAGCAATAAACACCTCAAAAACTGCAGCGGTATTCCGACTATTATCTAGAAGTAGAGTAATAAATGATAACTGGCTTATAACAATCAAAGTCAACTATAAATGTTTATTTTATTAATAACGTTTTACCTCTAGCATTCTACAATGCCAGTTAAGCCACCGCATAATCGTACTCTTAATCTTTTACATTCAAGGAAAAAAATCACGTAAAATATCTTGCATCTCCTTCACTATCAGTCTTCTATCCATATATTCCGGGCAGCTATTTGATTTGTATTGTCTAAAAACATATTCATTGACGAGCAATTAAGACTCATGTTTCAATTTATCGTCATGATTAAATTCTGGCCACGACCCCTTTCTTCTGTGTATCTTTCGCACGAGCTTCCAGATATTATTTAATCATTCCGGTTGAATTCTAATCAATCAATGGCCTGAACTCTCTGTTTCCTTTCAATACCCAATCATCAACTCTTACCCAAGTTTCTCTTCCTCATTTACTCCTTTATGTCAGACCCCCTCATCAATTTGTCATTATACGCGAGCGTCAGAGCATGGCGCCTCTAGCGGCGAATATCAGGAACCATTCTATGCATTGCCGGGTATATAAGATTCAGGGGCAATTCTCCGCCGCTATTTTATTTTTTTTCGATAAACCGGACAATTGATATCGCAGAATTAATTTACAATTACTTTTATTGATCTAAATTTTAGCAAAAATCAATCTGTTTGATTAATTGCTTGTGAATAATTCATAATCGATTCCGAGTATTTACACGGAAGTGACAATGAAACCACAAATGAAATATTTTATCCATTTCGATGTTTCAAGAGTGTATAAAGTTGCTCTCTCCTCTCTATATTACTATTTGATATACTAATTACATTTTTTTAAATTCATAATTTAATTACGATGTATCATTAAGAAAAAAATGGAATCGGTTGTGAAATTTCAGAAACATAAACTGAGATTTTAAGAGGATTTTCGGGCTACTTTCGTATATTTATTTTATTCCTAATTCCTTTTAGTTGTACATCGCATTACATAATTTCTGTTACACACCCCTTTAACTAGCCAAATTTTATTGTTATATCGAAATAATCGTAATATACCGATTTATATTTTAACTTTCAAGGAAAAGCAATTATAATTTTCTACGCTTTTTAATTAGCTTACTTACCAAGGTGACACTACATCCCATTAAAATCAAATCGTGCGACTTACATTACAAAATCGGCTATTTCGAGGGATGGAGCACAACACGTTTCAAATTAAGTTTCCATCCTGGTTGCAGAACATTTTTCCCTCTCTCCCACCCAATCTCATTTCATAGCTCGACGAATTAACTGGAATTAGATCGAACACGACACCAAGTTCATCTTCCGCGATTAACATCGTTCGAAGTTCCGTGGAAACTTTTAAGAAAGCACGCGCAGGGACTCAAATTAGACCAATTTGCCGGAATGCGCGAGCGCGCCCATCCTCGTCTTGGGTTATTTGTCCTTCGGATCCTCTCAAACGCTCCCAAACTTTCAAAAACCGCAATGTTTTCCCTAAAGGGGTCCGGTCTTTTCCCTATTGGTGGCACGAACTCAACCTCATCGCCTTCTCCCACGACGCAGCAACCGTCTCAGAGGTACATTACTCTGCGTTGCCTGGCTACGCTGTTCGCCCTCTACCGGCGAGCGACGGACGTACAATTGACAGCGGATGAACCGCCGCCTCAGATTGCACCCGTGTTGCTGGGAGCTGGAGGTGACCCGGGAGTCGACGCCCGATACCATTCGGCAGATCCTCCGCCAGGGGCTGCGCACGCAGGTGAGTTTCACGGATCAATTATCCATGCACCTGACATCTATGTTTCTTCGTCGAGTCAACTTCTATTATGCGCCGTCTCGAATCCTTTGAACAATAGGATCAGAATATCACGAATACAATAGCCTTCAGGAAGCCGAAAGCTAAGGGGAAAAAATATTAAAAAGTACAAACAATTCAACGAACTTACAAAGCAGCGATTCCTAACCGTTTCTGTTTGCCTCTTGACAGATGATTGGCGCATACCTTTTTCCAAATGAAGTACAATAAAATAGGAAAAGAATTGATTTAAATGTCTTCTTTTATTTCAAGTTTCTGCACTATAAAATACTCTCTTTAAATATAACTGGTTCAAACTAATTGGAAATTTGTGTATATTCTTTAATCTCTTTTTGACTTTTTGGGGTACCTATAACCCGTAGCCGCGAACCGTAAATGGTTTTTAGCGTACGAAAGTTTAGAATACTGCGTTCTGTTTAGATTGTGGACCTCATTGTGTTAGAAAAAATAAGTATTGCAATTGAAGTATTATAGGTATAATATGGCCTTAAATAATGAATAGTAGTAATAATTAAGCATAATAAGGCATTATGTAGTAACAGGTATGGTGAAAGTATTAAGTATTATTAAATATATAATGAAAATTGAATAAGTATTTCATTCAAATACTTCCTGAATTCCCTATATCAAGGAAGAAAATAAATGCCTCTATACTACGGTTTAATATTCGCTGTTCTATTTAATGTTAATAGCTCATTGCGTATTTGTAAACTCAAGAATGGAAATGAAAGTATTCCACCTTATGACATGTATTAATGGAAATTTAAAACATTTCTGAAATAATATTCCTTTCGTATGCTAAATAAGAAAAAGGGGATGTATGCGCTACGTTTCGACTTGAATCTTGGATACAACATCTACGCTTTTCATTGCATGGTAGGTAACGTCTCTCGAATTGGGGAAAAATTGAAAACAAAATCATAGATTTTACCAAAACATTTCTATGATAGCTTCCTGAATAACTACCTTTATATCTCCGATAATATTTTTAGTAAATCAATAGAGTTAACATTACACTAGGAAAAATTTTAAATATATACTCTACTAAAATTTACCACAGAAATACAAATCCCTTATTCGTTAATACTTTCCATTTAGCGTACTTCCTGATTTAAAGGAGATCCTCATTTTTTTATTTAATGATCGGTCTGGTTAACTGGATTTTCACTTGATTGGAAAATATGAATAATTCTCGGGTTGACCCTGCGAGAGTTTTAAAGTTGGAAAATTAATTTGATTTTTGACAATTTAGCACAACTTGCACAGGAACTCAAGAGTTTATCGATGTTGATAATAAAAGGTTGGTAAAGGTCACTGATGGTCATAATAGCAAAAAGGAAAAACCACTCCATAATTCAACAACTAAAATAATTTATATCAAAATATTATTTGATGGTTTTTAGGGTCTTTTTACCCTTTACGACACTGAAAATATTGAGTTATTTGTAGTAGAAAGAAGAAGTAATCGAAGAAATTTTTGACATTACTTTTCTCAGAAGAATGTTTACAGCGTAGTAGTGAATCAACAAAACTGTTGTAATATTCCATAAATTTTTAAAACAATCGTAAATTTCGAAGTGCTTTTTGTATACTACACTCTTTACAAAAATTAACAAACTTTACAATCGAATCGATTCGTGTTCATTTTACAAATGACTTGAAACCATTATCTTACTCTCAGAATGATGATCCGAATACACGACTTAAACATTCTATTCTTTTCCCTTTGGTGGACTATGTTCGATAACTTATTACATGACACTGACCTGACACGTGAAACCTTTAACTTGGCTGAGAGAACGAGAACCAATGAGAATTAGGATCAGGGATCCAGTGTTTGTAAAAGCAGTTTTCATTAATGTATGCAGTGACCTACAACTAAACTTCGTGCGCGTGTTAAGATACAAATTTTAATGAAAGGACAGACGGATCTCGCTGAGAGATGTTGAATGGGAACCTCAACGCTTCCATTGACGGCAAGGAACCAGCTACTCTGAGTTCGCGCTCGCTCCCCAAATAATGATAAAGCAAGAGAGTGTTTCTGCATTCATAGTGTTTATCTTCAACAGTTCATATTAGTCGACTGTTTAGAGCGTACTAATTAAGAGAAGGCTCAAATAAACAAAGTTAAATTATACGCCGTTGCATAGGAGGCTATGAAAACGCGAGAGAGACCTTATACGATTCGCTCATGTACTTAATTCGAATAAACATCATTTAACGGGTTAAATCCCCACTGAAGCTTGAATAACATAAGGAATACAAAAATATGATAAACATAAATATGAAATATAAATATAATAAGGACATTAACATATCCAGTGAGCTCACACCAAATATTTTATAGCTATTTAAACAGAACATTTTTATGCGTTATCGTTTACCTCGACGTTTTTCTTATACTTAAATAGGAATTCTTTAATCCTGAGTTACGGCTTCTGGTTAACAACGTATAAACATGGCTAATTGCATTAAGAGAAGAATTTACTTCCGAGTTAAAATTATTTCAGATAAACATTGTAAACTTAAACACGGAATTATCAGGAGATGAATGTAGTTCAGTTTTAAATGTAAAACTATTGAGACTTAAAAGAAAACAATAATACTTGATCCCAAACCTCTGTTTAAAGAGAGATAAAATATCCTAAAATATAGGTTTAATGCAGCGTAAAGGAGATGTAATGCAACACATCTCCCAAAACCATAAAAAAACTAGAACTAGCGTGTCAATTCTTCTTTTACTGTATTACGTTATAAATACACACCATCAGATGCCATTATTCTATCTTACAAAGAACTTGGTTAGTTTCAAAACATCATTTACGTGGAGGAAGATATAAAGAAGTATATAAAGCATTAGTACAGGTACGGAAACTTTACCTCTGCTGAATAGTGAAAAAAACACGTAACAACACTTTCAAATTTTCCTATTGCATGAAAAATATTTCTCTGCTTTCAATTTAACTGTCAAACATTCCTTTAGCTCCTTTAAAGGGAACGATTTTATGATCACCAACAAGAGAGATGTTGATAACAGTCTCCTTTTGTCTCCCTTTCACTGTCTACTAGTGGCTTAGTAAAGAAAATAAAATGAATTAAATTTTGAGTTTGCAATAATAAAAATGTTCCATGTTGGTATCGATAGTAATTAAAGTAAGTAAAGTAAATGAACAAAGGATGTGGAATGGCATAAAGTGGAAATATAAATCGGTTACTTTCCTCTCTTGTGCTGTTTGGAGTCGATTTTTTTATATTACTTTAGTGGAAATGCATTCAGGCGAATATGAAAATACTTTTTAGTGATACAGGAAATGAGAACCACGTGTTGTGATGTTTAACGATATTAGGATTTTGCAACTTCTTCAAAAACAGTATATTCCTCACAATTATATAGAACTTGTACTTATAATTTGTATTTAAGATAGTGCTTGTGTAATTACAAGTGCAACTGTAATTGTTAGTATGTTAATCCGACAAATCGCAATACTTTTACGAAAATGTTTTTCCAGGACTGGAACTAAATAGTATATGTTGTGCAGGATTTTGTGTATACATTTCCGTAATAAAAAAGAAAAATAATAAAAACTTTTTTGGTAGGTCATTAAAACTGAATTATTATATTGAAGGATTAAGACTTACCCCTTGTCTATTGTGATAAGATTTCACACCACTTATCTAGTATTTGGAAACGAAGTGATATTTTTGAATATCTAAAAAATATTCTTGATAAACTAATATAGAAAACTGGAATTCCAAAAATAAATCTTACTGCAGTAATAGGAATTTTAATCGTTATCGTAGTAATATTTATCAATTATTTATAGATGAGCCACAATCTAAACATTTTGAACCTTAGAGTTATGAATGCATTTGATGAATTGTTTATACGAAATTATAAATATTTACTACATGAAGCGTGTCTATGTCCCATAATCTGTGGGAGCATTAATTTTGAATCTTTTTCATTACAGTTTAATGTGATTTCCTATGTCTTTCACTTTGGTAAACCTACATGTTACACCTATTTTAGAAAAAACAGTAGTATTCAATTCAATATCTGAAATAATTTTATCGAAAAAGACCTTATCATGGTAACAAACTCTCTTTGCCATAATGATGACGATGTAGCATCGAAATATTTGTGTGATAGAAATCTAAACGTCTAGCATCCTAGTGATCTTCTAAATCAACTACTTTTCTATTCGCCTTCACCATACTAATGGTATCTTTCAACTTATATGTAAATAACTTTCATCTTCTATGCAAAAATCGAAATATTTTTCTCATAGTATTCTGGATGTCTAATATCCTAGTTTTCTGCTAAATCATCTAATATTCCATTCACCCTCACTATACTAATATTATCTTTTATCTTCTATGCAAAAAGGGCCGTGCGAAATCTTCACCATTAATTCCTCAACCTCTCAAAATTCTCATACTAAAGAATTCTTCTTTTTCTAGGCGACTCGTCCTCCAGTGGCGGACCCCGTCTGAAACCGCGTTTCAACCTCCTCTTCGCCCTATTACTGTTGACGACACTCGCTCTCCTCAAGCCGTACGGCACAAGATAGCACGCCGCTGCACCCGTCTCCCTTCACCTGTGGAGTGCACCCACGCGTGAAAAGGCCTAGAAGAGTGAAGAAGGGGCTCCCCCGTCTTCCTCGAGTATGAATGTAAACACATGTATTGGCTCGGAATGGAGTAAAGGAAGTGATTCCGTGAAGGTGAAACACGAAGCGCCGAGGTTACTGGAATGAAGAACTCCGAGCGGTTTCCTTAGGGATGATGCGATCCAAAGATAAACATTCTCGTGTTTCCAGAAGAGAAAATGGCGAATGTGAAAAAAAGGACTAAAAATTCGAGTGCTTTAAAAGAACGTTATCCGGTGTTTACCCGTGACTTTCCACGATGGATCTTTCGGAGGACTAATGGAAGAATGACTAAGGTTAATATTGTGACGAAGAAAATGGTGGCTGTGGTGATGACAAACTCTTCCGCAAGGGTCGTTGAGTGAAAAATAATCGCGTTATACCTGTAATATTCTTTCATTGGAGTTTTAAACGAAAGGGAAGGTATTTCTGAAAGTGTTTATGCTGTTTATAAAAGAACATTTGGTTCTGGGATGTTTGAAAGAGGCTCTCCGTCAATTTGACGAATCTCTTCCGCGAATGTGCTATGGAAAGAGATGAAAGAGCGAAATGGTGAGTGTGCGCGAGAGGGTGAAACAAAAGACGTGCTACTTTAATCGAATGTTTAATCTTTGCTGAGGAGCTTGCTTGATGAATACGGCGACAACTACGATTAGCTGCCTGATATATCTTGAGTGACATGCAGTATTTTAACTAATTTTCGTAGATATATCTTTGAACGCCAGTATTGGAGGATAATGATTTACAAACAAGTTAAGAACAAACCCACTATGCCGAGCGGAACTATTGAAGGAAACCCTAAACAATAACGTACCCTTTATTTTTGTTTCGAGACTAATTTGAAAGAATGTCTGAACATTTCACGCCAAATCTTCGATGCAACTGAGAAGAGCATTATCCCAAATATTCTTCGAGAAAAGAATCGAAACGTTAGGCGAGATGAGCGAGCGGTACAATTTTGAACTGCGTATTTTTCTTTCGACGACATTAATTTCACGACGTAATAATAGTAGGTAATTAACGAGACTAGAACGCAAACGGAGTCCTTTTCATCTCGCTCTAAGGTGGCGCGGAAATATCTGAGAGATAAAAATCATCATAACGCTAAAAACAGTATAACTACACACGGTTTAAACGTCCCAGAGCTCAAGTAGAAGAAATTTTCTGAGAAGTTAAAAGAATAATGCGTAACAGAAAAACTAAAAGTTGAATCACACAATCGATGTTTGCTCACGTCTGCGCGTTGATTATGCGCCCCGGGAGAGAGGGGGGAAGTGCCGGAGGCGATTAAAATATATGAAATAAAGAAGTCGATCCATGAAGTGGTTCATACACGACACAGGGTTATATGTGTTTTTTCATGTTGCATGTACATTGCTGTTATGAAATAATGGAAAAATTTAAGGCACAGAAACTTATAGGAGCATTTGGAAACAAAATAATACCGAGTTTTTGGCAGACCCCGTGAAAATTGTTTTTTTTTTTAACTTTGTGGTACACCGGCCAAGTCTCCGAGAGGGAAATTGAATTTAGATGAATAATAGGTTCATTTGTACGCTCTGTGTGAGGCGAAGGTTGCGAAGTTGAAATGTGAACAAAAAGTGGTTGAGAGTTGCAGCCTAATGTTTAAAAAAATTGATTGTCAACGAATAATTTAACTGTGGTGTGTAACTAAATGATTTGTAAGTCAAATAAAAATATAGTAAAAATATGCATTTTATTTAATTATTTTTAAAGCAGACCGCATGACCGTTGATACGATAAAATTAATACTCTTATTTCATTTTCCAGGTAACAACTTCAGATGCTTTTAGAAATAACGAACTGGTTGTAGGAAAATGGAAAACTTAACTGGAACACACATGATTCCAAAGAACGATTTACTACTGAATAAAATCTCTCGAAAAAATTATATTTTCCCAAAAATTGCGTGAACTCTGTAAGTGCTTCATGGCTTTATAAGATAGAAAATATATTATCCAACGAAATACGTTAAATTCCATTCAAACTAATGACCCGAAAATTTCTCAAGCGCTATTGCAGCGGCGGATGCATAAAGAAAAAATAACATTGTATGATTTATATTTAAACAGCCTAATATGAATTTATTGACGAGAAATATCCCTACCTGCCGCTACCGTATGAGAAAGGTAGCTACCAAAGGAAGTTTGGGAAGCAAGATGCTGTCCTCATCCGGAAGGTGCCAACTCAAAGGTGTGCTTTTCCATCTCTTATGTCTTTTCTTTTCCAAAGTATGTCCTAAAATTTGAAATAAGGTATCAATTTTTCAATTCATGGATAAACTCTAATTATAAATAAGTAATTCGCATTGGAACGTTAAGTTCAAGTAATGCGTCTAGAGTTGAGTAAAGGTTGGTTTAGGGGTTAGGGTTGAATGAATATTAGGATATAAATTTCGAAGGAAATAATTTAAAAGTGGCTGACTGGAGTCAGTGAAAATTATTCCTGCTAGTGACCAGAATATAATTATTTTCAGTGAAATAATCGATCGCAAAATGTATAATTTGATTTACCTCTTCACAATCAGTCTAGGTAGAAATATCTTGGTATTTTCATTAAAAAAGGAAGAATGACAACGACAATGATCAATGAAACCAAATAAATTATTCATTGCCTATTCTCCAAAGTCCATAGTTATTTTCATCTATTGAAGAAGCTGTCGGTCTTTGAAGCATCATATTCCGATCGAGAAAAAATCAAATTTTACAAGTTTTAGGCAATAAATCTTTAATTTGGCCGGTTTTAACTATTTCAATAACTCTTCGCGTAATCCACTAACCAGTACAATAATTATCACGACATTTTTATCCACTAAGTACTTTTCTGGACTGACATGAACATGTTACTTTATGACATTTGTGGCAGATGACTGTATTGAAGTCGAAAATAATGGCATCAAAATTTTTTTCTTATGCTTTGATAAGCATGGGCTGCACTCCTGAACTAGTTGGTCACGAATTTTACTCGCATCTGAAGGACAACTTTGACAATATAATTAATCCGTTTTATACCTACACTCACAACAGTTTAGTACATAATGTATTACTACGAAGCGCAATATAAAAGAGGTTACGTCATTAAATGCACAAATCTAATAGAGCCAAGTCAAGGCGTGAAACAGTTTGGCGAGATCCAATGGCATGTGGTGTACATTTGCTGCCCGTGCATTCTTCACAGCTAACGATGTGCTACGTCGAGGATTTAACCATAAGCTGCGTGAGAGACAAACGATTTTGCTGCGTTCGATCTAGCATATCCGCGGATATATCTTCCATTACCTGAACAATACGTGCTTATGCGATGGATTAATCCCTCCAATTTTCCGACTTTGTGCCCATAAAAATAGAATTCAGGGCCTTTCTGTGGAGATCCATTTCAGCTCTCTTTCACAGCGTAAGGTGTGAAGTAAACTATCAGTGTTAAGGATAATTTTCGCCAAAACTTTTTCAGTGCAGTTCCCAGCAGTTTCTTTTTATTTAAGGCAAAAGATAATTACAGTCAGATGTGATATTTTAGACGGAACGCTATCGTCTTTATATTGCCGTGTACAGATTATCTTAGAGCCATTATTTGACCAGTTTAGGGTCAGACAGGTTAATGTTAGTTATATAAATAATTCTTAAGTATTTTTAGTCTCGTTCGCTTCAATAAAGGCAGGCGGGTTACCGATAAGGCGAGATTCCATATGGTACGTTAACTACACGCTATATTTACTGAATTAATCTCTCTTGAACGATTTGAAGACTCATAAATTTAAAAGTTCTCCTTTGTCTTTTCCATTAATGGGAAAACCAATACTTTACTTTCAATAGGGGTATAAGCATACTTCTGTGAACAAAAATATTTTGCCGAATAATTTTCTTTGGATTTTCATTATAAAATATTCTGAGGAGTTTTCATTTCCATATAAAGAAATTAGGGACTGAATACCAAAATATCACCAATTCGTTAACTGTCTTCCCATCAGAGGAAATACTACTCCCCTTAAAAAATATTTGACATTCAAACATTTAGGCATTGAGCTAAGAAAACGTAGTAGAACAAATTTGAGAAAGATAAAAAATATACATTGAGGATGAAAGGAGAGAGGAAATATGGAAAGCGACCAAGGCCCTCTATTAGAGCGGAATGAATTTTCCTTTATGAATCGCTACCAATTTTCAGCTATAAGGTTAATGAACTATTTACGATTTGACCTCATTTTTGGCACGTAACAGACAGAAAACTTCGGATCAACCGGACTAGTCAAGTTTAGACTTCAAGAGTCGTCAAACGCGTGCAATATATTCAGACGCATTGAAACGGGAAGGGACGGCACTTTAATCTTCTGTTTCCATCAAAATTTGCTCTGGTTGACTGCCATAGATCTCATACTAAAATGATAGCTAATTGCTCAGCGAGATTAATACGGCTAACCATTAATTAATAACTATTATCTCTCTATTTTGATTTTATACCGTAGCGTTAGGAGCAACGTTTTGTAGTTCTTCCAATCTACTAACTGTTGAAAAGGTGCTGTAAGTCTACAAATGGATAATAGTTCAGCGAAAGGAATATAAAAAATATCAAGCAATTCATTACTGGGAATATCTGCAAAGCATATCGGCGGATTTATTTAATACTTAAATAATCACTCTAATAGCGATCAAATGTAAGAAGCATTTAATTTCAATTTGGTTATCTTTGGCTCATATGACAATCAAACTGATGCTGTAAAACTGAAAACTACGTAATACTTCGAATAGATCAACATTCAAGAACAAGAAATGACACTCCTATGCGAGAGGTCGTCGACCTGAGGTCGACTATGCTAAATAGGTGAATTCAGAGAGAGCTCATTCAGTCTATAATATGTCATGACAACATCTTTGTTATTAAAGCTCATGGAGGAACGTATATAGCGATGCCAATTCAACAGCTCATCTCATCTGTTACGTATGTATAATTAAACAGGGAAACATGACAATGCAGTTGTACCACTAACAATTATTTCCTATAATATGAGTTTTGTTATTTAAATCACATCAAAGAAATACATGCTGCAATGCTCATTATTATTCGAGTTTAATTTGGTCTATAGGATATAAATTAACTTCATTTAAGCCTCTAAATTAAGCAATCTGATAGGTACGTATTTTTACTATAGTGAAATTGTTCCCTCCATCAACCAAAAATAATTGGCAACAAAATATTAAATACTTCTGATCGCATTGCTACCATTATGACAAGCATGTATGAGCCAAATCTTATCAATATTCTTCTGAGACCTGATTTTGTAAACACTCCACTTTATCACCTTTTGTCAGTAAAACATAATCAGTTTCATTGTCTTAAACTGAGAATACACATTGCGTTAGTTCGTTTTCCAGCTCTTAAATTTAAAAATATATTTAAAGGCGGTGGTCACGATATTGCTGTTTAAATGTTCAAGCCAAATGGCGTTTAAACATTAAAGGTAAACCTTCACCCGAAGAGAGCTTCTCGTTTAAGGTAAGAAAAGAATATTTTCAAGGAAAATGTCTCTTTAAAAACAATAGAAGGGTTTAGCCATTTGCATGTTCTTACTTTCACTTAAATGCTTTATTTGGAGTAACTCTAACCCGTTGGATACGCCAATAAATACTGAATAATTTTCCCCATTGAATTCCAGCGAACTTTTCAACAATCGATACATAAAAAAACCAACTCTACGAATCGTTTCAAGTTTTCCCTTTATCCTCCGCATCGTTTCACATCCTCCCTTCCTCTCCGCTGAATTTTCAACGCAGCTCTCCAAAAATAAACACGCGAGGTTTATCTGAAGCCGCTCTGGTAATTATCTACCCCTCCTCACTTCTCCCGTTGCGTGGCTTTCCAGGCATCATGTAGCCGAAGATGTAGTCCATCATTCGACGCCCAGAGACCCCTCTTTGATTCTCCCTGGGGTGAGCGACAGCAGAGATAGTCGAAGCGAAATGCAGTTCCCATTCGCGGTACAGCGTCGGTCAAGAGTGGCAGGCTGATATTGGTTGGACCACCGACAAACATAGCTAGTTCGAGCGGTTTTACCTCCTTCCACCCACTCCATCCTACCTCTATCCCGTGACTTTCCCTCTCTCCCCTGACTCCGACCAATTCAACACTCTCTTGCTTCGCTGGAACCTCACCTCCAGGGAATGCACGCGAATCAGTCAGGGGTAGCGTATATATCGAATATACATGCGCCGCTGGCTTGGAGAGGGAAAAAAATCCTGCGACAAACGGGAGCGCACGAAACGCACCGGAAAAACCAAATTGGCAAGAGAAAGAGTTTCGCGCGGAGTCCTCTTGGCATTTCGAGACGGAGAAATTCGCTAGCGTTTGCCCCTTTATCGATTGCTGCACGTGGGTGGACCTACGATGGATAGAGATCCCGTAGCCGAATTTCGGGCGATATTTGCCTTCTCTCTTTGGTGGTTTGAATGGCGTGACGTAGGGTTCGTGTGAGGTAGACAAGCTGTTCAAAATTATCCTTTCCCCGTCAATCAATGGATCAACCATTGCATAGTAACAACTCTTCTCGCGCCCTCTTTAAATTTCAAGATAGAAAGAAAAATTTCAAGAAAATTTCTACCAAGAAAATTAATATTTTGGAGCAATAGAGTTTATCTTTGGGAAATTGCCATCTTTCTCTATGATTAGGAATTATTAGGATTGGGATTAGGGAAACTATACGACTGTCAGTGTAAGCAGGCTAAATTATTCCAATGTCTTGATGAGTAACTGCCACAAAAACAATCTACTACGTACATAATAAAACCTTAGCTAAGAATTTCTTAGAACAACTCAATACCCAGAGAATATTTAAAAACAATCTGTAAGAGTAAGTATGTCTGCAGATAGAACACAGGTTTGGAGAACAAACGGGTAATTTCGGATCACTGGTTTCCAGGAAATCCCCTCTTCAAATTTCAGAAACAAAGTTGCTATCATTAAGGCTGTTTAAAAATGAATCCAGAGGAGTCTTATGTTAGGGAGTTTCTTGAAATATTGCTTAAACGATATTCCAATATACTATTGGCAACGAATGTAACGAGATAATGATTCGAATTTTAATCATTCCTAAGTGAAATTTAAAGATTTGTAACCATGAAACCATAAGGCTTAGGGTGTTTTAAACTATTTGGTGGTTTTATCGAGTTTTCCATAGTTTATTATCTCTACAACCAGCGGAAATTTCTGTTCTGTCATAAAACTGTAGAAACATGGCTAGATCTGCAATATCCACTAACCACTTAAATATATAGAAAGAAAATTTTTACCTTTCGGAACAAAAACTACTAGGTAAATTTCTCTTATATGTGTTAGGTCTATATTTTTCATAGACTCTCGAAAAGCTATTGATCTTATACAATTTATGAAATTAAACATGTCAAACAAACTGGTAGAACAAAGACATAAATAACTTTTCAACAGGTTTTCGAAACATTTAATATTTAATAAAATAACACTTTACTGCATACCCCAATGCGTAGTCGATCTGTTTACGAGAAGATAGCAAATCATATACGCAATGAATATGTCTAAGGATCTAATGGGGATCATATTATGCGTGAATAGAATTCATCCAAAATTTTTACGGTAAGATTTGCAGCAGAATACATCGTATCACTTTTGTGCCGCCTCTTATCCAAAATACATAGAACAGGGTTCTGCAAATAAAATAAGACAATTCCACGGAAATCTGTGAAAGGATTGTGAGTCTAGTAAAAGGATCCAGAGTTCAATTCCAGAAGTGGAAAAAATTTCCCATAAGAAACTGCTGAAGAAAAGGATTCTATTTTATAGACCATAAGGAGAATATGGAATTGTGTTTTCAGTTTATAGATTCGATTATATGTTTTCAAGACAATACCGGTATCGACACGTCCTATTCACTGTTAGCTAACTTTATTTACAGCTTTGGCTTTATTTCCCATTTCCTACAAAAATACTCGAAATACTTAACATTTTCTTTATGCCGAATAGCTATAAAAGAAAGGATATGAAGAGAAGTATTTCTGAAGTCTTGGAGAACAAGCAGGCATTAAATCCCTATCACTTTCAGTGATAAAATTATGAAGCGGAATTACGCAGACCCCGAAACTGAAGTATAAGTATTTGGTTACTAAGCAAAATATACTAAAATATAGCAGAAGATCTGATAAATCTGATCTTAAAATAAGAATGACTTTAAAGACAACCTGGAAAAATACAGAGTTATCTTAACTCTCGTAAATTGATTAGTATCTATAATTATCCTTATCGAAACATAACTTAAAGTCACAGGAAAGAGTAAAAATATTGTTTAAGGTGGATCTATCTTATAAGAGATATCTCATAAGAGATTATAAACCGGTCATAAATGTTTGAAAAATTTAATTCGACGTTAATATTAACTGTGTGAAGAAAATTTTGTTCATATACTATATATGATACCAGAACATTAAACCTGAACCTGGAGGACCTGGACCTGAAGAGATTGCTTAATTTCATCATGATTTCACATTAACATCCTATGTACACATTCAAAATATGATAAAGGTTGACACACAATCCAGAGAAAAAAAAAATTCAGCAGTTATGATACAGACAATGCATGCTGTAAATTATACAAGTGTGGGCATAATAGGAATACCCATTTTATATAATCTGTAATTTCAGTCACAATATCAGTTAAGATGGTAGGTATGGTTATAGTAAATTAATAAGTGAGTTACATAAATTAGTAGATAACTATATTCATAAGTACACCGTCCATATCAGTAAAGTAGCTCGAATGAACCTGCGAATAATATAAAAATCCGATAGAATTTATTACATTTGTCACCTTAATCAACCTCCTCTTTCAAGAAAAGCGAATAAATATACACCTTAAGTTCCTTTAATTTGCGCCTCTACAAATGTATTCACGCTCAAAAGTAATACACACAATCTACAGCCGTTGAAACTCCTTCGACCCATTGGAAATTTGCAGATTTAATTCCCAGCCTCTCTATAACTGAAAAACTTGAATTCTGCATGATGAAAAATTTTAACCAAAGTGCAACGGCAACAAATCGCAACGAATACATTTGGAATATTCCCCAGAAACGGTAAACTACTAGAGAGCTCACGATGGATAAACTGTGGCATTTACTAACTTCCGACTACAGACCGTCAACAAAACAATGCAACTTCCGAAAAATATTTGATTAATTCATTTCCCTCCAACAAAACCCCTCTGGAAAAAAAGCATCCAAATGAGAGCTTTCAATTATTGACGGTCTCCTCAAATTTGCAAATTAGTTGAGAAAAAAATCAACCGAGTTGCTGGAAAAAATCAAAGAAATCCTTTTCTCCCGGCAATCAAAAATAAAGCGAATAAAAGGTTAAAAAATCCGAAGGAATAAAAAACTCAAAAAAGTTTTCAAAAAGTCGTCCGAACCTTGGAGTTTAAGAAGGAGAGAGTTGACGACAAGGCGAAAGAGGGGCAGAAGAAAGCATAGGAGGACGGGAAGGCAGAGACGGAGATAAAGGGGAGTGTTCCCAAATGAAGAGGTGTTCGACAATGACGTCGACTCCCTTTTACCAAAGCTCGGACATAATTGGAGAAGTCCCGATTCAATTAAAATAACTGACAGCCCGTGGGGCTTCTCTGTCTTCTCCACAATGCTTTACCTCTCTTTCTCCCATCTTCTCCAGCCGTTACTTCTCATCTCCTCCTTTCTCCAACTCCGTCGAGTTTTCCATTCAAATCTTACTTTGAATTCTTTTAGCTATTACGAGAATTAACTATTAACTAATTTCAGTTAATGTTGAAAAATCTTTGCCTTTCCGTAGGCCTTTATCCTCTTTCTGCTCGCCTGAAACCAGTAGACACAATTTTTCATCTTCAGTGGTACGAATACTATCTTCATATTCAAAACTTTATACAATAGAAATATATACATACCTATGATGCATTTTCCAATTTTGATGCATTACATGATCACAATTGGTGTGTTGAAATCAGAGAAAAATACATTTCTTGTATAGTTTACATGTAGTCACACTCACGAACACACGAAAACGGAATAACCTGAGTTAATAACTGCGGAATAATTGGAGTTGCCTGTAATAATAATGTACGTACAAGTTGCTGACGCACAGCATTATTTGTAATGTGCATCTCAAATAAAATAACTGACGCATGAACTTCGTGAGGTTCGATACCCCTGCCACGGAAACTACTGCCTTGAATTTCTGTATGAATGAAACTTATAAATTTAGTAATTTTTGTGATGACTTGAAATTTATTTCCAAATTGTTACCTTTATTTTAAAGTCTGTACGATGCATACACGCGAACAAAATTCTTGCCAGTTCTTTATGGCAGAAATTCTTGAATTAATATTTAAGAAAATGTGAGATTGCGATGTTCACTATAATAAAGATTATAATGGAAATAGAAACAATTTCCATGACATGAATAATGTGAAAATGTCTATTTTTGTGGCTTATGTCATCGAATACAACTCAAAATGATATAGTAGGCTGTTACGAATCAGTATTCTAGCAAAAAATATGTGATATCATAGTTTCTTAACGTTCTATGAAATCTGAGTTAACGAAACCTAAAGTTTTTCGAAAATAAAAGAACCAAAACTAGGAAATGAAACAGTAAGGATATTCAGCGCCATATAAGCATTTGAACAAAGGTAAGAGAGATATCTCAATATGAATTCATTGAGTTCAAGCAAAGTTATCTTGAATCAGAACGGCAAATTGCTGTATGAATTACAATGGAATAGTTGCTTATTGAGATAGCCTGAGATGCATGAGATAGATATAATTCTCTTCAGGAAAATTCTACTATACTAAGCACTTCTTATAGTTGAAAAGGGCAAAGGTAACTTTAACTAAATACATAAATCTAAATATAAATTAGTTCAAATATTTATATGAGAAATATTTTTGAAGATTGCCTTTTTTTGATCCGTGTATTCATATTTTGAAATACGTTTATAAAAGAGACCAATAACATCAATTATGCTATTATATATTAATAACAATGATAATAAAAATAAAATATCTTATCGAGATCGACGCGAGATCGAGACTAGACTGCCTCTTCTTACATCTAACCCTTTAATTGATTAAAGTTAACCAGTGAATATTAACAATTTTAATTTACACATCATCACAAATACAGAATACTCACAACATGGGTTTCCATGCATAGGATCATTAATAAATATAAATTGGTTATTGAGAACTAATTTTCTTTATTCTGAGTGATACTAAACTTTATATTACAGTAAATATCTCCCGAAAGATAAATCATAATGATAATAGAGATATGATTCAGAGAAAAAGCCGTTAAACGGTACTAATTGTTAAACCTATCTATACACAATGACTTATCTGCGAATCTTGCACAGTATCATTTATTTTTTTAAAGTTAAACTGCTCTCAAGTTTAAATAATAAACATTTCTTAAAAAAAAGTAACACCAAAAATAATTTCCTGATACTTCACTTAATCTATTATATCATATTTTATTCGTATTTTCTTTCATGAACACCCACTTAATCACAGTTATGTTTAAAATGAAGCGAAAGAACAGCGAAGTCTTTTTACAACTTAAAACGGAAATAAAATATTCTTTTTTTAGCAGCCTCATCTCTTCTTTCTCCGTTCATTTCCTCTGACTCTCTCCCTTTCATCCATTTTCTTACTTCCATTTATTCACCAGTTCCGCCACGTCGTCCGTAACCTTCCCCATCTCGCGTACACTTTGTTTCCACTCGTCCCTTTATAATGCATCCATTCTGACCGGAGCCCAATCCGGACACGTTCTCCGCCGCTCAGATGCACAAGTCTCTGGGTCCAAAAGGTCTTTGTCATGACCGAATTAAGAGTATACATTTGAAACGTCCTTCCACTTGAATTAAACACAGAAGTACATGCGTCCGCACGGACTGAAATTTCGGGATTCATGCCCGGATTAAAAATGAACGGAGAAAACGGAATGAGGAAGGATTTAAAGCATTTGGCTTAATGAAGCTGTAGGTTTATTGATTTGGAGATATTCATGGCTTCGAAAATTTACCTCGAAAGGAGCTTCTGTACAATAATATATAAAAATAATAAATGAAGCTGAATAAAAAGAAGCGGTAATAAGAAAGAAGGCGATGAATGTTTTTGCTCGGAACATAATGAAATATTTTTCTCAATACTAAAAAAATTAACTTTTTGATGGAACAGGTCTTTTCGGAAGGAAGTAATTTGAATGAATTTTCCTCACAGCCGCATAAAGAGTCATTAGCGACAGAATTTATTTACGGAAGGAATTCTCGAACTTCATGTGTAAGGGAGAGGTAATTTACATAGCAAGGAAAGCCGTGTGGCTGAAACACGAGGAGAAACATATGCGAATAATATCGACATTACAGGGACTCGAAACAAGGTCCGAAATATTTTCAATCTGTTTTTTCTAGAACTCACAAACTTCGCAAGTGTGACAGAAATTCTAAGAATCATAGTCTTCAACTAAAATCTAAAACGAAGAATATTTTTCACATACTACTTACATAAACAATCTTGACAGCATTAATACTCAGAAAGTTGGTTTTGTTGTATTTTCTCAACAGTTTACCTTATTTGTCTCATTTTACTACAAGTTTTGGTGCATGGTGAAGAATTACGAACATATTCTCAATAGAGGTTAAAAATAAATAACGTCCGGAAATAACAGAAGAGCTTCTCTGTATATTATTACTTATGCTACTTATGTTATACCTCAATATTAATGAAAATATGTCCTGACTTGGTTCAAATCACAATCAATCTCACTTAAATAGATACATAATGTTGTATTTATCGTCAATTTACTACGAAATTTTAAATTTAAAACATATATATTGTAAGTTTTGCCTCAAATGTAATCATTTTATTCTGGGGTGAAATTCCCGTGATCATTTAAGCAGAGATGAAATTATAGTCGCTTAAACGGTTATATTCGTACAAAATGTTTTACAAAAGTTTTCCATATCGGACATTGAATCTGAGATGATATGAGGATTCCCTTCCGTAATCATCGCAAAATCCAATAACTTTCAAAATACAAGGAAAATTAAAGAAACGACCACCTAAAGTTGAAACTGCGTAAGACAAAAATGGATCATCATTTAAATTGACGAATGAAGCAATAGCGATGATTTGTTTGTACTTACGTAATTTAATCAATGAAAGCTTGCAGAGCTTTGCTTTCCCGGAAAGGATTACTGCTAAGAAGAAATAATTTATAAGGGTTCAATAAGTTAAAAAAATCAAACCCACTTTACCGCATTACTCGAATACAAACTGCTTAAAAGAGAGTAGGAAGACAGACTCACGCAAGACAGACTCGTATCCACAGATTTTATGCAAATTATGTATAATAAGGAATTGAGGAATAAATTCTACAATTGAATGTTCACGTATTTAACCAAGAAAGGACAGAATGCAATACTGAGATAGGGATTCTTTGCGTTTGTCATGTTACATTCAAACTTGGAAAAGAAATTATATAACTGTTCGATACTGAAAATACATAAATACCAAAGATTTTGACGTAAAGTTAACTGATAAAATGACATGTGATCTTGAAACGGATCCTTGTAAACTGTGACTATGAAATTTAATAACCGAAACTATAGGAATAATGTGATGTACATGCATTAGTTGGAATATCAGGGGATGCTATGTAAATTAAGTCTTGTTGTATTTTTGATATTTCAAATACTAATTGTGAATAGACTGGTATTATTCTGGAATGTTTACGATGTTGTTTAAAAAAGTGGGAGATGGCATGATGTTGTGTATTGTTTTAATCTTTAAATGGGTGTATTTTGTTATTTGATTAAGTAGCCACCAGAATTGCATCTATCCGCAGCTGAATGTTGTAAATAAATAAATAAATACATTACAGTACGTCTATGTTCGATTAAATTCAAAATTATGCGCCTTCTGATCTACTATCCATTCTGACGAATATCCCCGTAGTAGTTCTACATACATTGTTCTACTCCTTTATGAATTACATGGGTAATTATTAGACTTTCTCATCAGCCAAATTAGTTTCATAATGACTATACAAGGCATTCTCTCCAAACTTAATAAATCTCTATCAAAAAAAAAAAAAAAATTCCATTTTAATCCCGAGCACCATATATATCTTAAAAAGTTTAAGACACTTGGATGCACTCGCTCACATTCTGAAAATAAGACTTTCCTTTCAATTTATGAGGCATGGAACCTGTGTCCAATCTCGGGGCAAGGGTCCACACACCGATGTTACCCCAAAACTCACATCCTCACCCGACAGGCCACTAAAACTACACGCGATGATACCGCCAAGCCGCATTTACTTTCCTTTCTTATCTCTTCCCGGACAAGAACGCCATGCTTTCCGCACACTCTATTCAAACTCGCGCGTCACTCCGGAGCTCTAAACATACACACTTTCCTACACGTGCTTGCGTGTTACCCCATACACCTTACTTTCCTTTCCCATCCGCATAACAAGCCTTCTTTTCTGCAAAACCGTCCCTGCCATCGCCTCAATTTCACAACCCCATATTTCCTTTCACTGCGGGACACCTACCGTTATTTATCGCATCCTAAAGCATACCCATACCGGGAATTTTTTTTCCTCTCCCTTTATATTTTGGATTCTTCCTTCCCCTTTCTACCCTGTCCATATTATCCGCGATGTTCTTTATTCCCTCTCTATGCACCTTTCATATCTGGCGACTTTCTCCACCGATCTTACACCCTTCTCGGACGGGTGAAGTGAACGCCGGAGGAAGAAGTAAGGAAGAAGAGAGTGTGAGAGTTATAACTCTGAATAGAGGAAGGGATGTATATTGCGATTCGTCGGCGGAGGAAAAACGGCTCCCGAGTGTAAATGAAAAAAGGGAATAACGGGAGTGAATAAGAAGATTCATGACGCGGAATTGCGGCCGGAATAGAGAAAAAAGTGAGGCGGTTATACGGATAGACAGATGGACGACTTTATTACGGACGGAATTGTAACTTAAAACTCCCACCTCACATTTAAACCAGAGTTAAAATAAGGTTCTTTATGTTCCTGGATGCAAGGTGAATCTACAATTTGAAAATATAACCTGCAGAAAAGGTAGGATTTCTGAAATATTTTTTTGTTTTAGAATTAGACGTATGGCTGACAAGAGTACCTGCAATTTCACTCTCATAAATTTTGACCAGCATCTGAAAGTTCAGCCATAGTTATGCAATTGGATGATATCCCTTTCCAAGGAGAAACAGACACGAGAAAAGTCTGACTGGACTGGAAGCCGAGTCTTTCAATATCCGGTCGGTTGCTTTATCCATTGAGTTATTCGGCTAGAATATACAGACCTTCCGTTCGGGAGATATTTTAGGATAGGGCGCGTGAGTTCCTCCGATTCAGCGGTATCGTTCACAGTTACTTCCTAAAGGCACCGGCCATACATAGTGTTGGAAAGGAGGAACCTCTCATAAGGATATACAGAAGGGACAGAGGTGACATTGCACTTAAAGGCGTGCATCTAGAAAAATCCCCAAAGGGGGATTGGGAGACCTGGGTTCAAGACCCGATCCCACCACTCATTTTCATGTCCATTTACCAATGAGAATTTTCCTAGGTGAACGCCTAAACGTGCGAAACCACCTCGAACCTCTATCTTCCCTTTTTTCCCTTATTAAATCATTATATTCATGAAAATCATGGTTAAGATACGGATTCAATAAACTTAGCAAAGGTTTAGAATGTTTTATCTATATTTAATAATGAATACTTATAAATATACATATGGTAAATGGTACTCCAGTACATCTGGTACTGAATGAAGTAAATCTCTAATAAGAAGTGTGTGTACATTATACTATTACAATGTCATTGGTCTATTTACTTACACATATGTTAAACGCAGAACAATCTGTGTATATTAGTGGTGCGTAATAGTACTTATATGTCAGTACAATTCTCCATTGAATATCTCCGGGACATCTGGTGGGCTTCGGAGGAACCATCTAATACGGCACCACTCTAGCGTTTACGTGGGAATCAATAAATAAATGGTAGAGCAACTGACCTGCAAGTAAGTTATCCGGGTTTGAGTCCCGGTAACGGAAAATATTTCTCCAACATTTCTCAATCTAATATAATTCATATTAAGCATGTATTTTCATTGCATATTAAGTGAAGTATGGTATGGAATTTTTTAAAATAGAACCGGTATTCTCTGAGGTGCAAGAAAAGAGTATCAATGCCGAAAAAGAAACCCCTAAAAGCATAAACAAATTTTAGAGATTTCAGGGAAACTACAATTTACTACAGGTCTGAGTACATTTTCAAGTGCTTAGACTGTATACCTCTGGAAAATATGCCTAAAAGAACTTTTACTAGCAAAGAGAAAAGGGTGTTGCTAGGGCAAACACCAACGAAAGACGGACTGTTTACTTCTATGTGCCGGTGCCAGTGGTTATTTGATTATAAGACATTTGCTGGTCTACCCTTGAGTTTTTAAAAACAGAATGCTTACAGACATAAACCTAGTGTTATGAACTAATAGTAGAGCCTGGGTAACTACTGAATCGGTAACAGAGGTCTTTGCTCCCATGAAATGGTATCAACAATAAATAGGCTTCCCTGAAAAAGTTCTACTTGAAATTGAAAACTCCAGCGCATCCCCAGTTGGAATAAGATTTGGAAAAATAATTTATTTGTTCAAAATGGAATTCAGGCGTCCCAATATTACGTTAATCTAAGCTAATTGTTTGATTTGCATTAATTTTTAATCGTGTAATTTGTATTAATTTGATTTGACGACTTTAACCAACTGTATAACAATATTTATTTGCAGTTAAGTTTCAAATTTACCATCAGCACCAAACTACTACCTCTCTAATGTAATGTGAAGGTTTTCATAGCGAACGCTATGGAAACCTCCACATCTTTTAAGAAAAGGAACTGCCTCCAAAAGCCGAATAAGGGAGCGGAAAAAAAGAATCCATTAGAACGAATAAAGTAAAAAAATTATCTTGCAACACTCGAATGAACTAAGAGAGATTCTTAGCATGTGTTATCCAAATCAAAACGTTGTCTGTAGATCTATGAATATTTTTAATGACAATGTCATTAATCACTTTAGAAGATTGTCGACGAAACGATATATTCAATCAACGATATACAGAGTCTTCATATTTCCTTCACTAAAGAGACAAAAGAAATCGTCGTAGAAAGCACTTTACTTAAAATATTTCTTAAGCCACGTAAAAAACCATCATAAATTTAATAATTGTATACTAACGCATTTTTCTAAACCCTCAATTCTTAGGAGGGATTAATTTATTTTCATTACATACTAGGTTTCCAAATAAAATATACTAAGGATACGAACTTCGGACTGGAAAGAATTAAGTTCCTAAGTCGAGATACCTTTGTATTTTATCTAATGATACAATTTACAGAGATATAATAGTATTTTTAAAAGAGGGAACGTTGGCTGGATATTATAAAACCATCAGCAATAGATAAGTAAGCTGTGGTTTGAAAATATATTTCCTATAATTTTATTTATAATACAAATACATTCACAGAAACAGGCTCAATTCAACCACTAATGGTGTTCCACTTGGAAGTTATCAATCCTTATGTGACTCGGATGGCAAAGATAGAATACCTTCATTAAAGGAGAGGCAATACCTCTCAAAGCGTGAAATTACTAAGAACTTATGCGAAAGAGTTTCAATCCGCGACATAAACTTTGAGGCAGATCTCCCACTGATTCTCGTATTGCTCTGCAACCATAACATAGTTCCTCGAACGAAAACAGAAAGTGAAAGCTGGAGATACACACAGGCAAGGAGATATGAGATTAAATATCGAGAAACGAAAGAGAAAGGCATTGGTAATGATTACGGGAGAGAAGGGCATAAAAAATATTATTGGTAAGTTAACACACATCCTGAAATCGGTTTGTGGAAACATAGAAAAAAGAATATTCGAAAATCCTTTTATCGGAATTCGAGGATAAGAAGTTCAGTGACACGCTCGCGAACGATAATCAATACAACCGAACTTCCATAAACGGATCCTATGGAAGAGACTTAGGATTTTCAATTCACACAATCCCTCGGTGATCCGACGTATTTCATCAGGAAGAGAAGTGATTTAGAACAAGTTTATGCCTTCGTGAAAGGAAAAGTTATATATACATATATATAAGATGGTAAATTAGCTTCTCATCCACATCCAAAGAATTTCAACGATAATTATATTTATTATTACCTCAATTCGCCTTCATACTAGGTCTCGCATGAATCTAAATAACATAAATATCACAAAATTATATAGTAAAATCAAAATATTGAGTATGCGGCATTTCTCCGGAAAAATATTCCTTTATTCGTATAGGTTCATTCTACAATCGATTATAATCTAGCTTTATGAAAGAAAATAATAGTAATGTCTTTTATATCAACCCTCATATGTATTATGATAGTAAAAGTGAAACTGCTGACACCGGGATAAATAATTGGGGCGTTGAAACGTGATATTTTACTTTCCAGTATTATATATGGTTCAACGAAAACAAAATTTTTGTTCAGTTCCAGTTTTTCTCCGTCTGCAAACGTTCAAATGGTTCACAGAATTTTTCCACTTCGATCAAATGAAAAATATTTTCATTTGAAAAGTTTTTTATTATGTGCAGGTTAATCAATTGCATACATGTTGATTAAAATTTGGCACAATCTTGCCATATTAAAGAAATGATGACTGAAATATCAGATAAGACAATTTTAGAGTTTTTACACATGTAGCTACTTGTAATACTTTTTAGTATAGCTCCAACCATTTACACCTAATTAAAGTGGATTTTGGAAAGGAATAAACAAAGGTTTTCGATTTTGGTCCGGTTCAAGGATATTTATTATTCCGTGCAGTCTCAGTTTATCAATCTATCAAAAATAATCCTTTTCCGGTTTCGGTTTCCGGCTTGAATCCGATTTTATTTCCTGCAGGGAACTAATGGCTGACTGAAAAATCCTGCTTGGATTACATTAGACATTAAATAGCCAGAGAAGTTGGAAATTTCTGAAAACTATCGTTCACCAAAATCTGGAGAATATCAAAAACAACAGTCGCAGATACGAATTCTTCGCCCAAGTACAGAAAATTTACAGAAATAACGTAATACAAAGGATCACAGATTACCATAACGAAAGGATACCCAACACATGGCTAGCGAGTTGGAATGCAGAAAGTTTTTTGATAAAATCACCAGTCATTCCAACAATTTTGAAATCTTCGTTTTGAGAACCTTAAACCCGTAGAAAATAGAAGCTAACTATAAAAAATATGGTGAAATCGCGCAATAATTATTCTTATTTAAACAATAATGGTTGTGCGAAAGAGAGTTTTTCTAATTAAAGCGGTCCCTCATGCCCAATTTACTCATTTATAATTTACTCCTGTAGTATATAATTAGGACAACACCGTTTCAAGTTAGAAATGCAATTAGAAATCTAAGTACTACCTAATAAAGCCGTAAAGTTAATACATTTTACGGTGCGGCAGATTGGATCGATTCGAATGAATTTGTCTTAAAGATTCTACTCTTAGATTGACGCACATTTTACTCTAAAATGGACTACATCACCACCGAGCGATTAAAGGAAGGTTTTGAAATTAAGACGAAGACGAGGAAGAATATTACGCTTTCCAGAAGCAATGACTAGTTGAGAAAGATAATTCAAATCACTCTAGAAAATTGGTGCTCTAATGTCTATCGTTTTAAATCCTCGTGAGCGATTTACTTTAATGCTTCCTCATCAGGAACACTTTCTCATTACTTTCACGCCAGTTTTAAAACGCACTATTTACGTATTCCTAAGAGAATCGCTCTAGAGCAACGAGTGCATCCTCTTAAACAATGCAAAAACTGCGGGCAACTCTGAATTCCAGTGGGAAATGGCAAAGCGTTTTTGAAGCGGAGAAAGAGAAAAGTAGGCAGAAAAATCTGAATGCAGGGAGTCAAAAAATTGAAAAGAAGGGAGAGAGGAGGGATTAACGAAAGGGGTGGCGAGCACATTGGATGAAGAGGAGGGTTTCGGACGAACACTGAATGAGGGCAGAGATTTTAGTGCTTTGAGAGGCTATAAGAGTGCACAGTATAGACCTCTCTGGTCAGACATTGATAGAGAAGGTATGGAAATCGTGGATCGACCCTTCATTCCCTCTTCAGCCGCCAGAGGACAGGAGAAGCGAAGGGGATCTTGAATTTTAACTGCGCTGATTTCGCCAGCAACATAAAAAAGGGGGAAGAGATCAGCCGCGGCGGAATAATAATCAAGAGAGCGAAAGAGGAAAAGAAATCCTAGCAAGCTGGAGTTGATAAGAAGGGAGAATGGAGAAGACAAAATGAGAAATTATTTAAAGCGCTTCTTATTATTTTTCATCAAGAGGCGGGTAAAATGAAATGTAAATATTTGTCGACCTATTAAGAATTCTGTCTTTTTTAATTGCTGTGGAAACACTCATTCCAAATTAACCTCCTATCAAATTTATGGCCAGGTAACGAGGGATCATTATATCGTTAAAAATTATCCTCGGGGGAAGAAAGCCTAGGAAATTTATTTGTTCCTTCGAACCCTTCCCTCGTTACAAATGATTCTTTGGGAAGAAAAATTGTTCCGCTGAGTTGACACGAATGACGAGACGCAAACGTCCATGAAAAATTTGAATTTTTTCCCTCTTTTATGTTTGATATCGGAAGGGCTCGTTTTCTAGGAAGATCTGCGCATGGATGCATAATGGATCCAGGCCCTCAATTAATTTCTGCGGTCTCCGTGTTGTAGTATGCTGACAAACCATTAGCCTCCGAGTGGCTTAAATGATCCCTTTTCCACAAAAATATTCTCTGCAAATTAAGCCTTTCAACTTCCATGTTAGGGTTACTGAAGAAGTTCAAATTTGGAATCCTTTTGAGTTTATGGTGCTATTTATTCGCTTCAACGCCAAAATAAAATATTTTCAATGCTTTTTGATTCTTACGGTTCAAATTATAATAAACAAAGATATTTATGTACTTGGGATTCGTTATGAGACCGATTAACAGCAAACTTCTTTATGTTATATAATTTATTATTATTAGCTAGTTTCTCCTTTGCGCGAGAAAAACAACGTATGGAAACTTAAAATGTTTATACTTTTTAAGCTTATTTATTTAGTTTCAATAAAAGGTTTAAACAAATTAAAGCCGAAAATTATAACGTTTGAAATAAGGTTAAAAAGAAATGAGAACAATTGTCAGCTTTCAGAGAATACGAAAACCTCATCAAGATCTATAGTAATGTTGAGATCCCAACATCGATATGGAATAAGGATGTTAATGGGAAATACTTTTTATTGTTTTTAAGTAAATTGCGACACAAGCACATCACAGAGCTATAAAATAATTCATTCTTAAAGTACTGCATTCTTCACTTTCGATTTAATTGGAATAATTATGCTAACCATTGGAATAATTTTCTCTTCTAAAATTTTGCTACAATAGAAAAATATTCCTATACTCAGATTTGAAATTTCGCTTTTAAAATTAAATCTGAACAGTAACTTTTGTGAAAAGTATTGAACTAACTACAGGAATGATACTTTATAAATAAATTCCTCCTGCAATGGTTATATTTGCTTAAGAAAACAATATTTGCCCTGTTTCTCCAATATTAAGCAAATTTATGTTGAAATTAAAAAAAAACGATTATATATATACAAAATATGCGATCAAATTTCAATGAAAATATCTAAATATGGGAGAAGGAGTTAACCATCATCTTCTGTAAATATAAATGAGTTAGACTTCAAATCAGAATATAGTGATAACTTTCGCGAGCCTTGCATTTAAGTCGCCGACTTTTGGCGTCCTTTCCTATTTCGCTAAAGCCGTTGGAGATGGTCGCACGAATACACTTTCACTTTTTTGGCACGCCAACTGAACTACTTCCTGGGAACTCATTCATGCATAAAATTATTTTTCTGGAATACGCTCGAGATTCGAACACATTTTCCCTATGCTGTAATGCGTATTTCTCCTTTGATTGTGACCATTACGCTGCTATAAATCCCTATAAAATTCTACGGCCGCATCAAACGAGAGAAACAGTCGCCACATTTCTTTTAATTTGGGCCGTTACGGAAATATTTAAATCCCCTCCATTTGAGAGGAATTTTTATCTGTTAAGACATGGGTGCTTATATGGAGAATCGATAAAAAAAAACATAAAGGAAAGAAAAGGGACGAGACCGAGACATCTGAAATTATTGAATGGAGCAATGTGAACTAAATTGTCTATACGTCTACGATATCGTTGTTCAAAATTAGATCCGGTGAGTATTCCTTAGGAGAAACTGCCCAAACATCTGCACGGCTGCGCTATAACAGATATTTCCTCCTTAGGCGCGTAATGTCCTTTGGCAGGCCACTAAAACTTTTCCATCCAGAAACCAACGCATGTATCTCCGACATAATAACTCCCGATCGCGAAATTTAATAAAACAATATCACGCCTCGACTTTCCCTCCCAATTCAGCACGCCATAAAGAGCGATATATCACTCTTACGACTTAAACCGAGCTCTTTCTTTTCCCTTTTTTCGATGAGAAAGTTTTGAATCGAGAAGATAAATCAGCCGGTCGGGAACAAGAATGAACGGGAGGAAGAAAAATCGGATCAGCTCTTAAGGAATCAATTTGACACTTCACGGTTAATTGCAAGAGTTTGGAGTGACAATGAAAAGGTTAGGTACTGCAGAGCTGTAGCCAGGATTTGTCACTGTATGGGGGTTTAAAGCCATGTAGTAAACAACCCGTTGCTTAGAGACCAGGGGCAGGAATACTTTCGCCCAAAATCTAATGAAAATATAAACTTAATTATATTAACATGTATACCCTGCAAATCTCCAGCTGTGTCTGCATGCCATAATTGCGATAAGCCATTGTGTAGCATGCTTTCGCTTATTGTTGTCGCTGATTTAATGGTGGGGTTGAACTCCCTTGGCTACGCCTATGGGTTCCTGTTAGGGAAATTTCCCGTACGAAATCACTCCACTCTATGGCTCTCGATGCCGGACTTCCAGGGTGCGAAAAAAATAAGTCGCCCGCGTAAACTCATATTCGAAACCTTTAAAATCCTGGGCGATTGGGTGGGGGATTACTACTCAGAATGGAGAAGAATGTTCCTGGCGCTCCGTTCATCATTCACATTCAACTTTAAATCGCCTCTTTCCGCGCTTCACTCACTCGGTAGAAAGGACTTTTAAGGGGCGAATGATTATGAAATCCGCTCGAAATGAGGGAGAGAGATACAGGATTCCTATGTTCGAAGTCTCCTCCCTTCCGAGCGAGCCACATTAGCCAATTACACTTGAACGGAGTGGATCCGCATTCTGTGTAGTGCTTCGGGGAAAGAAGGTCGTAAAATTCGGTTTAACGTGCAAGCTGCCTGAAATCTGCGCCTAAATGCTGTTTTGAGAAGGGATTTTACGGGGCGAAATGGTTGGCGGAAATAAGGACCCTTTGAAAAATAACCCATCATAGCGACTCGATAGAATCCGCAGAACATTGAAAAGGGTTAATTAAGATACAGCGGAGGGACGGTGGAAATATTTCCAATGGATTTCGTACTCGAATGCGTCGATAGGATGATGTGATCACATACAGATTTGCTGTATATTCACCTCTTTCTCAAAATGATATAAATAATCTAATGTTTAACACAAGTGTTTTATTATGAAATGATGAAGAATAGCGATTATTTTAACAAATATTGGAGAGCGTTGTTCTGATAGCACTACATAAGCGTCTCATTGAAGTGCTACAGTTGAGTTCTTAGAAAAATTTTAATTTGCATTTTTTCACAAATGTTTCTTTTTATAATATGCTAGACGATTCTATTTGTTTAGTAAAAATATCACTATTTTTACCTATGTTATTATGATAACAACACTTATTCGATAAAACCGTGCTGGTGTACTTTTTTATTCTTTTATAATTGTAAAAGAAACTTGTCATATATATTTTTTTAGCTGGAATTCTAAACTCCAAGACCGTATGTAGTACTTCAATTTAGTTATTATAGAAGATTCTGTGAGGGAGTATAAAAAGGGCTTTCGCATGGTCAAAAAATTGCTAATCAAGGAATTTTCCAACAGACTATCAGCAAAGAAGGTGAAATTATGAAAACTATTATGATTATGTGTATGAAATGAGGATCGTTTGAACGATAACGTTAGTTTTGAAATGGATATATCCGCTTTTAGCCATGAAAAGAATTTACAATCACAACATTGAACAATATGTAAATAAAAATTCCATTGAATTTTAAATCTACGCACACTGCCTAAAATAATTTAATACTTCGAATTTAAAAAAAGCCTAATTGCAAAAGTATATAGTGTAACATTATAAAAGTTAAAATGAAAAGCTACGGTTAATTTCATTTAAACATCACAACATATGCTGCTATATTATAAAAATATACATTGATTCAGAAATATCGTACGATACCATCCCAACCAGAAATAAGCATCTCTTTTCCAATTTTTTTTCCATACTCCTCTCTGTTCTTCTATTGAAAATACTTGTATTTTGGGAATTAAAAACAGTTTTTGGCGAGTATTCCAATAATTACTTGATAGAAAACTAGAACAACCAACTCACTGAGCTGTTTGATTTACATAACAAATTGGACACTTTGAAAACATAAAATTATTCCTCACCGTATTAACATTTCGAAGAATTATACTTTATGTGACTCTAACCACTTTAATCATGATTTTCAACATTAAGCAAATACTTATTAGCTGACGAGAGATGTAAGACAAAACTTGCCTTTTTTTTATGCAACGTAACCTGTGCATTGACCCACCTTAATGCTATTAATATAAATCATAACGTACCGAATGGTCCATAATATGACGTATAAACCAGTAGACCGACTTTATGGCTTTTCTGCATTCACGATCCTTGTTATTCCGCGTTAATACGGCATTTTCTTCATTTAAAGGAGTGCTCTTATTTCTAAGGTCGTAATACGGCGCGACCCGGAAATTCTCGGATAACAAGCATGACAGAAAGAGCGCGTTGAAAACTGCTGGAAATGTGACGAAAACGAAAAGAAGTCTTTTTAACGTTTTGCTATTATTCGCTTAACTGCCAAGACTTTGAAGCATGCGATCAATAGGAGGCGAAGCGAAGAAACGAAAGCTATCTTCTCAATATCCATTTAGCGAAAGATTCCGATCTCCTCCTTTGCTTCTTCAATTGATTCACTTTATCTTTATTATAGTAGAGAAATTTTTATTACATACCGTTTAGAGGGTTGAGTTATAATTTTCCTTTTGCGTAGAAATATTAAGGGAGTGTATTTTAGCCGTAAACTTCAAATACTCTCGTAACAAGGAGATTCTATTTTTAACTTTATTTCATGCATTGAATTCATGGATATATGGCGAATATATCTCGCAAAGGTATGCCAAAGTTCATGTCGAACGAGTCGCGATCTAATTCATTACCGTAATGGGGGAATTGATCCGATTCCCAATGCGTTTCTAATATAAATCTACTTATGCCATGTATTGTTTTCTTAGGATAAAAGTGAAGATTATAGGAACTTAATTTCCATGCTAATCCATCATATATTCATAGGAGATTAATTATAACCTTAACAAACTATTGCAATAACGTGCCCTAAAGTAAAAATTACTTGAAGCCCATTTTAAGTATATACATATTACAACTAGTAAACGCCCCCGTCAAGAATGACGGAACTTAATTTAGTTTAAAAATATATCTACTATCTTATATATCTGGTCCTTCTAAGCACAAAAACATTCCGTCGTAAGATCATAATAATTCAATATATTTCTTACCATTATTTATAATATTTTTCTACTATTTTCAAGTTATAAAAGCATAATTTACGTAAATTTCATATAATAAATACATTCCTGTGCACTTATAATTCATGAAATCAATATGCAACAATGGCCTTAGTCGTCAAAGGGATGGGATTTTTATTCCCAAATATTTTACGAAATTTCCGTGTATTTGATCACAATCCTCGAAAGGTCGGATCTATATCAATATTTCACAATTAAAATAAGATTATATGATAATTTTCCTTTCTTTAGACACTTCTCTTGATTTCGTAAGACAATTGTTTCCAATTAATGAAAAAACCTTTGCAGGTAACGAAAATCTATTTTACGTAGATTTCTTATGGAAAAGAACACTAACTGATTATCCTCGTGTATTAGGTAAGGCTGAGATGTAATTGCTTTCACCACCGTGTAGCCGGAAAACCGTAAATGTAACTCTATTTGTGAACTGTATTTGTTTTGAGTAACTGTGCGACACCGAAAGTCTTTTACTCATTGCTAACTGCTTAAGAGAATACCTAAAGATGCCAGGCGTTGCGGAAAATGGTTTCAATGAATACATGTTTGTGTGGAATATGTACGTTCGCGTATTTATGGTGCAGTCGATAAAGCTCCGCTCTTTTCCCTTTTGATAAGGTTATCTTATTATCATAACTTTTACTGTGCGAAATATCATCGTCAAAAAGCGCTCTTGTTAAATGAATTTCAAGGAAATGCGACGGGAGATAGAACAAAAGAAAAACGAAAAGAGTAGAATGAAGAGTTGAGATAGAGGTCGAAGATGGGAGAGAGAGCGACAAGGAAAAGAATGAGGAAAAGCAACGAAGTGGGGAGGGAGATTGCTCCTGTAGTCACTTTTATGGCCACAGGATTTTATTTTAAGGCGTAATTTACCGAAAAAGAAAAAGTAATAAGGAGGCCTTATGGTCAGAATGTGTCCGTCTCTTCGTCCGTAGTTTTCATCTCCGAAACTGTTAAGAGGATTTTCATTAAATTCCGAGACTAAGAAGTTCCGGAGGAAGGCAATAAGAAAGTGATATAAAATTTTGGCATAACTCAATCAGAGAGGACCGTTCTAGATTAAACCGGAGAAAGTGTTTGAGATGACACACAGTGACGCGTCCTGTGGTATTTCCTCCTAAACAATTTTTGTAACCCTAATTGGCTGCTTATATCACATAGTGGTTTCTTTTTGGAAAAGTATAATTTACTGGAAAAACTTGATTACGAGGTTTTCTTATAGATTTAGTCATTACATACTTTGAACT
>KZ308391.1:508964-573644 GCA_000376725.2 Ladona fulva
GATTTACAACCATTTAAGAAATAGACTGGATGGCGAAAAAGCATCCAAATTACTGTTGATAAAATATAATTTATCAATTATAAATTTTGACTATTAGTTTGTAAATTTGTCCTACATATGAAAACATTCGCTAGTTTTTTTTTCAGTTTCATTAACTTTTGTAACAATTCAAAATATTCCTTTTCTCATTTTGCAAATGAAGGTTGTTTTAAGCAAATTTTATAGATTCCTGATGTAATTATGTCACCTCCGTCTCCGACTCCGATATACCTCCGACTCCGACGGAGGTCGGAATGGAACCTCCGAATCCGACTCCGCCTCCGATAAAATCACCTCCGTAACATCCCTAGTTGAAACTGAGTGATAGGAAGGTTAATGAATTATCTATTATAGAAAATAGAAACCTGCGGACCGCATTATTTATAACAAACGAATATCCGTAAGAAGTTTATATAGAACATTTTAAAAGCTCTTGCATGAATCATAACTGACTTAATGCCAAAGGTAAGCAAAAGGCCCAAATAAAAACCCTAATGGAGCAAAATAGGAATATAAACATAAAAATTGCTTGTTAATGTATATGACTTGCCTAAACTAAATGCCAAAATGACTTGTCACTTGATAGTCTCGTATTATTTCCATACTTCCGTGCGAACGATACGAGTATTAAAAAAAAGTTCCCAAAATAAATATAAATATAAACTATATCAATTATCTCTTAATTACAGATATAAGAGTAAACTTTTATTACCAGTTTCATGTTAGGGATATTTTTTGGAATCGCATGAACCATTGCTAGTACTACTAGTTTTGTTAAAAGTGCTTCGACAGCTTAGGTCATTTCGCACGAGGGCCACCACCGTGAATCGAACCCGGGATCGCTTTCACCGAAGTGGAACGCGTTATCCACTTGGCTATCCAGGACCCCTAAATCATTGCCCTAGAGATCCACGTCCAGTTCAGTTCTATGTCTACATCTAGATCGCATGTGGATGGAAGAAATGTAATATTGAAAACAATGCAGAGAAGGAATTACCCTCACTTTAGTTCATTTTACAATTATTAGCCAAAGATTAGGATATTTCGTCAATCCTACATGAATATTCACTCAATCAAGCCTATATTTATGAATTAAAAACAGAAGAAATCATCGTTGGATCTTTTAATATCTAAACTTGAATATGAGTAAAATAAAAATTAAATGAGGGACCACACGGTAAAACAAGTTAAACCAAATATTAGCATGTTTCATCACGTGCTTTAATCACTCGCATTTGAGCAAGTAATGTTAACATTTAAAAAAATCTGGTTGGTATTTTATCATAGGTTTAACGAAAAGTGCCCGTTTTTTGCAGTGTTTATTGGTTTGCTGACTTTGAAATTTTATTTCTCAAAGAGCGTTTATCCAATCAAAAATAAACTTAAATAAGCACCCCAAGCTCGAGTACTCATAGTAAAAAATCTGACAGAAGTCACCATTTCCGCTGGCCTTAGAAGTTATTCTTTCGATTTCCATATTTTCTGCTCTTCTTTATATCCCTGCAAATGCTTTTCCACTGTTAACACTATCAATCATCTTCACTCTTTTCCATCCTTACTTGTTCATCTCTTCACTATTCCCTCTATCGCTTCCTTTAACAAGCCTATCCACATCATATCCATCATTTCCTGTACACATCGGGCAAATTTTTAATGTTGGGCTTGCAAACAAAACTATCCCATTTATTCTATATCTGTTGGAACTGAGTGATAGGAGGGTTAATGAATTATCTATTACGGGAAACGGGAACCAACGACCGACATTTTTCATAACGAACGATTATCCGTAAGAAGAAGTTCATGTACAACATTTTGAATGCTCTTCCATGTCTGATAACCGATTTTATGCAACCTTTACCTCTCATAGAATAACTCATTCAACATCCTTAAAATAAAAAAAACATACATATGTACATTGACTGGCATAAAACATTTTCCATGGAGACATCCCGAGGATTCTGTCTCTCCAACGCACCACTTCAACTATTCAAATTTGAACCCTCCCGTTACACTTCGTAACCTGGAGATTCCCCATCGATTTTTTTTTGCAACGATCGAGATTAAAAAGAGAGTCACCTCCCAAGCCATAACCACAAAATCCCTTCTCGATTTCTCATGCGTATAATCCGCACTGCTGACGCCGTGGGCAGTGAGAGAGGGTGCTTTTAATGTATATATTTTTACGTCCGGAGTCGAATTCGAGTAAAAATCGCTCCGGATTGGTCATTACACTTCTCCGCGACTCAGTGAAAAAATTATGATTCGAACCCTATATCGGGGTTCGAGTCGATTCAGCGTCTGGCTGTAGCCCTTTCCTCCGACTCCCTCCATCGGGAGACACGGTCCGCAGGAGTGGAAAGAATGGGGGGAGAGAGGCACTGGATGGATGGCTGCCTTCATTCGGACCTTGCTTCCATGCCCATCCTGTACGTAGAGTTCCCCAGCGAAAAGTAAAACGTCCAATTTTTCAACTGGAAGTCCACAATTATAGCTTCACCTATGTGAGTCGATTAAAGACTCCGATCCGTTATCGGCGAGGGAAGCGATCTCTTTCACCTGAACTTCAATGTCATAGTCAATGCCTGCAGTCGTTAAATCAGATTGACGAATATGATGCGCTCAATTAATGGGGCAATATATGTGACGCGTTCTAAAGGGGAATATGGCAACGTCGTTTATACTGAAGTGACGTTTCTATCAAACTCCTGGAGGAAGTAACCCCATAGTATTCATTTTATTCGTCGTGCAAATTTTACATAATTGTGTCATAAGGATGATAAGGAACATTTGTATCAAGAAACGCAGACAAAAAGTTATAATTGATATCGAATGGGATCCCTGACTCTAATCAAACATTTGAGAGAACATAAATTACAGAAATGAAATAATTAGTTAATGAACAAATTAACTGCATCAAAGTCATGAGACAGTTTTTCTTCAATTTAATTCTGGATACAACAGACATTATGTTGTATTTATATAACTTTAACGTTCGAGATGCGCTTCGTGTTTGGAATTTAAGCTCTTTTAACAGTTTTGGATTCACTCATATAAAAGTCGCTCTTAACGTAATTTAAAAAGTCACTGATTATATTTTTTGTTGTACAATTGGTACAACTGCCGCTCCAAGTCTATAAAATTCCTAGGTATTGAAATAATATATTTTACAATTTATTCTTCTAAGCATATTTTTAAATATGTATATAGCATTAGGCTATTCGAATTGTTATGTCAGGTTCTAGAGGCAAGGAATATTGCATCTTTCATGTCAGAGCAAGTCTTACAGTGAACTCTTGCTTATGATATTTGGAACCACAGCTTTCGTCTTGGTCGAATGTACTTGGGTTTCTTACCATATCACCGAAGCATGCTGGACTATATTAGCAAGATTCAAAAACTATGTGTAATGCATGAGCTAATTTGAAATTTAACATTTTGTTCTCGGACTTAAAATATCGTGATTCACTAATACGAAGATCAAAATAGGCATAGAAATAAAAGCAACAGCAAAATAATAAACAATTAATAATAATAGCGTAATATCTGTCATTTTCGATCGACATTTTCACTGAGCATGTTAACAAATTAATAAATAAACTTAAGTAAAACTCGGAGATTGATAAAATTAATAATCAAATAGTTAAGGATACCAATTTAAATTTCAAAAGTACATATATTTTCCCAGTTTAGAGCAGATATGGAAATGTGCAAAGGGGGACGAAAAAGATCAATATCATGAATCATCTTCAATAATATCATCAACAATATTATGAATTCATCCTCACTTAACTTTTGAATGCAATTTTGGTAAACGCAATACATACATAGAATCGTAGAATGACTTTGCAACCATTTAATTCAGCGCAAGCATCTCATCTAAATTGGTAAACCATCGAGGGTCGAAGAGAAGATATCGCCAATTCGTCACCAAACGTGGATGGGCCAAAGAAGGTCTTTTTTCGTAAACGTGAGCTGAATATACCCTATTTTAGGCGTCGTAACGAAATTCGAAATATTTACAGTCAATTTTTAAACTACCGGAAAGTATTAGAAAGATGAAACTTTTTATTTAAACACTTTGTATTAAGTAGTTATAAGACACAAAGTACCGCGTTAATATTATGTTTATATAACTGTTGAAGTCTATGGTAGGGGGTCAAAAAATTACTATTTCTCAGCAAATATTTCATCGATGGACGTAAAATTTGGCAAATGTTCATAGAGGATATGAAGTTATGTTCACATAAAATTTTATTGAAATCCCCAGCCCAATATTTTTGAAATCCCCAGTCCCCAGCGGGGACTGCTGGTCCACTTGACATGGAATACCCCTATAAATATTTAAGCGAGGCATTTCCACAATAATGCTGTCATCAATATCCAAGATACCTTATTTTGCTTAAATAAATATGTAAATTTTCAATAACTTTCAGCAATTCTATTTGCCAACCACACTAAGAGGGGCACATGGTATAGAAAACAAATCTAAAATTTAAAAAATCTAAAATTTCTAATTAGTCATTCCGTTAGAATATATATTTTTAGTAATGAGACTAAATAACTATGACTACCTTAATAAAACTACACAACGGATCTTAAGGTGAAAAGAGCCTTGGGTTCAATTCGAGTGAAAAAGTCTCTGCTGTCGAAGCTCTTTTAAGAACGCTACTTCATCTACTACTGTACTGTACGAGTACATCTTAAAGGTCCCGATGTTACTTTGTTGAAAATTATCTTAAAAACGGAATAGCGAATGCATAGTATTTTTAACAAATAAAAAGGTGATTTTGAAGGTCCTGCAATATAAGAAAAAAAATATTTACTTCTCCCACAATTTTTGCAGAAGATTTTTATCGCATATCAATGTGAAGGTGGTGTGAGGGAAACAATCTTGGCTTGGCCAAACTAAAAACTAGACAATTCGGAAATAGGTAAGTCAAAATATCAGAAAGTTATCTATAAAAGCGCTGCAAAGAATTCGGTATGATTCCATACATAATTTATAATATATCTATCTCTATAACTATATGTTTAATCATTTGAACAAATACATGTTATGAAATACCACCAAGTTCAAACCTATGCGAACGATGTCCTATAGTATTTCTGCATAGGAAATAATGCACATAATAAAATCTATAAATGGAGAGCTATTTTTATAGCTGAAAGAGTCTAGTACTACATCCGATACGCCAAAGCGTTTGATTTTTCAATTTCCTTGCGGTTTAGGTTGGAAACGCCCTCATTAATAGTAATTAACATTTAAACGGAGGGGATGAAATGCGAGCAACCACCCTCTCTTCGACGCAATTCCGCAGGGTGGGCACGGAACGGTAGTGTTTGGTTATGCACGAATGGAGCGCGAGAGTGAAGTCGGTAAGGGAGCTGAAGATCGAATCGCCTGCATAGAAAGAGTGGAGTGGAATCGGGAGAAGAGAAAGGGGAGCGGAGAGGGTAGAAAATTCCGGTTGGAAGAGGCGAGCAATTAGAGCCATATCCTCACGCCAGTTACGTAAGAGTCTCATGGAATCCTCTGAAACAATGACAATCAAACGAAAACTCTGAAAAAGGAGCCTTCGGGAAATAAGGGCAAAATAAAAGGGAGAAATGGAACGAGAGGAAAAGATGGGAGTTTTGAAAAGAGTCGAGGTGGATCGGAAAAGAGATTGTGTCCATGTATGGAGAAAGAGGCACGGGTCTGAGTCGAGAGGAAAGTTTATAAAAGCCTAGTGATGTTTCCGTCTATTCTCTAGGCTAGAGAAGACCATGCGGCGGGGATGACTGTGGCGCTGCGGTCGGCGACTGTACTCGGCACTACTGCTACCGCAATTCGCGTGGTAACACCGACAGCCGCTCTATTTGCGCGAACTGTTTGAAAACATTTTTGCGATTCCCACAGCGGAGTCGGGGGCCTTTCGGAGATGAAAAAATACGCGGTGCCGACAGCGCTAAGTCTTTCGCGATGGAAATAAAAAGCTTACGGGATCCAACTGTTTCCAACGGAAAAGGCGACTCGAGATTAGCGCTAATCAGCGAAGGATCCGACAGATAAAAGGGCCGTTTTAATTCCCGATAGATAGCCGGAGCAAAAAGTAACGCTTCCGAATTTGTAGACTCTCGCGCTTATGCTGAGGGGCATAACGACACACTGCAATACTCAAAGTCCTTCTAATGGAAGTGTTTCCCGGTAAAAAATTCTATGTTGAATCCGCCCCTGCGTCAACTTCGGTGGACTCCCATCCACGACTCATAAAAGGAACTCATGAGCTCATTGCAAATACTCGTTAGTAGCTTACTCTCCGAAAAAAGGTTTTTTTCCGAGTTTTCTTCTTTCCTCTCCGAGCGTCCCAAGTTGACACTTGCGCAGTGCTGCAATTAAAACATGTGCAAATTCGTTTTGAACGCACCCTCTCTCTCTTTAAAAATGTGATTCTCATGCTAGTTCTGAATCTCTGAGCGGGTTTGTCACTATTTTATAATTAAGGGTTTAACACTGCACATCAAAAATTACAAAAGGTACAAAAGGAGTCAGATAGAAAATATCGTATCCTCGGCATGCATTTCATAGGATACTTTGATCATTTATCAATCAATTTAAACTCATTCTAACTTCATCCTAATAAAATACCACTTAAGCTATTACCAAATCCTCCCAACTGCAAGCCGCCTTTCAGGGTGTGCAGACACCATGACTCTACTTCCATACCCGATTATTTTCACGTACTCATTCCTCATTCGCATTTTTATTTCAACGGAAAAAAATACAACCAACGAACAGAAAATGTTTTTCAAAAATGAATGTAAATATGATTTCATTTATTATTTTATCTTATTTACATTTTCTAATTTACTAGCACATATATAAATTAAACAAGTAGCAATGTTTTGGTGAGGCAAAGAGGTAGCATCAGAATGAAATTATTTATTTTCACGGCTGTTTACATTTCTCATAAACCGTTGAACGTATTTTTATTTATCTCACTATTTAGAAAAATTTGAGAAACTGCCTCACGAAAGATCTAAAGAAAGCTCGTATGAGGTTTTCTACTCTTAGCATCAGCACCAGGGGATTGAGCGTAATTTCACGACATTTAAATGTAATTTGTGACTCGGTGATATTCCATAAAAACTAGTAAAGCAAGTTTACCGAAAAACTACTGCTTCAAAAAATATCATGTATTATTATTATTATATTATTATAGCAACCTGCTCTATTTTAACAGTGTATTACTTGCGGCCTGCATTACCTCCGTTCTGTGATATTAGATTAAACAGAATTCTCTTAGAAATTTTGCTTTGAACTATGTCACGCAGGCGTAATTTGGCGAACAAGTCACTCAAGTTTGTTACGTATTGTTTGAAAGTGCACATGAGAAATAAGTTCTCTTTACGTGACATAACAGCTTATATTTGGAAAAATCAAAATCAATTTAGAGAAAAATATATCATTGAAATAAAATAATGTCTCAAAATTAGATAATATTACGTCTGAATGTGAAATACCAGCTTATGAACAAGTAAAAATGTTTGTCTTCCATTTTCACCGTTTCCGCTCTTATAATATCCTTTTCAAACAACCTCCATCCACGAGAAGCTTAACCGTAATACTGAAAACGAACGCATCTAGCGAACGCCATAGAGCCACGGGATTCGAAATGAAAGTTTTTTAAAATTGTATAAAAGTATAATTCCACTGATCTCGATCTTTTATTCTATTATTTTTATTCTAGGGCGGAATGAGATTTTCGACGGCATTCTAAGATAATTTCAGAAAACGACGCGTTGTGTAAAACTTTAATAAAAATACGACAATCAGAGAAAGAGAGAAAGGCGCATTAGGAAACTCCTACCCCGCAAGAGATAAGTAATAAATTAGCAAAACACGTTTTTCTAAAGTAGGATCTTGGAGAGAAGGGAAAGAAAGAGACATTTCACCGAGAATAATGACGTTTTTCCCAATGCCATTTACAATTCACGAGCAATTACCGGGGCTCTCCCGAATTCACTCCGTGGAAACCAGACGGAACGTAAAAATTAAACGACCTTTTTGCAACAAAAGCCTAGAAAGACGGAAGGATAAAGGGTTGGAGACACTGCATAAGCAACGCTATCAATCCCCATCCTTTCAAGTTTCTCGAGCAACAAGACAAACATTATTAGCTCCAGGAAGCGACACAGCACCAAAGCATGCCACCCAACCATGAGGATGACAAAGGGCGGTTGTGAGATTTCCTCTCTTAATATGGATATTATTTTAGGAGAGGACGACAGAGATTTTTGCTCAGAAAATTAAACCGCTCTGTTTTCCGGAGATTGCGAAGAAGACTGAAAGAAGAAAGTCTCGGGGATGAGTGTAGTCACAGGAATGGATTGTCTTCAGTATTACACGTATCCTGAAACATTCCTGAATTGAGAGTACATGTTCGTTAAATTTGGAACACTGTATGACGCTTTAGAACACCTTTCCGAACAATTACGTTACTATTGCAAATGAATATCGTCGACCTTATTTTTTATTTCATTTGGCAATCTATCTCCATGTTTCTCTAGCATAATTTTTAAAATTTTACATCGCATGTCTTTTTTGATATTCCATGTGGTACAGCATATGGGCGATTGTATTATGATTTTTCCCCTGTGATTTTCACTTCATTGATTAGTTATTTGTCTCTATGTTAGATGTTTTCGTTAGGTTGTTCTTCTGTAAAGAAATTTTGTTTTTGCAAGCCAATGCTTTTCTTTGTCCTATCGTCGCCTAATGGTCTTATTGAGGAAGCTATCGAATTTAGCGCTAAGAAGAGAATAAAATATAGAAATGAAGAAGAAGTAACTACACTTATCGAATCTCTGGGTTCTCTGGCAGCAAACTGAAGACGAATTTCAGGGATCGCAGGCAGAACTCAAACTTGATAGAGAAACGCTTTCTTCTCGGAAAAATGATACAATGTTTTCAGTATCACGATTTAGAGATAAATGCTTGGCAAGGAGGTCATACAAACCAATATAAAATTTTACTATCTGGACTTTGAGACTGCAATTAGGTGTAAAGATATTATCAAAGACTGCATATATATTACAATACTCTCACAAAAGAAAAATGGAGTTCGTAATTGAGAGGAGTGACGTCGAGAAAAATATCAACTAAAGTGAATGGATACTATTAGTTAAATAACAGATAATTACAGAGCTACTCGAAGAAAGCTACTGATAAATGATCTTAACAATAATACAAACAGGTTAGTTTACAAAGGGAGGTGCAGATAGTAGAAGTAATACTGTGCTCAGTGAAATATGTAATTACAAATCTGCTAGAAAAATGGGTGGTCATTATGATTAATATTCCTACTATGCTTACTTAAGAACATAATAAATACAACACTCAAATCGTATGAGGCTACAAAGTGGACATTTTGATCGCCCTCAATTCGTGCGTTACATGCCCTTTTTCTCGAAGTAATAAAGGTACGCATCACTTCTAATATGGCACATATTTATTGCTTTTATTTTCAACACTATCTTATTTGTGATTTCAGCAATTATATATTGCAAATATGATTAAATATGCCTGCCCTGGTAAGTAGAAAGAACTCTGGGCTGAGGTGTCGATCCAATATTTCTTCCTTAGTGGACTTCTCGATTCTACGTGGCTGCCCTCGAAAATGCTGCTTTATTATCTTCGTTAAACAAATATATCAGATAGGGTAAATATCTACATGTCTCTTTTGCTGATTAATTATCTTATTATCCTAATGTGGATATAAAACGATATCTGTGTTCGACACAGCAGAAGCTAGTCACCACCTATATTCTTTCGGATGTTCTTCTCAAAGAAGAGAGGAGGCCAACATGTTGATCCTAATCCACTTGTCGATGATGAGAGGATATTCAGTCGATTGTGACCACTCATCCAAGTGCTAATTTTAAAATAATTTCATCCACTCCTAGTTGTTAATTTAATATCAAATGCTCATACAATAAAATTAATGATACTTTTCCCTGCATGGGTTAAAAAAACAAAGTAAAACTCTGAAAAACAGACAAGCGAGAGAAAAATATTTTGGTTTTAGTAAATCCTTAATTAAGTTTACCGGAATATTGCGGTCAAATAATTAGAATTAAAGCCGAGTGGAGGATATAAATCGACCTCCCGAGCTATAGAAAAGTAATTCTTAACCATTGAGCTACAGCGCACGGCTGTGTCAAAAGAAAGTTCTTGGTGGGCCCTTTGATTTAAGACATTTCTGATGGTTTAATATCTTAGTTCGTAAGTTTCGTTTGTACTCTGATACCTTACGCGATCTAAAAATGTCCGTCTTTTTGTTGCTAGTTTCGACACCACTGTGGCATAACCCATCTATATATAGCTAGATATTCTCCTTCGCAACAATTCGCATGTGAACTTAGCATGATAAACAGCTTGCCGCAGAGATCAGCCTGTGATGAAATTTGAGTCAATATGTGAGAGAACCGTGAATAAGCAGCTAAAAATTTTGAATTTTTTTCTTACGGAAAAGAACAAAATATTTAGACAATGACTGGGTAATTTAGAGGATTCACATAAATAAATTTAGCGTAAAGAACCTTCTACAGCATAGGATTTAATAAAAGAAAGAAGCAAAGATATGGGACGTTTAGGATCCAGAAGATACTAGCTTGAGACGATGCACATTTTTCATAGTAGTAGTTTTTATAGTCGAATACGCAGGTATATCGTCATATCATAGCACACACAACGAGATCCCGCGCAGTCTCTCTCTCTTTCCCTTCGCCAGTCGGAAGGAAGGCTTTTGATTTCCACCTCCCCATGGGAAATTAGCGCAAAAAATCGCGCGGAATAAAATAATTAAGAGGAAGCCCTGGTTCTGTTCCCGGAGCGGAAAGGAAAGGAAACGTTAGGGGTCGCGGGTTCACGGTTGAGGGCTCGTGGCGACCTCCGTGCCACCATCTCGAACCTCTCCACTTCCTCTCTCGGTGTCTTCTGCCCTCCGGTTCTTCTCTCTTTGTTTACCTCTCTCTCTTTTATTCGCTCCCCTCTTTCGTTTTAATTTTCTCTCCGTCATTCTTTCAGCCGTCTGTCTCTTCCAATCTCAGCTCGTTTCTCCACCTCTAAACGCTCTCCAGTTGGAGCGAAACCTTGCGTTTCCTACTTGACGATTGCCTGCATTACAGAGGAGATAAGGTAATGAAAGATGGATCGCACAGGATTAAGCATTGGCAAGGGGTGCTTCCGTGATAATTTTTAATTTCTCATACCGGCTTCATGATTAACTGAATTCTCTCGATATTAAATGTCAACATCTGAAAACCATGACTCGTAGACCTAAGGATGGTGGAAATTATAAATTCAAATAAAAAATGCGTTATTTTGCAGGAATGGATAAAAAATTTTGAATTGGCGCAATAAGATACAATTCTCTTCATTTCCGCGTAATAACTCAATATATTTGAACCTTAGTTAGCGGGTTAAGATGAGGAACGAAACTCCACAGATAATAAAGTCCCGTTTATAATCCAGAAAGCAAAGCAGCAATTTGAAATTTAACTTAAGGCCGTGTTAAAGTAACACACATCAACGACAAAAATATATTTACAGAGGTAAAAGGTGTATCCAACTACTAACTTCTAATGATTGTGTTCTGATCATATCAACCGACTTAAGGATACGTTGAATGTAAAATTATTTATAATTACAAGTTATAAATTTCATTTCATTAAGTTCATTTCGCTGTAATTTCCGGTGTCTAAGAACTGATAAAATACGTTACATTTATATTGCGGAAATTAATGATAATTCAAAAATGTCTCTGTTCAAACGTTCTTACTCCCTAGCAGTGATGGCTAATTACGCAGATATAAAAATATTCAGGTTTATGAGGACCATGATTAATCAGTACCCCAAATATATATCGTACGATTTATGACAGGTAATTTTGAAAATATATTGTCAAGCATGTATACTCTTTCCTCCATTATCAAACTGCCTTTTGAACTACTCGATATTTCATCTTACGAAGCAATTTTCTTCAATAGTAAATAGTAAGTTATTTGTCTTAGGAACAATTTGTTGTAAGCTTGAGAGCGAATAGCATTCGTGTTTGCCATCTACTGATTTTCTCATGTTTGCTCGCACTTTTTATTTTTATGTTCCCTCAGCTCTCTTGCCAATCTCGGAACGTTCCATTTTTCCTTTATTTTTCTTTTCATTTCTTTCGAAATCTTAATTTCTTCATTCCGTGTGTAGTGCCTATCTGGTCATTCAGTCTCCTGCTTCATCTACCAGAACTATCAAATAAGACTTTGATATTATTTTTTTCTCGTAGTCTGATTGGTACACTGTGAATAAAAGAGATGGAAATTTCGAATCTAATACCTCAGCCTCCACCGTAACAATGGAACGCTCGAGATACTCATTTTCTTAAGTTTTCAGAGTTCTTCCATTTCAATACGAAGGGTACCGAAGAAGGGTACGCGTGTGATAGTAACAGTGGTGTCGGAGATAATATGAAATGTAATTAATTGCAAAATGCGAAAGGTTTTCAATGTAATGAAATGTTCCACACCAATTTACATTACTGATAAACGGTGATCTAAAATATGATGGAAAAAACAATAACATACAATGATTATATTTATACTTTTCCACAACGGTTTTAATCCAGCACATCCGGGTTTCGACGTATTCACGTCATCGTCAGGTGGCTCAGAAACTAAAACTGAGCAACCTGACGATGACGTGAATACGTCGAAACCCGGTAGTGCTGGATTAAAACCGTTGTGGAAAAGTACAAATATAATCATTGTATGTTACTTTGAAGATAAAGTTCCATCAAATATCGCTTACCAAGATGGAGAAAACAAAGTCTCTAAACAAAATTGGCGAAGAAGATATTAAAAGCTCTTCAGAGGTATTTTTAATTATCGTAGTCTCGCGCTGCTGGGCATGTCAGACTTTTTCATGGATTTTAAATTACTAAATTGGAATTAATATCGAGTATTACTAAAGGTGATATTTTTTGCAAGATGCCCTTATTAAAATAGCGTATAAAAACCATTTATAGATGTGAAAATATGTGACTCCAAGTAACCAAGTGATTTTCATTGGTTACTTGGAGTCACATATTTTTGTAATGTATTTACGTATTGGTTTCATTGGAAATCTTAAAATAGGGAACACAAAGTTGATTTCGTAAAGAAGCTGTTGAAGATTACAAATATATCTTACTAAATAAATTACTTATAAGAAATAATCCGAGTCTTCCAGAGAAATATTTACGCTGAAGAGTAGTGATGTAAGTTCTCTACCATGACATATCAATATTTATAAATATGCAGTACTGCATTTTTGGTTATCAGCTAAAACTTACAAAGTGTTTTACGTACTTTAAAATGATGAAATATTTCATTACTATGGAAAACATTATATGAGAGACTGATCTTACAAGGTTTTGAGAATAGTGAATAAATTGAAACAATAAAATTACATGACTTAATTGTATGTAGTGGACCAATTTCAAACATTGACCATTAAATATCTATGAAAAAATTAATCAAGTCTTTATTTAGGCGATATTAAGACTTATTAAGATACGAGTAGGTTACCCTCTAACTTAACCCATTGTTAATAGAGTCAATTTTAACTAATTAGCTTTGATATAATTATTGAAATGTGAAGCAGAATAGGGAAATCTTAATAGCTAAAGTGAAGCATTAGAAAACATTATCTATAGCATCAAAAGAAGAGTACTGGGAAAAATCTGCATGGACCAATAATAAATTCCTAATATTCATCATCAAACGTTAAGTAGTGGTACAATGAAATCAGACGTGTATTTGCCGTGTATAGTATGCTTCAAAATAAATAATTTAGATATCAAGACTCAAGGCGACAAACATTGAATAGTGGCTAGTCTTTAAAATCAGCGGAACAAAATGTAATACGATATATCGTATAAAGGATATTGTGGACGATGATGAAATAGAATGCTTTTATATTTAAGCAATTGACTACACAAAAGTTACTTAAAGTTATGAAACAAAAACTGTATAAATAATGAACGAATGCCGAATCATTGACAGCCAACCATTTTGACTCACGATATATTTCCTATTAAAAATTCTCAAACACAAAACCAAGGAATGATCACCCAATTGCTGCAATTTATAATCGAACGAAAATTTGTAAACGTGCGAAACACATAAAAACTTGCAATTTTTCCATGCACATTTTCTCGTTCTTTCCGCCCGAAGCTCCATATTAATTTCATCAACCACCGATTTTCCGACGGTTCACTTGTTTATCGCTCCTTAATTGAAATTTCCCTGAAGTCCTCCTTCATTAGGATTGGTGTTGTGAACAGGGAGGGGGGTTTTACGCGTCGGCGCGAAACGCCTCTATTTTTTTCGATTACCCGCGGGAATCTTGCCGTCGGGAGCGTTCCCGAGAAGGACTCACAAAGTACTACGCCGGAGCCCATCCTCCCGGGGGAACGAAGGTTTCGCGGTCCCTTCGGCGCACTGTAGAAGTGACAATGCAGTTGCTGCGTTACTCCATCCCTCAAGTGCAATAGGAGGGAGAAGAGGCGGCACTGTGGCTTGCAAGAATAATGAAGACTGAAAGAATTCAGGCAGCAAGACCGCAACTAATTATGGCGCCGATAAAATGGCAATTTCGCCAGAACGGTCCTCCGTAAAGAAAGGAATGGGAATCATGTGAAATCCCAGAGCGTTTTATTTTGTTTCAATCCCAACTATTTGTCTTTCGTGCTTTTATCACGTCCATTCATCGCGGAAGTAGTTAAAGCGCTGCAGAAATTGCACTGAGTGAATCTCTCGGGATGCCCTCACAGCCATGAGTAATTTATTTACGAGCGAGGAAATTGTTTTACTGATAGTAATGCAGTTAATTAAAAGCAAACTGCTCTAAATCGCCCATATTTATTTTGACCGGAAATTTTGTTTTATTCTACGACGGATTAATATGCAGCGGAAAGCTCTGAATTTGGCTTCCGCAACATAATTAATTATGCGCTCTCGTTGTTTTAAATATCTGCCAAAGCTAATCAAATGCGTATCATCTCTTTTAGTAAGCCCTTTTTGCACATTGTTTTGGATCTTATTGAAATCATAAAATTTGGGCAAAAAGAATGGAAAATAGGCACCTGGACACTTGAACATCAATTCCATTCCACAGATTCGTTTCTAAAGTTCCAGAAAGTAAGCCATTGGCATTAATTCCAGGGGAAATCCAGTTTCAGATTACATCGTCCCATTACCAAATTATTGAAACTTAATTCTTCAAACCTTTATAACTTTTTTCATTTTTATAGTAGTGGTAATGTTAAAATTACTTCGACAGATGAGATCATTTAGCACGTAGGTTCCTACTGGGAACCGAACCCGGGACCGATTTCACCGAAGTCGAACGCGTTGCCCACTTGGTTATCCGGGAGCCCTTTTTTCCTATCAATTCACTCAAAATTAAGAAGAAGAAATTAAGGAGAAAAAGTCGGCCGCAGCTGGGAATATTGATATTTTTCTGCTGAATTGATGAATGGATTAATTTTGATGATTTCGATAGTCCAAGGCGTGACTTCCTTGAGACATGTTATGGCAGTAAAAAATAAGTAATTACGATTAAGAGACTGTCCTTGGCGGCGAAGCGGTTGTGGCGCTCATCTGCCACGTAGAGGTCTGTGGTTCAATCCCCAGCTATGGCAATTTACCTCCTAGCATTTTTCGGGGAGGCCACAAGTCGTTCCAGCCTGCGGAAATGAGTATCGGAAGTAAAATTCTGGATGTCATAAGCGATAGAAGCCTAATACCAGCCACACTACCTTCATTTCATACCGCTAGATTCATGCTTTAGCAACCTAACCTGCTTTCTACCATAGGTGTTGCTACGCTATGAAAGAAAGGCTAATGTTATATGCAATATTAGAGATTACGATATATATGAATAAAGCATATGATATAAAAGCCAAGTCTTTTTTGGAATTAAATTTCGGATTATTTGCCATTTCTCTTTTAGAGCATGGTGCTTTGAGTTTACCTTTCAGTTACTTCTGTCTGTTTCATTTACGGATGTGATAACAAGAAAGCTACCGAACTGTAAATGTTGCTAATAATGACAATCAATTATGTTCCTCACCTAAAGCTAAAGTAATTTTCGTCATTGGGTTGGGTCTCATTCTCTCTCCCATGGCTTTTGCTATCTAAATATGATTTGAGGCTCAAACCGGGGCAAGGGTTGAAAGTAGTACATGCCGATCAACAATATGAAATAATTGCTTATAATATCTCCATTCACGTTTGAGACGTTTTGTTCTTTTACAATGTTAAATGAACATTCGTCATTGAAACAGATTTTGGTAGCTCACGCTAAAGGCTCGAAATTTCAAATAAAATTCTGTTAAATCGCTTGCAAAGAATATCAATTTTGCAAAATTAAATTAGGAAGAAAAGCCGAATATTTATAAAAATTCTGTAAAATGTTTAGGTTGTAAACAACACGTCTCTATACAACAAAGACAACTGTTTAATCGGATTCATACATTTACATATAAGAATACAGAGGGAATGTATACACTTTTAAACATAGTGATAGATGTTCTATATGACAAATTTCTTAAGTGGTCTATATTTCAGTAGGTCCATGTGCCCTAATATTCCCTATTTATAGCCTTTTCTTTCGTTACCTGGTAACTCCCCCCCGCTTTTGCCTCTGCCTTCCCCTCTGTCTTTCCCCTGGCATTCCACCCTCAATCACGCTCTTCAGCAATCCCTCTCCTCTAAATATTTGACTCGCCAATTTCTTCTGTCGGCGCTTAATTACTTCCATTAAAACCCTTTCCTCTCCAACCCTTTCTAACTCCTCTATGTTTGTTTTTCTATCCACACAGCTCACCTTTTCCATTCTACGCCACATCCACATCTCAAATGCCTCCAATCTTTTGATGTACTCTTTCCGCAAGGTCCATGTTTCACGCCCACATTCAAGGATTTCACCAATCTTTTCCTGATTCCCTTATCAAGACACTACCCAACTACGAGAATTTGACCACCTGTTCTAGTTTTTCCCCATCCACCCTGACCGTTCACGTAGCCTTCTTTCCTTTAGCGAATCTCATTACTTTAAATCTGATATGATCAAGCTCAACTTTGTGGAAGGGAGCCATACTAAATAAGGTAAGAGCACTTAGTAACTTCCACAGATATATTTTATTTCACAGAGGCGACTAGTTTCGTCAAATCGACATCTTCAGGCACATCGAAAAAGGAAGTACTTCCTTCCACCATTCCACCAGTGCTTCCTTGCCCTATATGTTTCCTTTCTCAGTTTCTTATTGAGAACCCTATATATTCTAAGTCCATGCTCTGTGTTAACCCATTTCCATTTCCTTCTTTCCTCCATTTTGTTTATCATTTCTACCTTCACCCATGGTTTTCTAATTTTTTTATGCTTGACCATCCCAATAGTGACTTGACTACTATCCCTGATACTGTTTCTAATATTTTCCCATTCTCCGTCTATAGTTAGTTCCCTTCCTTTGTCCTCTAAGGCCTTACTGACCGACTCTTGGAACTCTCTGGCTCTCCCATTCTTAAGGGCTTCAAAGTTCCATTAGGGCGTAGTTTTTGCCCGAAAGACTTTTATAAACTTTAGCTCGGTTTTCATCATGACCAGGTTATGATCTAAGTCAACTTCAGCACCAGGGTAACTTATTGAATTTTTAACACTATTTCTAAACCTTTTTCTCAGCAAAATGTAATACATTTGGTACCTATCCGGATCTCCTGGCTTTTTCCATGTGTACCTCCTTCTGTCATGGTGCTGAAAAGGTGTGTTTGTAATACAAAGGTTATTCCTCTTACAAAATTCTACTGATTTCTGTCCCCTTTCATTTCTATTTTCTAGTTCGAACCCTCTCACTTCTTCTCCATCTTTGCCTTGCCCAACTACCGTATTCCAGTCTTCCATTACAATTAGGATTTTATTGCCTCTAACCCCTCCCATTGCATCTTCTATTTATTCATGAACAAGTTTTACTTCATCATCACTTTGCTCCCTAGTGGGTAAGTACACCTGGACTATCACCGTGTTTACTGGCTCAGCCTTTAGTTCTACTGACATAACCCGGTCGCTTATTAGCTCTGTGGATATCACAGCTTTTCCCGCTTTCTTGTCTAGTACTACTGCAACTCCCCTCTGGCTAGTATTTCCCCCATTGAAAATTGCTCTGACATCATCGATCCTGAAATCACCCCCATCCTTTCACCGCACTTCAAATGGGCCCATAGCCCTAGTATGTTTATTTTGGACCTCTTCATTTCTACCTTAACATTTTCCAACTTCCCTTTCCTAAGCATTGTCCTAACATTCCAGGTTCCCATCCTTGTTTCCTTGGCCATCCTCTCTCTTCTTTTCTTGTCATTTCCTGACAAATGACAGACAAATGACAAATAACAGAGTCAAATTTACGACCAATTAGGAGTGTTAATCAGCTAGATTATTATAAGGGGGACATTATCATATTGCTATTCTGCTTTCCTGGGAACGTTTGTCCATCTACGTGATTTCACAAATAATGAAGCGAAAATATATGCTTCTCGTTCTAAGTAGAGTTGTTCTCCTAGTAGTAGTAGTATTGTTAAAAGTGCTTCGACAGCTGGGGTCATTTCGCACGTAGGCTCCCACCGGGGATAGAACCCGGGACCGCTTTCACCGAACGCGTCGAACGCGTTGCCCACTTGGCTATCCGGAAGCCAGTTATTTTCCTTCTCATTAATTACATAAAGTATCTAATGCCTAATTATGAGTCCAATATGTCGCAATTAGTATTTTGTTTCTCTCTTTTATTCCCCCGTTGAGAATAAATGGAATATCGGCTAAAAAATAAAATAAAAGATACTGAATTAAACACAAGTTGCCAAATATATTTAGATACTAGTAACTAGATCTTGATTAACCTAATTTCTCACAATATTTCCTCCACATCGACTCAAAAATGCCCGCCTGCTGTGATTCGAAATTCAATTTATGAATCCACATGTGCACGCAGCGAAAGGGTCTGCGTTTCCACATTTCCTCTGTAACTCTTACTGCTGCTACTCCTAGTATATGAGAAATCAACCAGATGCCCAAGCACTTAAGTTAAATCTGTAATTTTTCCTTTGACGTACCAATAAAAGATGACTATTGCGGTCACAAATGAATGTCAGTAACGTATTAGTAAAAGTCTTTGCAGATATCCTTAATGCAAGTTCAGGTGATGTTTCAAACTAAATGAATGCCAGCGCTAAGTAAACATGTAGTTGCAAGGAGGATAGAAATATCAAAATTAGACCATCGCTTTAGCACTTGTCAGAGCATCCTTGCACTACACAAAATGGAGATTACATGAAGGTACTTGAAACGAGGATGGGAAGGAATATTTCCTCATTTTGGATGACTCAGCAAACTCAGTCGTAAATGGAACCTTACAAAACTCTTGGAGCACCCTTGAAGCCGGAGACTAATGCGATTTCTCATGAATCTACGCGAAGTCTTAAAAAAGGAAACGAATTCCCTCTGCTTCTCTTAGCGAGATACTTAAAGGCTAATATTTTGTGTGCATATTCGCATAAGCGTATGAGATAAAAGAGAGTCAAATACAGTCGCCCATTTCCACTGCATGAACAATTAAGGAAAGCTTACAAGAGCAAATGTTAAAGAGGAGATAAATCAAGAAGCGGCATAACTTGTAAAATACTAATAAATAACAGATGTGAAAAACAGCGACTGGGACTCGAACCCAGGTCTCCCACTTTCCGGGCAGGTATTCTAAACACTGAACTACCATGTCGCGTCTCTTCCACCCTGTTTCGGAATGCATTTGTGAGGAAGGCGATTCAGCCACACGGCTTAGTGATTTACTTTTCCTTAGTCCTTGTAAAAAACTATTTTATCCATATCGAGTTCAATGAGAAGAAGTTTTTAGAACTTTTCAGTGTGGCTGCGTTCTGAGACGAATGGCAGCATTATTGTAAAAGTTACCCGAATGGTTCATGCATTTAACTTCGTAAATAAAAAAATATTAAATTGTGGTTTTAGGTATCCAAACGTTTTTACATATATTTATTAAATAATTGATAGTCATACAATCTTCCTTTTAAAATTTCATAAATATAAGTAACTAAAACAAAGTTTTCTTGTCACAAACCTGGGTCGAATTTGAACAATAATTTCAATTTCCCATCCTGTAGCTGAGGTTTGGGATGTATGATGTAGATCAAGCAAACAAAAAAAGAAAGAAAAAGCACTCCATTCATTTATGCAATAGGTAGCTGTGCGAAGAATCATTCGAGTTCATTCTTAGGGGGATATTGCAGATAATACCCGCCAATTAATACGTACATCAAGAGAAGTTCTTGCTCAAATCCCTTGCCTCAAAATTTGTCGACAAATGTAATAAAAATGAACGGAAAGCAATATTCAATTTTATTATAATGGAGAAGACAAGCTACTTTCTTAATTATGACTAAAAAACCACAAAATAAGGCTGAGATGCTTGGAAAATACAACCAGCTAGAAGAAAACGTAAACTTATAATATTGTTCACAAATATTTGAAGTTAAAAAGCGGACAATTCATCAGTAAAAATCCTCTACCAATGAAATCAGAAATTATAGAATTATCTCTTTCTTAAGTTATATTTTCTCACTAGTACTCACTAGCATTAGAACGTCGTTGCTGTGAGGAAATTACAATTGTACCTCATTAAATCGATAGAGTAATGTTATGATTCTCTCTGATGAGCAAAGAAAAACTTTTCACTCAATCAACTTGGAATACTTCTAGAAACTGTACAATGATATTCATCTGCTACGCTGTAGACTGCAGCTCTAAGTTCTTTGACTGATACTCAACAAGCAATGGGAGGGTGAAATTCCTACGTTAACGCAAATTCCTTCCCTATGCCAAACTCCAATTCTGCAGACGGAAAGTTTCGCTACACCTGAACCTAATCTTCCTCCAAGAAATCCACAACAGACATCCGCTGTTCCTCGTATTCTTGGCCCTGTATCTTGAAATACCACGTAATCTAACTTCTTAACGAATCATGCTTCGTCTAGAGAATTCCATTGAACTTTGAGCGATTTAAATAAAAAATGAAAAGGATAAAGCGCACTTCGTTAGGGAAAGATGTTTCATTTGGGATTATATTTTTTCTTTCATGTCGGAGATTCAACTTATTAACTCTATGATGGGCAAAATATGTTAATATAAAAAACACGGAAAGTGACGAAAAGTGATTGAATATTATGACCTTCAGGTTTTCCTTTGGGAGTGAACTTGAGATTGCGTATAAAGTAATGTTTTCTCTTCATATTTTTTTTCTTTAATTCTCCAACAACGTGGAAATAACAGATCGTAAGTACTGACTTGCAGCTCTTATAACTTCTGTGTCACATTTCGTTGTAATTAACTACATTTGTCTTGCTCTTAATGCACGGATATTAAAAGGATAAAATTCTTCCATTTAGCAAGGTAAACGAATATCAGAAGAAAAATATAAAAAAAGTTCCTCTTTCGTAGTATAATTACTGAAGATTCAAGACAATGATATGCTTTCTGAATAAAAAGTCAATAATGAATACTATTAGGGATGTAAATAAAAAATATCTGCCGATTGTAAATATGCTTCGTCATAGGGATAACATGGCAATGAAAATAAATCTTCCTGTTCCGAGCGATAAAACTTTAACGAAAACATTCCCAACGTGTTATGAATGTTTATAAACAATTTTCAGTACACGTTTAAATTTACCAAGAAATGAGCAAACAGTCTCCTTAGTAAAATTCAAAGATATAATTAGTTTAGAATTATTCATCCATCTTTAACAAGCATTCTACTCCGACAAAAATCACATCAAAAGACTGGAGAAATTGGAAAAGGCATTTTATCCCTAACGAATCCGCCTCCAGATTCTGCGTCGCTAACTGAACCCGTCTGCAGCACGTCCTGCGTTGAGCAAACACATCCTCACTGAGGAGCCCTTTTTAATTTTGTGGAAACAATAGCCGGAGCATGGTGACAAACGCGCTGCTCCCAGTCTCCGTCATTTTTTTGTCCGACATCGCAATATTTCGGCAAAAATCCCCAGATAAGGACCGTTCACTAATCAAAAGGCAGACTTTGTCCCTTTTTCAACTTACGACTTGAACAAGCAGACAGAGAGACTGCCGTGTCGCTCACGCTCTACGGGAGGTTGCAATAGGGTTCAAGGCAGAAGATGGGAGGTTTGTGAAGGGGTTGGGATGAAAGAGAGTGTGGATGATAAGGAAAGGCGGGGTGTATGGGAGGAGCAGAGAGGAAAAATAAGTTGAAGGAAGTGTAGAAGAGAGAAAAAATAGTAGGAAAATACGGGTGATAAGGATGGTACGTGAAACGGGAGTAAAATGGCAGGGAAGAGAAAGATACATAAATAAGAAAAATTGGGAGGTTTGGGAAGGAAATGTGTGACGATGATGGTAGAGGCCAGGATGAGAAAGTGTAGAGATGAGAAATAGTGTAAGTTTGCAAATGGTAAGAGAAGGCAGCAGCGTAGCAGGTAAAGGAGAAGAATGCAAAAGTTACTCAAGGACAAGGAGGAATCCGTTTTCCCCAATCAGCGGCCCGCAGACACAAAGGGCCTATGGATTTTGAATGCGGCAATCTTAGCACAGTTTTTCTTGTGAATGTGCTATTTTCAGAACTTCTTGTCTTAGTTTTCCACTCAGTTAAGCCCCCTTACGTTGATTCGTTGAGAATGGATGAACAATGAGCAATGATGCAATGTGCTTGAATGTGCACATTTATTCTATGTAATTCTCTTTTGTTTTATTGTAATTAATGTGTAATTGAAAAGATCTGTAATGTCCACTGGAGGTTTTTGGAGGGGTTTTCCTCCGGTCTTTGGGCAAATGCTGGACATATTACAGCAATTTTCTTTTATTCTCCTAACCGTTGCCACCTGGCATGTACCAAATTGCGACGATAATGTAAATAAATAAATCGCTAATTGTAGCAGAACTCCAGAACCGCTCGATTTAGAATATAGTCAGTAAATTACCGTATGAATGCTAGAATATAGCAAAACCGTTGCTTATAAATGAAGTGGATGGAAATGAGATAAAAATATAAAAACCGCAAAGTACGGTGGCACCTTGGCAGGGGGCGTAATTTGCTTTGGAAGAGACCATTCTCTACAATGGCCTCCCAGCTGGGGCTCGTTTTTCTGTTTCGCGATATCACTCTATTCTGAATCTTAACTGTCCCTCAGTCCCCTCCACATTACGCATCGGAGTGCCGTATATTTTTGCGATTCCAAGAGTATGGATAATAAGTATGATAATATGGATAAATGAGAACATGTTTAGGAGTGGAGTGTGTCTGCAGACGACTAGGGCAAGATAGTCGAGGAAGTGGGGCGATGAGTAGTAATACATTTAGACGGGTTTCGGTGAGAGAGAAGGGTGTAACAAGGGTGGATCGCTGATCTGAGGGGTGAATGGGTGAAAGGTTGCAAAGGGTTGGAGATGGTTAGAGTTGTGCAGAAGAGAGTATGGTAAAGGTAGGTGGCAGTATTGCTTATGTATGAGAGTGTAGGAGTTGGTAGGATTGGGTAAAGAAGGGGAGGGTTGTAACGGGATGGTTTGGGTAAGACAGGAGACAGTGAAGAAGGAAGGGAAGGGAAAGTGGAGGAGGATGAGTAGAGGAAGACCTGAGGTGGGGAGATGGAAATGGGAGGCTGAAGAAGGGAGGTTTGGAGTCGAGCCGTCTTGTCGGAATTAATTGGCTTCACTCTTGGATGCTTACAAAACTTCAAGCGCCTCAGTTTGCATTCATCATCCAACGTAATGGAACAAATCGTCCCTTGAAAAAGATATGAAGTCCCTGCGAACCCGCTCCCACGACTACCTCATTCATTTTCCGGTGGAAAAGGGAAATAAAAAAAGCGGGACGAAAAAAAAACACTCTCAAGCTCGGCGTTCTTTTATTTCTCTCTTCTTGTCAACCGTCGCTCACAACCCTATAGAACTTTCTCCCCCTCACGATTTAACTTCATCCCTTAATGCTCCTCTCTCGTGCGACAAGAATTGGATGCTTCAACCTTTCCATCACTTATTACGTTATTATAAATAAATTTCGAGGCCTCCGTTTTATATCTGCCAATAATCGAAATGAGAATGCAAGGGAGATAAACGGACCCGGAGAAATGGCTCCCTATTTCCCCACTCCTCGGACTCTTCTGGAATTTTTTCCGAGTGCGTTCCTTTGAAAAATTAAGAGGTCGTACCACGCCTGAGCAATCGGAAGAAAGGAATCGGGGAGATGGCTGTGAAGCGTGGGAAGAGAAGGAATAGGCGTGCTGGTTGAATTGGAAAGGGAACAGACGGAAATACAAGAGAGAACTCTTATTCTGGAACGATACTCCACAGTCATTTCTACAGTTGGAGTCTCAGTGAAATTCAGTGGTTAATAGTTATGAAATACTCTCGAAGGCAGTTAAAGCATTACCCGCCGTAAAGCAAAAACTAAGATTCGACGCTACAAGTACGTCGTAAAATCAAGAAGAAAATATTGCAACGGGAAGCATGAGCCAAATGTGAAGAAAGTTACGCACAATTTTCGCCAATGTGAAGAGAGCGTGGGAGACTGAAGTATGCTCATTTTAAATGGTACATTTTATATTTCTCTAACGAAGGAAAGAGATGATGTTGCTCCGAATGTTGAGCCGAGCTATTACTAAATTAAATTGAAGCACGTGAACGCATCTAAATCATTCTTCTCTGGTCAGATTAGAATTAGTTTTCTAGTTTTCCTCATTAGGAATTATTTACCATTAGCATTGATTTAGACTGAGTAGGAGTCGAAGATTCAATAAATCCAAATTAAAAACTTCATTTGTTTCATCAAAGAAGTTTAGACCCCTCTTTCACATTCTAATACGTGTATTTATTTATAGTTTATTCGAAACAAATCACTATAATGACATTCAAACTTTAAAAGAATATGAACATTTGGCTTATAAGATCACTGACGTATTGTACGTAAATCCATTTGAAACAGTTTTCGAAATGCATGCATTGATTGAACACATTTGAATTCGATTTAAAATGAATGTTCAAAAATTAGATAATATTTTTGTATTAAGTAATATTTCATTTTGAAACATACAATGAAATTGCTATGGATCTACGCCGAAAAGGTTATTTTCCATTACGAACGTGGATCAGTATAGTGTACCTATCGTTATCTTTCGTATGTAATAAGACTACTGATCAAATTGTAACGAAATTCATAATAATAATCTACGCAAGAATGGGAAAGTAAGGAATGCTGTAAATTAATGATTCTTAAAAATTAGTGCAATTTTCCACGTAGAGTTTTAATCCCTAGCAAAAATAGTAAGAAGTTCTTCTGATGTATCACATAAATTCCCAATTATGGATAAAAAAAACTACCTAACGAATCATCAATAGCCTCCGTCCGTAAAGACTAATAAATGTAGAGGATAAAGTGGGAGAATGACAACACAGATTCAAACTCATAGAAGACATGTATTTTAGTTGGTTCATGTCTTAAGAAGATCACATATTAAATTATTAAATGGAAATTCATTTTATCATGTACCTTAGAAGCGCATTCAAATTGATAGCAAAAAAGTTTCAATGCCACAGAGAGAAGGTCAAATAGTAAGGAAATGTGCCGATAAATAAGTAAGAGGGACAGCGACGTCGTACAGAGTGGTGGGAGATTGAAAACCGAAGAAGACCTGAGAATTGAGGTAGGAAATAAGAAAAACGCGCGAAGAACTGTGGGAAACTGAGGGACATTTGGAAGGAGGGTCATTGGAAATGTGCAAAGTTGGAATCGAAATTGGGGAAGTACGTGAAGCTGAGTGAAGAATTGGACTCGCAAAAGGCAATGGAGGACAATGCGGAATGGGAGCAAGGTTTGCAAAAAGGCAAATGTAAGGCATCACGCAATGGGCGATCTTGAAGTGAGAAAGTTTCTGCGGGTGTGGATAACTGACAGGTCTGCCAAAAATTAACGCTGACCTAAGTTAAACTGAACAGTTAAAATACTTGAAATACTTGAGTCTTAATGCAAGATAAAGCGTATTCGAGAATATGATTTTAATGGTAAAAATTATCATCTTTGATAGGAACTCTTTACAAATATAGGAATTAAAATTATGTAATGTTTAATTGATTTATTAAGTAGGGAATTATCCAAACAATAAATTTAATTTAAAGGTTCACACAATCTAAAATTGACGGGGAAGGTCGTCACTTTGTGGAATCTCGGCATTGCGAGGATTTGTTGAATAAAAAAACAGTTTTATAACAAAATGTGTTTTATAATATTTACTAATCCATAATATATTTAATTAAAAAACTAATCGTATATTGTGGCATTATAGTCGCCAAAGAAACACATACAGTGCTGTTATAAAAGTTATAAAATTCTTTATCGTTACAAAGCTCATAAAAAAACAAATCAATGTAATTCTATACCGTTCCTTCCATTTGCAATTTTTGCAGCAGTCATTTTAATAAAAATAGCTCAATGACTTTTTTCTTCGAGTTTTTCACAAATTTGCATAAAATATAGTAATATTACTGACTAAATACGCTTATACATTAACCTGGATATATTTTTAATTAAAAAAGCTTAGTTGTCCTAGTCAAAATAATTCATCCGCTAAAAATATAGACTATTGAAAATTAATTAGTCGATTGAAAAAACATTTAATGGAGAAAGGTTCGAGATGCCAAGGCCTTCTTTGTTTTGGGCATCTCGATATACTCTCTTGAAAGCGGAAATGTAGTTAATAGCGTGATATCTATTCAATAGGATGAGACATTTTATGTATCTGAGATTTGAATTGCAACTTCTGCAACATTCTATGCTAAAAATTAAGGAAATCGTATTCCGAAGATAAAAAATAGCGAGGCAGCGATTCCTGCTTCCAATTTATTGCCTTTATCTTCTCGGGAAACCTGACTGTGTCATCGTATATCATTGTATCGTCAAATATATCAGGCTATCGGAATTTGAAATATATTCAGAATTATTCCATCGAAAATTGTGAATGTTATCACCATGTATGTCAATTCGGTTGACCGCAAACGTTGAATAACGCAGTGTTTCAACAGTTTGATTTACTGTTCCTATTTAGCCGTCCTGTGAAAATCTTTCATGTCTCGTGAATGCACAGCCACAGTGTAAATATACGTTGCATACCAGTCACAAACATACTTCTAGTAATCCTCCACTTTATATATAAGACTGCCTATTGGAAATGATCTAGACGAATCGAACTTATGATTGCAGGACTAAAGTTTTTATAGTTGGAAAGTTAGAATTTCGTCCACTGAAATATCATTGATTTTGGCATAAATTTCTACGCGAGTAAAATATTCCGGAATACAATTAATCATCCTGCGATATTTTTAAATGGGTAAACCACAATTTTCCTTAAGATTTATCTGTTTAGCAGTTATTTCCATAAATCATAGAAAAAGAATTCTTTCCATAAAGTACATAATGTGATACTGCTGTAGATATAAATATCCAAGAGCAATTTTGTCCTTTTTCCGGTATTGTTCTCTGAGCTGATAGTCGTGATAATATTTCCGTAATTTCAACATCTCAAATTATTGTATATCTCAAAAGATAATATCGGCGATTTCCGGAAATGACAGTATTATTTGCACATTTCTCCAGAAAAGGTGCAATCTTAAAATGAGATAGACTCAAGATAGAACAATTTCGTATAAATAAGTAAATTACAAAAGCTATTTGAAATTAGGGAATCTGAAATTATTTCGCATTTATAAACCCTTATGTTAATTATAGTTTATGACTACTTAGTCAGGTGATGAAAAGGAGAGTAAAATTTAACACAAATTCATCTAAATGAAGAATTTTGTTCACATATTTTAAAAGATTCTTTCTGAATTAAGATTTAGTGATTGGTAAATATAATTTTTCAAAAATACTTCTATTTTCAGTAATAAATCCGTTAATGTATTAGTTAAATTATCGAATTCCACATTTCTGTACAAGAAATGCAGAAACAACACTAATTTTCCCATGGATTGTATTTGACAAAATTCTAGATGGAAGGAAAATCTCTCGAAAGAGAGATATATATCCTGAATTTAAACAATAATCCGTAATTAATTCCGTATTGAGTGCTGGATTTAACTTTAAACGTCAATTCTGGCCTTTATCCCAGAAAAAATAGCAGTATCACATCATAAAAACGGACGTGATCTTAGGTAAGGAATAACAACGTATCGAAGTACTTAAATTTCCTTTGCATAGTGATTTAAGAAATATTTCAAGTATATTAGAATCACAAGCAAGTTCGTACGAGTAATTATCAATGCTTCAAATGTGAGAATTAACACGTCAATTCCAGAATACTTGAATTTTAGTTCCATATCTCATATTCACTTGAACATTTTTTTTCAAAAATTCGGAAATTAATTACTCAACCTTCCTAACAGCCGACTCTTAAAGTTTGAGCGTCAAAAAGTTTCGTTGAACTCGAGCGTAAATTCATACATTTTCCATACTAATGAAACTAATTTACATAATAACTTAAATCGCTGAAGTGAAAAATCGACAACTCTATTAAATGTTAGATAATTTGCTAATTATCTTTTCTCATGATTGGAAGTTCCACGAAAGCTATTTTATGTTGCGTAACTACCATGAAAAATTTTGAAAGTACGCAAAAAAAAACTCGGGTATAAAAATCCAAAGAAATTAATATTAAAAAAAATATTTTTCTTAAAACATGAGGGGAAATATGCCGCAATATCTAAGAGAACAACGTGCGATTTAAATAACAGAGGACATATAATGAAATATCAGAGAGCACAGAAAGAGTTTCCGTGTTTATGTCTTCAAGGAAATAAAAATCGGCAAATTTCATGATTCAGAGAGTTGAAATCTTCGGGCAGATGGGGTGAAATTTGACCCCTCACTTTGATTTTGTTTTATTTCCTAAACATTTCTTTATCTCTTCCCCATGTCGTATATTTCTTTATTTTGCTTCACTATATTTTACATGAATTAAATTATTTTAAATTTTTTTAGTCCTTCAAATATTTACGTTTCCTAGGAATATCAATACAGTGTCCTTTTCGTGCGACCCAGCGGCTGTATTTCTTCCGTGCGTTTCATACAGCTTTCCAAAATGAAATTTGTTATCCAAAGCATAGTGGAACCAATATTGGATATGATCTACCGTAAGTGGCGAATCCGAATGCTAAGTTAAAAATATTCCGGTGGAAAAAACATTTAAACGAACGATTTTTGAGTAGTTTTATCTTGCGAAAACCAGCAAAGTGTAAATAGAAGATTATCTACGGCCTAATTAGTAGCCTATTACGACCAAAGGATTTTAAAGTCCATTTTAACCAGAGTATAATTTCAGTTACTATATATTTTTTACTCGCATACCGAATCATATGATATGCAATTTTAGTATAAAAGAAAACAAAGCTGGATCGCGGCCGTTAATGAATTAGAGGTTTAAAAACGTAAGGCTTCTGGATAGAATTATCTTCCTATCCAGGAGCTCTTAATAATGGAGTCATTGACTCTGAAATGCTCATTCCCAGAAATCGGTAATCCGGAGCTTCCTGTTTGTCTCTAAACGAGAGTTCCGCCTGCCGACATACAGCTTACGGAGTGTTTTTAAACCTCTAATTGATTGAATATGAAAGCGAATTTTAAGTGCGCCGAAATTTTTAAAAAGCTTTAAATGTAAAAATGTTTACGAGTAGACATTATTACATCATGAAATTAAGTCAGCATTGACTAAAAAACTCGTATCATAGTAGAAGGCAGAGAAAGATGTTTCCCAATCATCAACATAAAGGAGTAAAAGCGTATAATTCCTAGGAAATCCTGGGATTTTATCACAGAATTAGAGGAAATCTGTGAATTCAGTCCAGTAAATGGAATTTACTTCTCTTACGACTTTTTTTATAAGACGGAAACGCTTGTCTTGTTTCCAAGAATATCATAACTAAGGCCAGGAAATGATATATATCTTGACATGACATTCGATACCTCACGATTGACGGTAATATGACAACGAATTAGACAGAAAAACCTATCTATGAGGGCCGTAAGGTGCGAAACAGGATCTTCCGCAGAAGCAAGGCAGAGCGAGACGCCGAATGAAACAAAAATGTAAGGGATAAAGAGAAAGGAGCGGATAGAAACAGAGGGAAGAAATGGAGAATCCTCGGAAATAAAGAGACTAATCAATTGATCCAAAGAGAGTTGTATGAGAGGAGAAACGGTAATGGAAGGAGAAAAAGAAGGGAACCGCGATGGGTATACTGAAGCTAAGAACGGGCGGGAAAAGGGAATATTGAGGAAATTCGCAGGTGTGTGAAACCCTATTGAGGGAACTTATTTTCCCCACCATCCCTTAACCTATCTCCTCCCCCTGAATCTTACTTTATCTCTCGCAGCGAATTCCGACCTTCTATTTTTTTCTCAAGACCTCTTTTTTTTTTCTTTTCGGCGATGAAATGAGGGTTTTGGTTGGACTGACGTCGTGGGATGAGAGAGAAGAAAGGGGAGGGGAAATGGGGAGAAAAGGAGGGGTGGAGGTTGAAAAAAGAATTACGTCTGAGGAGAAGTGAAGTGGACCGGAATAAGACTCTGGATGGGACTGGCCTCGACGGCTATTGGTGGAAATGGAGTGGGAGAGAGTGAGAGAGAGAGAGAGGAAAATGAGAGAGGGAGAAAGGAATGACCGGAGAGAGGGAGAGAGAGATACAGAAGGGAAAGAAGTTGATATCCGAAATGGGTGAAGGATTGTATCCAGGTTGAGAGAACGAGAAAGCTAGGAGGGTAAAGGGATAGAGGCAAGAAAGAAAATGAGAGGAAAGGGCGAGGAACGGGGATCAAATGGTAGGAGTTTTGGTTAACGATTTATTCGAGATTTCTGCGTCATTTTTTATCTGGGAGAGGACGAGTCGTGATTCCTGGAATTGTTTAATCGGTCATGATGATTCATGGTATTGAAAACGGCCTCGTGGAAAATTTTCCTCCCCTTTTATACACCCTCTTAATTTAAAAGCTTCTTAAATGTGCCGGCTGTATATCGTCGGAGGGTCGAAAAATGACGGGGAATTCGGAAGGAATTGAGGTCTAAACGGGCGAAAAATTACGTATTATCAAGGAGAGATGAGAGCCCGAAAATTATTGGGGAAGAAGTTGGTGTCGTCTTCGAAACGTCCTTTCTTTAAAAAATTCTGATAAATCAAGATCTTCCGCCCAACCAAAGTCTTAATCATCCGCGAAAAAATCGACTGAGCGATTGCTTTACTTTCGTTACAGGAGTGCAAAAGGTTATAATTTATTCTTTCTAACCATATAGCATGGTTTATTGAATGACATATTTACAATTAATTATTTATTTTCTCTTCGTCTCTTCAGCAGACTCCAAATGCTTTTGTTGTAAGCGATATATAAAGCTTGATTTTATCTATGAAATAAATATTCCAGCGACGCTGGAAATCATAGCGGACCAAATTTTCGAGTGCCGAACACTGAACCAATAATATAATCCATAATCGAAAATTTGATCATATGCATTGAGCATTAAGCCCGCAACAAATTAACAAAGTCCAAGGGCACATCATTAAAAATTCTATACTAGTCATAATTTGACAGAATAAATATATAAAAATATATTACCCGTTTTCATTAAAGAAATATAGCTAAGATTCCTTCCAAGGATTTCGGTATGAACGATTGCCTGTTAGAATCATAAATTTGTTAATGTTAATTTCTGAGAAAGTCCAGATAAGAAAGGGTGATGCAGGTAATGAAGCCCCAACTTCTTCCAATCAACTCCACTATACAAAAATGTAGTACGTTATGTATTGTTTATTCGTAATCTGTACAACGGTACGAGTGGTTTGATACCCATTACCCTGCCTAGTCAAATACATATGTAACATACTCCTCCCTCCCCCACCCCCTCTGTCTTACAAATAACCATTTCCATTTGTCCATTTGAGAGATCTTAATGTAAGTAACTGCCAGGAGATTAATAGCAAATGTCTGCATCCTGAAATTGCCTACCCTCAATCTCTTCTCCCAATGACTTCGATATGAACAATTCCTTTTAGCAACATAAATTTGTTATTTTAAATTTCTATGATTATTTCAAATCCTTCTTTCTAATTACCATTCAAATTAATCATCTATGTCGATTTCCCCTCTTAGATATTTATATCTGAAACAACACTCACGTATCTCGGGATGCGTATTCCCTGCGTATTAAAGCCTTAAAGTTAAACATAAAAAATATTTTTGTCATATTTTTACGTCCGGATAACTGCTTTCCTCCCCCATTGCACGCTCTGATTTCAGTAAGACATAATTATAATTATTTTTTTACAAAAGGTTAAATATTACCAAAATTATTTCAGTATATCCAGCAATGACAATAACAATTAATTATGAGAAATCTCAGCCTTACCCAACAACCAATTTATCGTGTGTCGTTAGTAAATTGACGTATCACCCAGTCGCCGCTGACCAAATCGTTGCGGATCAAATTGTCGTGGGACCAAATCGTAGCGGACCAAATCACCGCGGACCAAATTTCCAAGTGCCATATTCCAGCGGTGTTCGACTGACAGCTATAATAAAATTGCCATCACTACAACAATCTAATCCAATATTTTAGCAAATTGGCTCTAATTATCTCTGAATAATGTCTTTCATCTAAAAAATATTCCCAATTATTGGTGGATGCAGAGGGAGGAGGGATGCCCTTCCTTGATCAGATTTCAAAGCAAGACATGATCTAGGAGCATGACAAAAAAACTCAAATTTAAAACTTAGCAAAGTCTACCAATGATAAATTTACATCTATTGTAATATTGTTATGTTGCTATTTAAAGATGGGCATATAAGGTCATTAAGTATTATGATGGGTACTAAAGGTATTATCCTTAACCGCCTTAATTGTCAACTTTATAGATACGCCTCAGTTCCCAAACAGTGTTAGAATTAATTGAAAGCTCTCTTTCATAACGCGAGCATTAAAAAATTCACTTCTTCATTCTTTGAAGATTTTTTTGCGATGAAATCCAATGATGGAGCCTTTAATTCGTGGTAGGACTGTATCGAGAGAAAAAAAGCTTAGCGAATCCTACGCATTTTTTTAGATACACAATAAAAATCTGTGATAAGTTGTAGAAGCCACAGTTAATATTTCTTTTTTTTTATAAAAATACCTTAACATAGATTCACAAAATGTATTGCTGTACCCGAATCATACGTGTAATAAGGTTGCCCATCCTCTTGGGTTTCATTTCAGGGTGTAGCTAGATAAAATATATCTCCTCTATATCGCTACAGATACAGTGAATCAAATGTGAAAATTATGTCATAAAATATAGCATAAAAATACAGCTAACGTGAAGATCGTTGACTAGCGGGATGTAATCTCATTTCCGCGAAAAATCTCTCTCGCAAGAAAATTAAAAAGGGCATTCCCTCATGTCGAAGGAGTTCGAGGAAAATCAAGAGTCGCATATCCAAGCAACACAACTTATCCTATGTCTTGGGTCAAATGGAAATAAATCCTCAGTGACGCCAGAAAAAAATGACTTTATTTGTTTACATTCCCTATGGAATTAACCGCTCCTAAGGAACTTTACAAAGCTATACAGATTATAGAGCAATAGAAACTGTTTTAAAAAATAATCGTTATGATCATCCAATATTCACCTTGCAGCTTGCTGTTTACAGTGTTATTTTTATCGAGCTTGCTTTTAAATAAATTTCCCTTCATTATTTACTTTTTAACAAATTATTTCTTTTGTGAACTAAAATTTGTGACTTTCATGATGGTTTTCAACGCCTATAAATTTGGACCCAAGGAAATATCTAATGTAAATGTGTAACAAACCCCACAAGCAAATAAATCTGAATCCGTGATTGAATTTCTTAAAGAAAAAGTCTCTTAAGAAATACTTTCTTAGAGAATAGTCGTTATACTTTTATTATTTTGAATGAGTTAGTCAGTAGGAGGATTGAGCCATAATTGGTGCAGTGAAAAAGATCTCGGGCGACGAGTTCTTCATTTCTTCTACAAAATACACACAACACACACTACACTTCTACACACAAATTCGAGGATAAATAAATATAAGCGACAAAGTAGATTTCAGAATTTCTTGCCAAACGTTTGAAATATGAAAGTAGAACGTCAAAAGAGTTGGCTAATCGTCATTTGAAGACTTTGGATAAATTTAAGCCTGTAAAAACACAGAAATGTGTGTAACATTCATACAATGTTATAGTGTGAGGCAAGGTTCGTAGAGTGAATTGGATGTTTAGTGAACGTTTAGGTTAGCGAATAAAGTACCACAAACAAAAAGACATTCTATACTTCAGTCAGTGTAAGATAATTTCAGCTATTTGCTATTGTAATTAAATATATGAAAGAGAGACATTATGGTAAAGAAATATGTAGGAACGAAGAAACCAGTCTAAATGTATAAATTTAAAGAAACATTCTCAAACCCATTCCCTCAAAACTATACTTCATCAAAAACACGTACCCTTCTCCAGAACTTGACCCACAACCTCAGTAGTATGGACCCATCACGATTACTAATGCGAAAACTATTTAAAATATTAAAAAACCGATGAACGCAGTTGAATGGTTGAGAAACGTATGAGAAATCACTTGCTTGGAATCCTACGTTCTACTTTTCCTGGTCAGTACGTCAGGAGAAAATCACAGTTGAAATCTTCGAATATAAACAATGATTTGTCGAAAGAAAAGAATACATAACTTTGAATGATTCATAAATGTAAGCGTTCGATCGTAGAATCCCGCATAAATGTACCTGGTGTGAGGCTTTTTTCGCTCAAAGGGAAATAATAAATATGATTCGCCTCCTTCGTCAGCTATCGTTACTGATGAGGGAAACTGGAGCACGCTATAGCCTTCCGAAGTGATATACAGAATTCGCTCAAAGTTGCGCTACACATTCGTTGTTTCTTAACACCTTTCTATGAAAGAAATATTATCCTAGCTTACTAAGGAGTCATCTATGATATAATTATCTTTACAATGGAGCCTAAAATAAATAAATATCGTTTTATTAAAAGTGGCCTACTAGTAGACGATGCATACTGCAATTTGAGACAACTTTAGGCTTCACATTCTAGAGTAAGACTCCCTCTTCTTGTATTCATTTAGTAAGCTTTCCATATGACGATGCTACAATGACATTGCAGCCCAAGACTGCCATGCGTATGACAAATTACAGCTTTTCAGCGCCGAAGAGAGCATAAAAAAACTTGTTCAGTTAAAATATTTATCCCCTTTACAGACATTCTCTATTATAAAATACATGAAACCAAATTCGAATCCATCATTCAGTGAGTGACCAGTCAGCCAATGAGAAGAAGAGCATAGTGAGAGTGAATTCCAAATAAGAAGGTAATGAATAATAAGGAGTTTTACTTACCCTTTCGAACTGGAATTTGATCCAGTAGTATGGGGACATCCACCTTGTCTGTCTGTCTCCACCCATATATCTTTGTCTTATGGCGCAATCACTTCCTGCAATTTTAATATAGGTAATTGATTGATCATAAAATGTATAACATTGCCATACTTAATCGAAATGAATAATAATAGTTACATTTCAGCAACAATCACATAAAAGGCAATTTTCTGTTTACAAATGAAATTCCCATGCAATTAACAGCCCAATACCACTTTAAGGTAGAAATAATTCGTGTTTCAACCTACCCTGACCACGAACACTGCACGAATGAGCCACGTTACATAATATTCCACCAGATGTCTCAAGGATGCTTCTTGTTAGTATTATGGGTGGCGAAAAGGACTTCAAGGAACAGGTAATAAACCTTTCGCAGGAAAAGAATGAGCCTTAACGACGCAAGCTTTATCCTATCCAATCGGTCAAAGATTCGGGTAAGACATATAAAACTACTGCCTTTACTGAAGCCTTTGCTGGTTGCGGTTGATTTTTGGCTACGTGTCGGCTGGCACGGATTGCTGGCCGTCCTCTCCCTTAGCGTCTATTAGGAGTTGTAACCCCGCGGAGACTCGAGCATGGATACCCTCTTGACTACCCAAAATTCCAATTATTAAATGTTGAAATTTTGTGCTGGAAGCGGATAGTGGGTTACAGTGTAGTTGCGAAACCCCAGAAAACAAAGAAATGGAGTGTGAGGATATTTTACATGAGAGACATACCTATTTTTGAAAGGAGTCAATCAATCCAATGTGATATTGCCTTCTATCTTTCTGATTATTCTTAATATTCTTAATACATACACACAACTGGTGATGACCGCAAGTTTTTTTGACATAGGATTGAAATACAAATACCATTAATACAAATAAAAATGCATTACTTGCTCTGGGCGACTGAAATTTCGAGTGAAATAAAATGCAGGGTTATATGTTGGTCGGGAAAGTTAAATTCCGTTCATTTTCAACTGACATATGAAATTTATACAAATAGCACCAATGCCGTAATGTTGAAAACACAACTGTAAGAATCACTCTCCTTTTCTGCGCAGAAAAATATCTTATCTCTATTCTTTATTCATGCATAATATACGACCAATGAAGAGCAACTTTTTTTTATTATTAGAGGTATTCAGAGATTTGAGCTGACTTAAGTATACGATTTTGTCACGTAATTTTTTCATACAAAGAAATAAAAATACGCACTCTTCCATCTCACCTGTGAAAGGAACTATATTTTGCTTTTTAAATTTAAGCTCTATAACTAATGATACAACAGATATTAAGCATCGACTTTAAGTTAATGACAGGCTCAGATCATACAATAGGAGCTGCAATAATATGAGAACGATGCCGAAAACATTGAGAAACAGAGCTGTGGAACGAAGAAATTACTATACGATTGCTTTACTTTAATATATACCTAAAGATACAATGTTTCTAATGGTAAAATTTAGTTATCATTCATAATCTAATTTTATTTATCGAGATTTTGAAATGCACAACATGTAACAAGCATACCTTTGAATATTTGGAAGTAATAGATGTCAAAACCATCCTATTTGGGAATTGGACTGAACTCAAAGATTTCTGGAAATAAATACTCTGCGTAAAATCGAAACTTCCATAAAACTTTCAAACAAGCATATGAATAAAAATAACGAGATAAGTCTTCAAGCGGGTTCAATGAATTTCGGTCGAATCCGAACCCGTACATTGTAGCTCTTCAAACTTCCCCTGAGATTTCCCTGATGCTTTCTACGAAATGTACCTTTATTTTCAAAACTTTCTCGAGAAATTTCGATTACTCTCGCGCCGATTGAGCAAATTTTCACGCTCGAACTTTGCGGCCTTTGAAAATCAACAATAAAACAACCATATTGGATTTGACAAAGATAATACTGAGAACTCTGGGCGTTGTACCCGAAAGAAAACACCAGCGGCTTGATAAGCGTTTACAAGAATGAAAGCCATTAATGGTTTCGGAAAGCGAAGCGATATAAAAATCGGGACCTTTTCTTTTCGACAAATTTTGAGCCAAAATCCCGTCCGCCGAGGCACTGACTGATACGACCTTATCTCCGATACGTTTCAGCTCATTCTCGATAAACAAGCCGGGACGCTCTGAGCTTTTATCTCAACAGCCCGCTGCGTAATACTAATATTTGCCCGTCAAATAAAGAATTGGAAATAAAAGAAGAAAATTTATACGACCCTGCGCTTTCGCCCCCTGGGGTAGTAAGAACCCTTCATTACCCCACCCCCTATTCCTTCCAACCCTTTTTCTCGGGTGACCTTGTTTAAAAAAGATATCTTTATGGTCGACCGCTCAGAGGGTTGGGAAAAACCTACAAAAATTCCGTCGCAAGCGATTTCTGCCCAACTTGGATCGTAATTCTCCCACTTAACTAGTGCTCTCTTTCCGAAACTGATATTGCGGACGCATACTCCTGGAGGGATAATGTTTTCTTTTCATTTCCTTCCGATACTTTTTCCGACATTTTGCTTCCTTATTATTTTCCCCACCTCGAGCGGGGATCCTGGCGCCTTTTTTACCCTTCTGAGTTCCGCCATCCCCGGAACGATTTGCATAATTCGGGACTTTATTTCGCCAATATCCAGGGCGAGGGTTGGTCTTTAAGGCAAGACCGACGTATATGACGACAGGTGAACTTTCTGGTGTGACTGTACCCGTGCGTGAGAACTCGCCTCACTTGAGTGACGACATTGAAGGGGGGAAAGTTTTCCGCCTCGTAAGCGTTTTTTGTTCCCTAACATGGGGAAAGGGGGTTACGCTCGAGAATTTTCTTTTTATAAATCTTTCGTTCGCGGGGTATTTGGAACGTCATTTCGCGTCAGGTTGATAAAATTCGAGAATTGATTTCGTCCTCCTCGCCCAAAGATTCGTTTTTGTTTCCTCGCCCCCTACGGCTTAAAAACGTGCCTGTCTGCGTGCGAAGGGTTTGTTAAAAATTACGCCTCGCTGCCTTTTTATTAATTCCTGCTTCCCACGCAATAGAAGGAGAAAAAATTGCCCGATGTGTCCGAAGTTAAAAAAATAGCGGAATCGAGGGTTAGGTATTAGCGATTGGGGAATGGAGGGGTAAAAACACGGGAACTGGAATGGTGGAAATTGAAGTGGTGGGGAAAAGGTAAACGATGATCACTTTTTAAGCGTTGAAAGGAGGAAAGGGGAAAATTTTCCCAAGGCTAAGGAAAGCACTAACGCAACCGTTTAATAACCGCGTAAATTTCTCTCTGTAATTGAGTTCTGTAAATATATTCGTTACTTAAAAGAGGAAATAATTGCGTTGTGTGCAGAGGAATGTTTCATGATGTGTACTACTTAACAACAGGAAACGTAAGCAAAAGTGAGCTTTGTTCCAATGATTGCTTATAAAATTGTGTATAATTGGTAAAGCCATTTTATGACTATGATTTTCATTACAAGCAAAGTATTAAGTGTATTTATTACTCCTACCGTATGGAAAGCTGCTTGTTGGTGCATCAACTGATTCACTGTCAAAGTGTTACAATGTATGAATGAAGGAGGAAGTGTTTAGATGCAAGAAAAAAAGGGGGGCAACCAAGGACCAGCACGATGGTTGCAGGAGATCGCAGAAGTGAATTAATATGAAGATAAAAGCAACCAAGGACTAGCACGATGGTTGCAGAAAGCGGAATAAAATCAAGTGCGAACCTGTGATAGTAGAAGCAAAAAGAAACAATGAAACAAGCAATGTTTGTGAAAAAACCGCGATGCACCGAAAAACAAGGCAGAATGAGAGAACGATGCTAAATGTACATTTCGAGAGCTATGCTCTCGTCTTCAGTAGCTGAGGTGTTCATGAGGTGAGGTTGCTTTTATCTTCATATTAATAAACTTCTGCGATATCCTGCAACCATCGTGCTAGTCCTTGGTTGCCCCCCTTTTATTCATATCTATTACTCCTACCATACGGTAGGAGTAATAGATACACTCAATCTAAACTCACCGTAGCCTCACCGCCAGTCCAACAAGAAAAGTAGTTATGGTTGCATTTTATTAAAATAGAATAGAAAGTAATCGCATAAAGATTGTTCTCAAGGACTAAGAGAACGTGAAAAAAGTATTACGAGAATGATGCTCAAACACAAATCTTCCCTTTTCCGGGCGGACGCTCTAACCACTGAGTTATTTTGCAGAAGTCTCATACCATTTTAGCAGACTTTACAAGCAAGTTTTTGGTCTGGTGAGACTATTTCACATCTGTTTATCTCTTGAGTTTCTCCTGCTTACAGGCCTTAACACGCCACGCCCTAAGTGAACTCCTTTCTTATGGATTATTAGTATTATTTCTAGTATAATTATAGCAATCTCAAGGAGAAAAGGGGAAAGGTAACATAACTACTAGTGTCACTTCTGTCATAAAAAGTACCAGATACTATGAGAAATCCCTTTAGAAAAGGTATAATTGCAATTAAGATATAGAATTTTGTAATGTTTTCCTCAACTGATGAATAGGAAGCTTTAATTCAAAGCTTCTGAGAATAAGTTTTCAGAATACTTCCTAAATATTCATTCAATAATTTGAAATATGAATGTCAGACGTATATTTAAAAATAAGTGTAAAAGTTAAAAGGTACATGAAATAAGACATTATATTATGATAAATTAATAATAGTTTTGCTACACAGTGATAACAGAATTTATAAATTAACCTATATGAAGTCAATGCAAACACAGTAATTTGAGATTCATATATTCTACTTGAGTTTCTAAAGTCCTAAATCATGTAACCCATATCCCAAGCATTATTTAAGGTAGGGTATCAACATTATCCAGTAAAATAAAGTCAATTACCGGAAAATTACCTATAGGAATGAGGTTATGACATTCATTATTTGTTTTTTACACAAATCAATGATATAATGCTGCGGGGAAATTTATAGCGGAAGAAATATGTTCTTAGAATAAAATTTTAAAGCGAGCAATAACACATTGCCAGCATTATTTATCCAGATAATTTTCGTAACGAAAATACAAGCTTTAAAATCACTAAAAATAATTAATTTCAGGCTCTGCTTGTGGATTCTTAATGCTTGAGAAGCCTGCCTTTGTATAGATTTAGTGAAAGTATGAAGAGAATGTGTAAAATCATTGGATAAGGATTTTAGGGAGTCTTTGTCTTATCACCAAAGTTATCAAAGCAATGCCCCCTCTTTTGATAAGTTTAGTTAGTAATATTTTAATTACATACATCAACCAACATCAAAAAGAAACAGTTTGACCATGCCCCTTTGCTTCACCTATTTCTAAAATATAGAATATTTTATTCTATAAATTCCTATATGGTACCCCAAGCAAAATGGCACTTTAACAATTTATCCTTTAAGGGGATTGGATATCGTTTAAACTAGCCGTTTCAGAACCTCAGGAAAGATCATTTCTTCTTAATCCCTATTTTCCCTTATGATGGTTGTATGTGAGGAGTGGAAGAAGGAAAATGGTGGTGTCCTCGAACCTAGGCCGAAGCCTTTTCGATCTATTTGCTGCGCAATGCGCTGGACATGTTGCTCAAATTACACGATTACGGAAATTGTGTGAAACTTACGTACATACTTGGAAAGTACCTGAAATCTAAGATAAAGAATTAAACTAAAATTATGTCCCAGAAGATTTTCGTATCACTTCTTATTGCCGGGTACCACTACAACGAAAGGGATATATTTTTATGTATGGTCTCTAATTTATTTCTCCATTATGGTTTGCGTGAACCTAACAAAGAATGTATGCAAGTGTAGCATGGCGAATGGCGAAAACGGAAATGTTTTATCTATATGCATGCAATCATGGCGATGTTATTGCCGACATCCTGCAAACGGATATTCAGGCCTTGTATCAATTGGCCTTAAGCTGAATCGCTACACTTGAAAAATTTAAAGTGACAAAAATTAAAATATTATTTGAGATCTCCTTCTATGAACCGAGATAATATAACACTAACTTGTTGAGCAATCGATTTGTTACCATCGCAATTTCAGACAAAATTATAATGATTGTGCGATTGCAGATTCATTTGGTGGCTACTATATGGATTATTTTCGACATTGGAAATCGCTTTTTCTCATTCAGTTATTGTAAAAATCTGTTGATCTTCTAATAATATGACGCAATCAAACTGAATCCATCCACCTCGTTTTAAAATCATATTCTCCAACAACGAATCAGGACAAACACGATTGCACGCTTTCGACAACTTCCATGACTAAATAGATGCATTAAATAAAAGTTCTAGTTAGTCATGGACCGCACGTGGATTTCCACGATGGGTTTATGGATGAGATGCATTGAAGCACAATACCACGATATGACACAGTAAGCAGAACCGAAATGAATGACTCTGTTGCAGCAGTTAAGAAGCCTGGTAAGGAAAACCCACCTTTCCCATCCACTTTTACGGAAGCCGATTTAAATCTGAGGCGCAAACGACAATGGAGAATTCCATTCCGTTCGCAACGACACAAATCTCTTTGTCCATCAAGCCTCGCGGTGGCGTAAACAATGACGCACCTCCGGGCCAACTCGCCATTTTGATTTACGCCTCCCCATTGTTGGAATACTAAGTTGCATGCATGTGTCCGGGTTCCGGTAAAGGATTGCTTTGGCGTCGTTTGGAATGGGCTCGCAAGAGAGAAATTCGCCCAAACAGTATTCAGGTGTCCCATTATGGCCCCCACTCCTTGCGGGCAAAAAATATATGAGATGGTTGCGAGAGAGAGAGGCGGGGCGGAAGAGGAGAAAGTGAAATGAGAGAAATGACTCTTCATCCCAGACTTAATCCGGTGCTCCAAGCGGCGAATAAAAAGTGGGACTGCTGGCCATTGAGATTTAAAAATGTACATGTCCACTCAAAATAAAACAGAAACTCGCCATTCTGGTTTTAATTGTTGAGATGCCTTCGTGCATGAAGAGAAATTCGTTTGACCATACGGATGTGATGAGGAAGAGTTTTAAGGCACGCAATTGCCCTTTAAAAAGGACCATTTAAGTTTAAGGAGGATGGAAGGCTACCGATTGAGTCGAAAGAGATTATATTGTAAAGCACACTTTTTTGAGATTAGAGTAGAATTAAACGGGAGGTAAAATGGAGAGTTTTGACTATATGCCACGTAAGTGGAAGTTACGCAAAGAGACATAAATTAATATTATTTAGAGGATTTGCATTAAAACGGCTTTTAAAATATCCCATCTCTCTTATTGATACATACTACATCATCATAAACTCAGACACTCAACATTTCTGCAGCTATTTCATCGCAATAGAAATTGTAGATTAGGATTAGGATATAGTTTAGAAAATGATTTTATGAACGAAGTTTTTGAAATACCTTTCTTAATGTGTTTGGTCAGATATCACTTCAATCCAGTAGAAAAATTGATCGAAAAATTCTTGCAGCCATGCTAGGTAGAATCGACACCAACCTTCACAACCACTTTCTGTAACTTGCTGACATTATTTGAAACTTCACCGTTGGCAACGAATTTGATTGAAAATAGACGCAGCCTATTGACTATTAAATTAACTTAAGGTAAAATGAAAACGATACTAGAATATGTCTCCCACTTTCTTTCCGATGCACCGGTTTATCTAAAAAATCTCTCTTTAAGGAACATTATTTAAATAAAAATTATTTTATTAAAAAACTTAATATAGTTATCGAATGAAGCATGATAATATCGACGTTATAGTTTCTATCAAACCTAATGTATAAGGAAAAATTCAAAAAAATTTAATTATATAATACTGAGAATAAGTAACGTAATTTCATTAGAGAAAATCAGGAAATAAGAGTAACAATGTCTTTATCAATAATCCTTAAAACGATATACAACTATTATTAAGCGTTAGAATTTTTAATTCACTCTTTCCTTAAAATTATGCTACTCATCATTAATATTCTATATTTAGGGATTTTCGTTCCACGTAACTAATTCGCAATATTGTTTGATGTTGTTGGTGTCTCCTTGGAGCAAATAATCCAACAAATCTCAACAAATATACACATAATTTTCAGGGAACGTAAGATAACTTCACAATTGTCAACTATGTTTCTTAACATTATAGAATAAAACATTTTTTTCTTGTGAGAAATCAAGCAATTATTAGGAACATAGTTCGTAAGTATAGCGGTAGTAATCTGTCGTTGTTGATGGTCCACTACATAAATTAAAGTATAAAACTTTGCTTAGTTCTAGGCCTATTTGAACAGATATTTCCAACATTGGTTTCCAAATATCGAACAATAGCATCCATACGCCCCTCTCCTTCAGTACTAAAAGAAATAAAAATTCGTATAGATGGTAACGATCGTATGTAAAAGATCAAAACGGCTTTATTCGTAACTATTGACCCCTGACTGAGAAATGTAAAGATAACATGTTTAACTTGATGCATGAGAATCCTAAAAGCATTCTATTCTGAAATGTGTAGAACGAAGGAATGTTTTGGTAAAAAAAGGAAGTCAAATATAAGTTTATCTGAAGTTCATAATATATAGATAAGTTTATAAGTACAAATTAAATCCTACTCTCTTTTACACTATTAGATTGCTACGGAGGAACTACTCCTCGACACCGAAATCAAAAAAAAAAATCTAGCAAATCATTCACAGAAAGCAACTCATGATAACCTACAGACAATCTTACTACCATAATCACCGCTTAAACACTCTCTTCCTTCATCAGAATGCGCTTTTTCTTGCATCGATGCTGACATGAGCTGTAAAACAATTCACGATTGACACTCTTTCTTTCTGCTTGGCATCCCAATCCAAACTTGGCCGTATTGCAGCAAATATCGACATCAAACCCTTCGGCAGTAATAAGCCTTTTTAAAGGAATACTTCGTGTCTTCTCATTCACGCAAGACAGTATCCGATGCTCTGCACACGATTAAATGGCAGAAACTAAAAGTGAGCGCCAATATTACGACTAAGAAACACAAACAGACTTTTAAGTACTCTTCCTTGCTTTCAACCCCTCCTTCCCCACAATTCCTTATCACTTTACACTTAACTGAAATAAGTTGACTGAGGTAGGCATGATTAAATCGAGAGATGGAATTTTTTTAGCAATGGTCATGCTCTTGTGCTTGCTCGGCCTACTTAGCAGAGCCAAGGGCTATGAGCTCGTCAAGCCGTTGTGAATCATTCCTAAACGAATCTAACAGCACTTTTGCATAACTAAATTACTACTACTCACGAGGTGTTTAAAGAACGAAAGGATCCCCATTAAAAATTACTTGGATGGAAGGATTTGGAAGACTACATGTGAAGAAGTAAGAAAGACCGGATGACCGCCGAATCGTGAAGAAGTGAGATTAAACAGGAAGATTAAATTTTACAGATTTACATATTAAATCTGTAAAGATGAGAGAAGGAGAATATTTCCTAGGTCTGAAGTTACAGTTTTATCTACAAAGTATCAATCCATCCACATGCTCTTGGTATAGTCCGTACTATGTGACAAGTAATGCTACCATGTTACAGTTGTCTCACGAGAGCTGTGCAAATATGAAGTATACGTTTTTTTATTTAAATTTTTAATGTTAGGATTATAGGTCGTGTCAATCCGCCTATACTCATAAAGTTAGTTAGTCAGTTAAATCAAGCGATTGTCCGTTTTGCTTGTTATAATGGAAACAGTATTTGAGTTTGCAAATGAGTCGGTATCGAGGAAATCAAAAAATAAGCGCTCTTGTATACACTTATTACTATTTCTTTCCTTGTTAGCCTTTTACCGCCACTATGTTATCGGCTGATAGTTTTTGAAAATTGGTGATTAGATTAGATTTAATAAACGGGTATAAAAATGCCCTCTTTCTGTAGGATACATAAGAAATACATAGAATAAATTAAGAAACATACATTTTTTATAGGATGCATAAATAAATATAACAAAAAATATCACAATATTGATAATAAATATCACATCATATCTGTACATCATATAAATATTTTAATGAATACAAAACTTGAAAATAAACCACAATTACTGCACATGAACTCACAAAGTCAAGGAATTAAATAGGAAGTAAGGAATGCTGATATATCATTGCAATGTTAGCATTCACCAATTTATACAAAAAAATTAAATCTGATAGATTCCTACGGGTGCACAGTTCCTCTAGTTCTAAACATTTTAACAATTGTACATTATATTGATACATATTATTATTACTCAGTCTGTAGTTTACAAATCGTAAGTGATGATGACGATGACGATTTTTGCGATAATTTTTACAGCCAGATGCCGTTCTTGCCACCATAGCTGATCGGGAAGATCGGACATACAACCATTCCCTAAGAAGAAAAAACCTGATCTGCCAATACTCGAGACCGGGGACTCCAATATAAGTCCTATGAGCTTCAAACGGACAGAAATGTAATATTTTTCGTTCCGGTTTCCGTTCTAGTTTAACGAAAAAGAAAAACAAATATTCAGCTTATTTCCGGTTTCTCTCCTTCTCCCAGCGTCCAACAGGTTCGAACCTAATCTTTCCTTGGGCCAGGGGAAGAGGGGGCTACTCGGCTTCATCTGGCCCAGCATAAATAAACAAGTCAAGTCAAGTCTTTGCTCCAACCGATTCGGTGGCAGTTGGTCGAAGGACTGCCAGTCGATGGGACTACCCGTCGCTAGACTTTTCGTCGCTGAGACATTTGGTCGAAATAAACCGCTCCAACCATAGTAATATTACATCCTTCTGAATTTTTTTTTTTTTTACTTATAGTTTTAGGAATGTGGTTTAGTTTTAGGAAAAGGTGTGAAAAATAGTGACATGACTGGGACTCGAACTCGAATATTAATATTAGAAAAATATTATTCACGCATGTTAATTGCTATTTTCCACTCCTGTTACTCCTTGGGTTTCAGCCGCACGACCTCTCTGTGTCATGTTATTCACCTCTCCCTATTTCTAATTTTATTTATATGTTCTACATTATACTAAATCTTTGATTAGATCTAAGTAATAATTTACTGCAAGTCATAAAAAAAGTTGTTTAGTAAACCTTCAAATTAAACTTCATTAAAATGAACATTGCCGGGAACCAAAAATCGGAGCAGAATAAATCATGGTTTTTCCGGTTTGGGTTCCAGAATTTCATTATTTTCGGTTCGAGTTCGGTTCCTACCTCCGCAGAAGGAACGGCGTTTTCGGTTTCGGTTTCCGGTTTGTTCCCCGTTCGATGCCCTGATGTGATTACGAAAATGTTCACTTCTTTTGTAACGATTACCCCTTGCTACAAATTACGCATGTGTAACCGACTGTGGTAAACTGCTACAGAAAGTTTAAGAGCAAGTTTGCGCAAAATTTGATGATTAGGATTTAGTCTTTATTGTGTGCAAACTCCTCTTCTCTGCCGAGTCGAGATAAACAAATTGATCCTCTTTCAACTGAACTAAATACGAATCCTTTTTCCTATTTCGAAATCGGATCGAATCTCGACGCTTCGTGAGGCCTTAATTTACAAATCCCTTTAAATCAATGAAAGCCGAACTCATTTCAGGCCATTTCCGCTCATTCATTTCTCAGAAAAGCAACCCTACGCAGTTAAACAGCGTACAGTAAGTAATCATCCATCAGCATGGATTTATTTCATTGCTGAACGCTCGCTATAACAGGAAGATGAATACGAGCAAAATGTTTGGATAAATTGCGGGCTCAAAAATATATATCCTTTAATTAAAGTCACAACTAGTGGAATTTATATAAGCTCCGAAGAGATAGAACCCGATTTTGATATCAGTGGATGTAGACTGAAAGATTCGTTCTATTTTCACTAAGCCCCTTGCAGATGGAAGACCGAATTGGTTTTTCTCACCCGCTTTTTCATTCGCATTGAGATTTCTAATCTTACAATACAGGTGCGAGTGTGAATCTATTTTAATAATATTTTCCTTTTTTGGATCTTCGACCTCTCTGTGCTGACAAGCTTAATAGAGGACTACGGTTCCTACTGTAGAAATGATTAGTGTTTAACATTCCCCTCATGCTCTCATCGCCACCTTTCAAATACAAATTTCAACCTGAATATCTTAACAACTGACTGGAAAGGTATTCACGGAGGCCGTAAAAGAGATATATCGAAATAACACACATATCAAAAGATAATTTTCGATTCACCGTGAGAGGTTTAAATAAAATTTGAATGAATTTCCTCCAGATAATGTCGCTCTGTTCGTAATATCTATGGAAAAATACCTATCTAAAAATTCTCAAGGATAACATTTCCCCTGATTTTTACCAAAGATAGATTCAAAGCTAATATAAAAAAATATTAAGTCAGATTTTATCTTATCTTCCAGTATCTAGACATGAAAAGATTTTATAAAAATAAGTTGAATATGGGTTTAAAAAGGTAAGGAATAAATTGAATCGGATGTGGAAGAGAATTTAAAACAGTTTTATTGAATTCCTCAGGTTTTATTAAAATTACCACAGTGAAGTTCAGGTTACTTGTTTAAAAAGAAATAATCCTGATCTTCAGGGAGTTTGACCGTCATGTGGCATAGTAGGAATATAATACGTGCATTGTTTAGTTTTACCATCTAATTGGAGTTTGCTGGTTATTTTCATCGCTATCAATTCACCAAGCGGAAAAAGAAGTTTTGCGGGCTCCTATATAGTTATTTTGTCTCTAGTTATTCTATTATATGAACGATTTGATAAGTCTTTGAAACGTAAAAGGAAACAGTTTATATTTCACAAGGAAAATGGTTAAGGTGAATTTGCATGTAAAGTTGTGCACCTAGTAAAAATCTCACGAACTTGATAAACGTCTGTGGGACAAGGACTTGAACCACGGTCTACAAATTCCCGGTTTGTTGCTAATCTGGGAGTTTAACTTTCATTTAAGGATCAAGCAATTGGGATTACTCTATCCAGATAACTCCAGTGGTCAGCACTTAATAGCACATTGTAGAATGAAAAAGACTTTCTGAGTCACATGTGGATTCTCGTCGGGAATCGTAGCGTTTTCATCAAAGGCGAACAAACAAATCACTAGTCTATTCGGTAGGCCAAAGAAAAAAATACAATCACGCAGCTAATTATAATTACATAAAATAGTATTTGATAACTTGTGCCACCCGATTGATCATATAAATATAACAAGTCCGAGTCAAATAAATATTTACTGAATAAAATGAAACAGCTATTTCGTCTTAAAAGGTAGTTGAGGGTGCGAACTTAAAGACACAGTGCTTAGCAGTATTGTTTACAGTGCTCCGACAACTGAGAAAATTTCGCACATACGAATTCCCTTAGGAAATCGAACAGTTTTAAGCCCGGGATAACGCACTACCTACTTGGCTATGCGGGATTCATGAGCGCAAAATTTAAATTTTTACGAAAATGACTAAAGGATTGTATAAACTGCAAGTCTCAATTGACAAGTCTGAGGGAAAGGAAATGTCTTTAGAATTAATAGCTTTATGCTACGGAACTTTTCTCATTATCAAAACGAATGAATAGCGATTGTATGCTTTGTTGGATATGCATCATAAGAGAGTATTGCGGTATGTAGTATCATACTTTTTATTTTTCATATTACATATAAGGATTTGCAAATAAAAATTATCTTACTAACTGTCGTGTATGCAATTATATGTCATAATCACTGTGTGGATAAATCAGCATGAAATGGGTTAGTGGATGCATTTATCAGCAATTGCGAAGCAATTGCAAAACTCGTATCTCACTTTTGGTGGCAATAAGTTAGAATCTGCTAAGCAGAGGATGCTACATATCGGTAGCCACCGAGCTAGTATGAAGCCTATTGTTATATTTAAGGGAATAATGAAGACGAAAAGATCCCACAAACATCAAATTATGTAAATTTAAATATCCGCTAGGAAAAGAAACTTCCCACTTCCCACCAGCTTAATTTTACCCTGGTCCCATTTAGTGCATCCTACCTTAATCTAACTATTCCTCAGCCTCTAATCTTGACAGGGAGTCGCCCTTAACTCGAGCTAATTGCGTCCGTATAACTCCTTCTACTAGAACGTGGCTAACCCAGCCCCATTATGCTAATTGAGTGCATAGCCTAATTTAAAAAGATGAAAATTAGAATTTTTTCACGTTCGTCAATTCGTAGCGCCTGAACTTGTTTGAACACGATCGATCATTTTCACTACCTTTTACTTCATCCGCGTCCGATATCAATTTTTTTTTCGCCACGGTATGCGAATGCAAATAAGTGATGCTCCATGCGGACATTTTTCAACGTGGTCAGCTTCCTGGCCCGCGGAAAGCGTTACCCGGAGCCGGAGGCTTGATGGTTAATTACGACCTCTAGTCAAGCGGATGATTGCCGAACGTATATTTATGGAGAGCGCGCTATGTTTGGCGTGAGTTACCGGTATATCGTCGTTGGTGGTATTTTGAATCCACTGCTATCCGTTTGGGGAGATGGCGACGGGTAACTGCGGCTACTTAATTGAATGCGTTGTTGACAAATTTCAGCACCGGGGACGTCTGATCTTTCGTGCTTTTCTTGAGAGCGGAGTGTGCTTGATAAAATAGCGCGAATCATCATATCTCGATATTGCGCACTCGTGTTTTAAGAGTACGATTTGGCCATGGATAAAAATGTCAACGAATGATACAGCAACTCAAGTAACGTTATTTCTAATATGCTGCAAACTTCGTTAATAACTGCTACATTAGTGTTGATTATCAGGTGTAAATATGCTTGATATGCCTCAGAATGAAGGGGAAAAAAACAATGTTCGAACGTATGAACCTATGTACCAAATGCATGGCTTGCCATAAATAGGGCACACGTTACGTAACTTTAATTGAAACGTAATGAAATTTAATCCTCATCACCGCTCATCAACAAATGGTAGCATTGACTCAATACAGACTACGGTAGAGCAGTGGTTCGAACACATAGATAAACTCTACACATGGGTGTGAAAGAAGCTTGAGTCGGGAATTATATATGACTTAAAGATATATTTTACTATTCAAATTCAGAAACCACAGGGCATCCGGATAGCCAATTAGGCAGCACGTTCGGCTTCGTTGATAGCGGTCCCGGATTCGTTTCCCAGAGGGGGCTTACATGCAAAATGACCTCAGTAGGATGTATGGCAAATTTAACTAAAGCAATGCAGCTATCACTACGCCTAACTCGGTGAACCAAGGGTAATTTATATTTACCGTAATTTACCATTTTAGCTTGAATGAAACTATGAACTCCATGCTTCCAGAAAGAGGCATTTCTTTCTTTCAAAAAACTTTCCTTTAAATGTGTATTTAAGTTCCTCGTATGCCTCCTCGTAGATAAAATGAAAGCTCTTCGGCTCTACAGCATTAGCTAGATTGAAATCCATGATTCAAGCATTAGGATTCCCGTGAGTCAACCACCAGAGTCAAAGTAGGATGGATAATTTCAAATACGTGCATTACACTGATTGAAAACGTGAACAAGGGCATGTTTTTCGATGATGAACACTGATGAGAATTACAGTTTGGCCTAATTAAACCCAAAATTTGTCTAAAAGTGAGTACTTTCATGAACAAGTTAAAAGGCAAATCTTTTTTGCAATGGACAAAAATAATGAGTCCAAAGTATCATTTACGATACTCAGTGCCTATATGTGGATTCGAAGAGATTCCATAATCTATACATAAGAAACATACATTTTAAAGATGGAAAATGTTACATAATTTGGAAGTATTCACTTAAATTAAAAGTTAATGATGGTGGTAAAAAAGGAGGGACTAAAAAGTAATCGTCTTATCCTTTTGATTTGAGAGCCTTTTTTCTTTTGATTTAAGAAATGTGAACAGTTTTTAAAAATCATATGTAATAAGTCATTAAAAGTTAATTGCTTGTGTGTAGAACGAAAATGTTCGTCAACTTGGTTACTCAAATAGGAAAGAATACACGGAAAGGAAAGTTAAATTATATAAATATGCCTTAAATTATAAAATATTATTATAATCGTTTGGACTTTTAAAAATAAAAACATGGCTTAAAAAAATAAAAGTTTTTGCACTTTGAAATTCGTAAAAGTTATTATAAGGAAAATTTTTAATTTCCTCCACCTTAATAATGTTACGGATTGATCCAATATATGGATAAAAAGAGATTTATTTATTTGCACATCGCCAGACCGGGTAGTCTTTTTTATATTCTACTTAAATTTTCACACTTCATCCAACGTTAAAATCATGGATGTCCTACTAAAATCCTATGGATCTTCGATCCGTTAGGGTATTAAATCCTCACTTAAACCTCATTTCGGCACAGTCCTTTTAAAAATCTATTCCCTTTGACGACGACCTCGATGAATAGCTCCGGCGCAGTTCCTCCAATATGTTCTCATTACCCATGCGGGAAGTGCATAGATAAGGCTCGACGTTTGACGTACGTTAAATCACACCGAGCAAGAAAGGTCTCCGCGCGCTATCGAACCCTACTCTGACGCTAAAGGCGTCTCTCTAAGCACTGTAAATGCTCCCTCAGTTATGTCCCCGTATTTTTTTAATTTTGCAGACCGTCCCGAAAGCAACTCGTAAATTGCTTAAGAATCACGCCCATTCAGGAAGCACGAGAGACGAGATTAGAGCCCGGGTCGGAGATAAGCTTGGAGAGTAACAAAGGAATAGACTCGGGATAGATGAATAGCGCCTATAACCCACATTACTTCCTTAACGGGAGGAACTCTTTAACATATAAAATTGCTCCTCATTCAGGTAAGCATTAAGGTCGCGCGACTTCTTTGCTTCTCCACGCAGCCGCCAGATGGGAGTGGTGCCGGTGCTTTTTTTTTCTCTCCCAGTTACATAAAAGTGCTTAGGTGTGCCTGCTTGTACAGATGTGGGAGTGTACATGCGAGGTGTCAAAGGGAGCGTTGTTTACTTCCATTTTTAGGCGCCAGGAGACTCTCCTTCCGCTTGCCTTCTCCCGCTCGTAATTATTCCACTGAGCTCTCGGTGTCGTCATTTGTTTCATCTTCCGCTAAACATTTGAGTTATATTTGCGTAGAATGAGAGACTCGTGGAATAGTTTCCTCCATATTTAGAAGGTGGGGAGCAATTATGTCATGACGACTGTTTCAACCACCATTTCTTTTACCAACGGCAATCGGCGAAACTTTAAATCTCGTTTCTTCGTTCGTGACTTGCATATAAAACGTTTGAGTAACTCTATAAAGAGAAAAATGTTCTAATATAGCGTTAAAGTAAAGAAAGGATAGACATGCTGAGAAATATATTTACGTAACTCCTGGAGTACGATCAATTCCGCAGAGCAGAATTTGGATTTGGAATGGTGGATTCCACAGATGCGCAAATGCTAAAATATAACAGAATAAAATGGAATAATTCAAACTTGACAAATCAAGAGAAGGGACAAAAAACAGACCAACTTATACAAAACACTTGATTTATTATGAAACGACAATGGTTTAGACCCATAGAGTCACCCTTACATGATTACTTCATGGTAAATCGTGTGGTCTGTGTAAGTTCGTCTTTTCTTTGTCGATCGATGGAGACCTTCCACGAAGTCACGGCCCAAACAGTTGACTAAATCAAGAGAAATTCGGTGGAATGCCACACAAAGCCTTATAAATTACAATAAGAAATATAAACTGTCTGCAGGTCATTTATTTTAAACGACTATGATTCTGAATGAGGAGTCATTGCTGTTTTTCGAAATTAATAACCTGTAGAATCACATTTCTTAGACTGATTTATTAAATTGGAATTATTAAATATATAAAGCTGACTATTTCCTTATTTACCCGTAAGTAACTAGATTATAATAAATTACCTATGAGAATTGGATGGTTTACATACTCGATTTTAGATGAAGAAACGAATGAGAAGAAGTCTGCCGTGGCCGGGACACAAACCCGGATGTCTCAATAGTCGGTCGGTTGCTCTAACCAGTAAGCTACGACGGAGAAACAATCTTACCTCTGATTTATGAGGCTACTTTGTCATCATAGCTTCAAAAATTGAAGTAGAGATTGTTCTGTCGCGATAGCTGAATGGTCTGAGCAAATTGGTGAATGAAATATAACATGTAACATAAACTGGTATTTTGAAAACTGGTTATTTGGAAAGTGGTTATATTTCATTCACCAATTCGTTATGGAATACTACAAAGTGAATCGTCGTTCCGCCGAGTTTATAGTTTGAGCCGACCAGAAATTGGGGGATCCGGGTTGGAGTTCCGATTAAAGCAGACCTTTTCTCTTTCATTTTTTTCATCAAGATATAATATTCAAAATTCTACAAATGACATGACTGTGAGAGGCATAAAAGGGTCTGCATAAGTCGGATTGGGATTTGGAAAGGACGAGTAGAAAAATTTGACCATTATGGAGTACAAAGTAATGTGAGAGGTAATAAAGAGATACGTAAACCAAGGAAAGCGGTTACTTAATAAGTGAATGCGGGAAAATGAAATCATAATGAGAAAGACACATTCCTCATGAGAAAAAGGATATTCCGAAGGTAATAGGCGAAGAACGAACATACTCCAAAATAGAGTATTGAGATTGATATATGTACCTACATATCTTTAATCCTCAATTAGAATTGCTTGCTAAACACTGCGAGTCTATTAGTTTAGATATTTAGAATGACTTTCCTAGAAATTAGCAGTTAAATCGTAAAATAATTGAAATGCATTACACTAACAAAAATATATTCCTTTTCTCTATTTAGAATCATATCAGTATCCACATTGTCCAGACTGAGAGGAAACCCAAAAAATCCTCCGAAAAAAATATTAAAACTCTCAATCTGTTTGCCTCCAAATTCGCAACAACGGCGTCGAATGCTGCAGAAAGATACTTCCTAGAATAAATAAAGACTCCAAAATAAAAGCCCTCTGCTTCACCTCCTTTTCGAATATCAGAGTCGCAAACCGTGCACAGCGAAATAAAGGATAAGAACTCCCCAACTAGTTCGCCCCAAAAATTAAACTCCATATTCATTAAAGAGCCTGCTATTAGGAGGAAAAAAGACGATACCCCGAATTCAAATGCTATTTATGTTATTACGCCACGAAAAGTTTCGTCGCCGGGCATAATTCGGAAGGAGCCACGGTTCCTCGGGATATATCCCCTTTTTCATGAGGCGATAAGGAGAGAAAATGGTAATTTTTTGATCCTCCCACGCTGTCGACACCCCTCTCGCGCACATATTTAACGCAGCGGAAGTAATATTTATCTTCTCGAACAATTTGGCCGCGGTCCAAATCCAACGATATCAACTAACGCCCCAATAAACTATCCCATCCCCGCGCCCATTATAATTTTGGCAACTAAATTTTGCTCCTTGCAGCGGTATCATCTCGCAAGAGATGGTCCTTCGAATTCATGGTGATGCTAAAGGATGCGGTTTTTTCCACCCTGACCATCCTTTTTTCTCGCTCCCTTTTTCTCCCTTATGCCCAAACCCGCGCGAATTTATCGCCGAGAGAACATGAATGCATACACGGGGCCGAGATGGGAAAAAACTTCTCCGGGGATTTCCGTGCGGATGCTAACACACGCCTATCCCAACATTTAGTCTCGATCATAATCCTTATTCCTTTATTCCTTCTGAGGTCTCTCTCAAGACTGAGAAATTAATGTCAGCGTCACCACACTACGGACGGCTCCATAATACAGCTCTTGGGGGAGAGAGACTGTGGAGTAGGAGGAGCCTTGCGTTTTTCCGCCATCCTTCACAAAAGACTCGCTTTGTTCATCCATTCTGCCTGTTTTACTTCCCCCCGACCCGTAATGCTATCTCTCTTAAGCCCTAATTTTGTCCACATCCTCATTCTCGGTTTCCTTGCTTCTTCCACCATTCTTTTCCCATTCCACGGTGTTATCTTTATTCCTCATCTCTTCCTTTATTTATCACTTCTTCCTCTCACCGCTCCGCTGCAATCTTTAGCCTTCAGAGTAGACCTTTATCTGCCTCCTCTCTTTCTGGTCGTTATTTTATGCGCTATTTCTACGATTTTAAGTCAACATCACAAATCAGGATCCTATTACGGTAAGATTACTATCTATTGCTTTGCAGAAGGATTTCTTTGCAATAAAGACTCGATCTTCGTATGCTTTCTTAATTTAACTACCCAAATGTAAGATATAATTTCATCAATGAAGCTAGCATAAAAATAACGAAAATGGTATTTATAAATGTATGCATATATGCTAATTTTGACCTTTTTCAAATTGTGATGAAGATATTCTATTTTGCGTTACAAAATTCATTATTAAACTTGTGCTCTCAGAAGATATTCTCGGTAATGGAGAAATAAGGAAAACGAGCGAGTTTAATGTTACATTTGTTTAGATTATGCAAATAACTTTTCCTGTTGGATAATTAAGTTGAAATAAAGTTTTCGCAATTAATTTTAATATAGTGTTATATTTATTTACAGGAACCTTAAGGGCTTTAGAGGGCATTAAATAAATTGCAAGTAACAACTTCACATCGGCGAGTTCTATATTTTAGAATTCTTGAATTGTGGGTATATTTCTTGCATGGAGATCCTTTCCTCTTCGTCTTACATGGCACAACAAATTATGAAAATTTAAACTTATTTTACAAATTCTTGAAATTCAATTTTAGCCTATTCAAATACAACATAAATATGTATTTATGTACGTATTAAACCGCGCCAAATACTATCGATGAGAAAAAATGACCCCGCAGCGTTTTAAAGTAGAGCTTCCGTCTTATGACGAACCTCGGGTTTGATTTCACAAAGAAGAATATTGTTCCTACGGTAGTGCAGGTGTTCTCATCAAGAAATATTAAATGATATACTATCTGCACAATCTTCGGAAAGTAAAATCAAAAAATCAAAAACTTTCGCCATTAACAACCTATGGAAAGGGATGGAGTTGTATCAGGCAATATCAGCAAAAAACTAGTTTCCCCTTGCTCTCCTTAAAGAGCTAGAATGTTACGAGTTGAAAAAGCATCTACGGTGTGATAGAATGACCCCAGTAGCATTAATCATTATAGCAACCAATTATCAAATAGAAGTGAAATGTATCAATCATTGAAAAAAATAAATGCCATCATCCAGAATCTCTTCATCCTCAATATCTTTCAAATTGTGTCAGACATGTAATAGATTGGCAAGAGAACCGCACTTGATGTGGTTGAATTCGAAACTTGGAACTTATATTCTCCGGTAGGGAGAAGAGAACCATAATTTATGACCCCGTAAATACGAAATTAACCGTATAACGCAATTCTTTAGTCCAGATATTCAAGAAGTGGATATCTAGGAATGTGTAGCAAAATCCTAAATATTTACTGTCGAATCATCAAGTTTCATTAAAAACGTTCAAGATTTCTCTTTAAAAAGAAGCAATTCGTCCTTGGACTAATTTTTTGAACAATTCTCAATCCATCAAGACATTGTAATCGGAGCACAAGAAAAGCATCCAGGCATAAAACCGTCAAGAACAAAATCGTGTAGCAACTCCTTGTACGTACATTAGGGAAATGTCTGCTGGCAAGTAAAAAAATACACAAATAAAGCATGGTGTTGATTGCGTAAGTCCCTTCTTTATTCACCGGTCATCCTCGATTTCGCAAACACGGAGTCTCCCATAATTAATTTCTCCCTAATCTTCCTCTCATCACCCGTTTTTCCCCACCGTTATCTTCATTAGGGAGGATTATATGGAAAAGATTTTTCCCTCACTCAATCTTCCCAAATTAAGAAATATATCTACCTGCTAATCTTTCCTCTTCTTCCCTCCTTTCTTTAAAGAACGCCTGACTTGACCACCCTTTCCTTTGTTCCCCAACCATCCTCCCTCGTTTTCAACTACATCGTTCCAAATTTGAACTTCTTTCGTCCATTATTTTCCACACTTTCTTCCCCTTTTTCCATCTCATTTCTTCTATGTTTCAATCCCTCTTTTCCCCCTGTGCCTTCATTCATGAGTGTTTCTTCTTCCCTTATTCTCGAACTCCTTCAATCGCCAATCCTTTTCTCGTCATTTCACCATTTTATTTCTCCTCATTCCCTCGGTTAAACGCACCCTGCACTTCCCCGCAGTACCGTTTACAGCCACTTAAACAGGTTTGCACGCCATGAAGACCCTTTAAAGATACCCTTTCAACTTGGAGAAGGAACTCCTTCCGTGCTCTTTGTACCTCACGTTGCAACTCTCTCCCCCTATTTCCCCTCCCAGTCTTCTCCTTCCCTTTCTTTTCCCAGTCTTACCCACGATCTCCGGCACCCATCTCGGGTTCTAAAGAGAAGGCACAGAGGTCTCTTACGTAATATCAAACACCTCGCTTTCATGTTAAATCACGGGTCTCTACTCCCTTTAAGCTTAAGCGCTGCATAGAATCCACTGTACGAATTCACTATGATTTTACGTATTATCTTCGACTTTTGGTTTACTAATATTTTTAAGGGTTGCATTTTAGTGTTATTGATTTCCTAGAAATTTTCGCGTTTGTTTCATTTTCAACACGCTTAGGCGAGTGAATCGATATGGCTTTTAATGCTGTAAAACATTTCTTCTAAATCTTGGCAATCACTATTCTGATGAAATAGGAAACAACAGAAAGTGAAACTTTCCCCCTAATTTAACCACTTCAATAGATACCGGAGCCTGAAATTCCTCAGATGATCTTGCAAAGAATAATATAAGCGCCTGAGTATTAGAAATTCTTGGTTAGATTGATTTACTGTTTAATTTCAATAAGTTAATAAAATTATAATCGAAGAGGAGTACAAGTAAGATTCTCAAGATTCGTATTTATCGAAAAAAATCCTATTTTCAACTTTCATAAATCTCATTTTTCTTATATCTCTGTTCGGAATATATGTCTCAAGAGCATTTTGGTAGTTCATTCAAACCTTTATATTTCGAAGAGTAGGCTCGCTTTTAATCTGTCGTGTGTTTTGGCTGCCGTTTCAAGGCAAATAAAAACGCAAGAATTGTTTTATGATAAGTGATGAAAAAAATATTGAGACTTTCTGAAATCTTTGACGAAGATAAAAACATGCATCTCGAAGATAACTCGTTAAAATGTCTTTACCTCTTTGGGAAGTCTCTATCGTTGGTTATCTTTAGGAGAAATTGGGTGATAATATCACTTGAGCTCTCAAGAGTAATATGCTTTACAGGATTCAGATGTCATTTTGAAGTAAGGTACTGGAGTTACGAGGACATTTTTTTCTTCTCCGTTCCCTTTTTGAGTTCATTTTGCGTGATTTAGGAATTGCGCTAGAAGGATTTCTGAGGAGTCAAAGGCTTTTTACTATTCACATCCAACTCCTACGTTTATACACTCCTTTGCCATCTAATATATTTTTCGGCCTCGCGAGAGGCAAAGAAAAATATCTACATCAATTGAGCACACCCGTTCAAAAATTATATTTTATGCTCCGGGTCACAAGGGCGGCGGGAAAACCGGCGAAAAGAAGAAGACTTTGGCGACAGTGAATTCGGCGGATAACAGATTGGCGACTTTCATTTCGACTGAAAGGCTGCATGGCGTAGGTTGAGGAGGCGAAAATATAATCAATAATTATAATTATAAATAATGAAAAATTATATTTGAAATTAAATTCTTATAGTGTAGAAAGTAACTTAATGGCACTGATGGAAAAGAAACATGATGGCCGAGAGTTGAATCCATGAGATAATCGTAGGAATGTTATCTTAGCAAGTAATTTGATCGAATCTGGTTGGATTAAGGAAAGGTATAAGGCTATTTTTCACACGTTATTCCTTTGGAATCTGACTGGGTGTATCGGAGCTATGGAGAGTATTTAAAATTTCTTGATGCATATTTCTTTGTCAATATTCGTGAAACTAGTTTACATAGCTAAAAATGTGATGTATTACCGCTTAGATGACTGATTATAACTACAACTGGTTTCTCCCGGTTGTCATAGCACGTCGTTTGTCGGCTTCTGTCTGGATGGCTGTCTGTTCTGTCGCTGTTTACAATCTGTGTTCGGTTGTACAGCCACCACCGAACACGTTATGAAATTCCTGATATACCGTAACTGGGGGGTGTCCCATATGAGACGCCCTCATTTTGTTGGGTCGCCAAAATTTGGCAAAAAATATATATCCGAGTTTTGTTCGTTGTACTACCTCCAGTAGGAGCTAAAGCTTATGCAGATACTTTCCTGCTTTCCTAGACTACATTCAGGAGCGATGCAGCTTGTTTAAGCAAAGATGGAGGCAGTTCAGCTAAAACCGCATGTACATATTTAGTTTTTAGAGTTAAAATCTCTTGGAAGGATACAAAGTTACAAGACGGTGCATGACATGAATAAGAGTGAAGAATTGGACATTAAGTTAAAGGCTACGGGTAGTGTGCTGGAAGTCCTCCGTGGGGACCGAAACATGCGTCTCCAACAGCAGGTTGAGGACGTCGAGCAGAGATTCCGATTAATTTTTGAAAATGTCGCAAAATTCGCCCTGAAAAGTAGTTAAAGAAAGAAAACAAATTTTTCTCGAATCAAATTTCATCCACGATCATCATTTCTACGATTCACGTCAACACCATACACCGATGGTGAATCGTAGAAACTATGGTGGTGGAATAAAATAAAAGAATAAATTGAAATCCAATGCAAGCAAAACAAACTTTAACCGAAATTAATTAAAATTCAACAATAAAATAGCTGACGCTTGCGTGCCAACTGATAAGGATATCCGATATCTAGGAATTCATAGGATCTTTAGTTGTATTTTAAAATTAGCAAGTCATGTTGAAAACGTAACTTGCAGAGAACGGAACCCTTAACTTCGTAATCAGAAACCTTTAAAAGTGCGGTAGGGTAGTAAAAAAAGGCATGCTTATCCCATGTTAGGTCTACCCTAGACTACGGAGATATCGTTCGTGATCCGTATCAGAAAGGGCTTAAGGACAAAGTGGAAAATATACAGAGGAGAGAAGCAAGGTCCGTTTCAGGAAAATACGAGAAGAAAGATGGCATCACTGCTATGATCAAAGATCTGGGTTGGGAAGAATTTGAATCGCGACGTAAAACAAAAAGGCTAGGGAGTGTCTAAAAAAGTATAACAGGAAAATCTTTGATAAAATCATTGAAAAATAGGCTTAAAGATCCAGATTACCTCAGGAGAAATGACCAATTATGTAAGTTTTCCACTACTAAACAGAGAACAGATTTTTGCAATTGTTCACTTCTGAATCAGGGGATTTTTTTCTCTTCTGGCAGTGCCTTTATAAATAGAACTAATTGTAAGAGAATTAAAAATGTGATACTGTACACTGTCATTTAATCATACTAATAATTTTGCAATACAACCTTACAGTGAATTAGTATTTGCAATTATTTAAATGGCTTGTAATTACTTGTACGTGAATTGTTTGAAATCGCCAGTTAAATGTTTAGATTTCGTATTGAAATTGGGTGACGAACTGTATTTCGGAGGTTCTGGAGTATTTCCGCCCCGAATAGGCTGGATACCACGCAGGATGTTTCAATATTTATTTTCCCTCGGTAATGACTACCAACTGACCAGTTCCCTATCCGAATTCATTAAATACGTATAAATATACAAATGAAAGTCGCTATTTCTTGTGACAAAATCGCAAATATGTCACCACCAAGCAATAATTCGTCCTCAATCTCACCCAAAGAAAGACCTTAATAATGATAATAATAGACTGGAATCATTGCGTATTACCAAAGGGACTAACTTAAAGTCCACTAATTTGATTTCAAACTTGAATTCTATAACTATAATGTTCTTAAAGAAACTGGAAATTCCCTTATTACTTTTCTCCCGCGAGTGAAACGAATTTAGGGCGTTTTACTGGGGACGTCCTGTAATTTTTAAGGATAAGATAGAAAATGTATCCAGAGGAATCTTGAAAAAAAGAGTTACACATTCTTAAATCTTGATTAAAGAACTAATAATGCTAAAATTAAAAAAAAATGTAATTTCAAAATAAGAGATTCTGCATAGATGTGACAAGATGACTGAACGATCAGATACAAGAGCTTTCATTCAGGAAAGATTTAGTCACATAGAGTTACAGAAAAAGTATTTAAGGTTCCGTAAATTCACTATAATTTTATCTAGCTTTAGTAAAATGAGCGCTTTTGAGGCAGAAAACAAATTATCTGACAGGATTCTCATTATGACCATGAGAAAAAGTGGCTAAAAAACAAAAGAGGACCAAAGAATAACAGTTAAAAGGAGGCGTGGCTCTAGAAATTGAAAAACCAGGCAAGGGCGGGTCCCGAGATTCTGCTCTCATTTTGCGTGCATTTAATGAAATATTTATAAAGAAACAAGAGTTAATACTACTAAACAATCAACATGAGATGTGGTAGTTATGTAATTTTCCAATTGATTGCACATATTTTTACGTTTTTTGCACTTCAATGCAACCTGTGGTTGATTAGAACAATAAATTTAAATTGTAAGGCAACAGAATTTAAAAGAGCTGCTAAATTGTATAATCCATTTAATATCCAAAAATAAGCGACTAGAATTACAAACTTAAGTTTCATGACTCTAATAATTGTAAACAAATGTGAGATTGTAAAAGAAGTCACTGCATTTACTCTAATTGACATGAATCTTTACTACACAAGACTACACTCAAACTGTTCGAAATTTCACACGATACTTAAACTACTCTGAATTTCACTGAATCTATTTATTTCCCTTACATCAAGAATTTTTCTATGGCAAAACATAGGTAATACATACATAAGAGCATCCAATACTTCATCATATACATTTTAAACCAAACATTCCATGAAGATCTATTCGAACCTGATCTTCCACTATTAGGAACGGTAACCTAACCAATTGCAGCACTCCGTACCCAAGCAGTCAGTCTCAGATTTAAAGGGAATTTTACTACCTTGAAAGTTTAATTTGTTAGAGTAACCGTCTGGAAGGTGACAGATCCTAGCTCGAGTCCTAGCTACATTAGAAATTTCTCTTCCGATTTTCCTCTAGCAAGAAGACGTTAATTTGGGTAGGTTTACGATTTTCGTTTACATAAATTATACATCAGATATTTAACTATGCAAAATCTGAGGACCCATACATTTCATTCTTGTTGACAGGAAAAAAGGCCTTACACGAAAAGAGAATGTTTTTAAATCAGAAAATTTCATAAATAATATTAATTTCTGCGGTACAACTTCATTATGATGCATGGAATGTGGATTAAAAGGAAAACAAAAACAGCATCTGTCTTACTTGAGTGTAGTATAAGTTTGACGAAGCGTGGATAGACTCTAAACGATTCGTGTTCATACACATCGTCTGCGAAAGTGAATGAAGCAAAACATTAGGCGACACGACTGAGTATATTTTACGCCCATCAAAAAATCCCAAAACCACTATCAATTCCCTCGATATCCCACCATTAATACGCTTGTCGCTTTGGATGGCCCAACCCCCGAAGTTCGAAGCGTTAATTAATCCGTCGTAAAAACTTCCCCCTTCATGTGCACATCGCACCCTGATCAATTCCGACGAGGCGCCTTTTTAATTTTCCAAAAAAAGGCCCAGACGTAGTTAAATAAGAGTTGAAACATAACAAGGGAAGATCCGAAAATCTTATTCCCCTCCCTTTTCATAATCTCATTTATTCACAACCATCTTCATAACGCATCCATTTCCTCGAGTTCACTCACTCCCTCCACTTTCACCCCTCACCATCCAACGTCCCCTTTCCCTGCTCCTGCATCCACTTTACATCTACTCCACCCGCGATTCCTTCTCTCTCTCTCTCAAATCTTTAAAATATTCCGCAGTCTTGCAGAGATTTCCATTCTTCCCCTCCCGAAGAAACTTTTTCTCTCCTTACCATTCTTCATATTTCCCCCATCTCATTTCCTCTCTTTTTACCCTTTCGCCATCCTTATAACGGTCCCCTTTCTACTTCGCCGGCGCACCCTTTTCATTTCCACGCCAATATCTTTTCCTTTATCTCAACTATTTCTCACTCTTTCCCTATAATCTTCGTCCTCTCGTTATCCCTTTTCTATGTTGCATCCTTCGTCATTTTCTCTCAAATTCTCTTTGGAGTCCATTTTTCTATCCTTTCCCTCCCATTTCCTCATTTTCTTTTCTGTCACTCCCTCTCCTCCCCCCGTTTCGCATCATGGCTCTCATATTTCCCTTCCGTGTGGATGAGCTTCTCTTCTCCCAAGCCTGCAATTTCTTTCCCGTCTATCATTTAGGAGTTGGAATATCTAACTTCATGTCGTCTATCTCTGAATAATCACAATATTAGACTTATACCTCACCTATAAAACAAAAATCGAATGGCCTAGGCACCAATGAGAGCCACCGATTCAATTAGTGACACTTCCAAACATCTCCCAAAAAGTAACTTCCAAAAATTAATAAAAATGTAGTTCCACAATAAATACGTTTTTTCGAACTTTTATTAATAAAAATGCTTAAATAAACTGAAAATATTATCTGATCAAAATATTTCTCATCAATATATATAGAGGCGAACTGAGTCATAAGGGATAGCAATATACGATTGACTATGTAGGCATTAATCAAAAAAACCTCATTAACTTTTGTTTCAAATTCAAGGGACGGTACCTCGTTTAATTAAGCCATTTATCTCGATTATTTAGTAAGGCACATGTTCATCTCCATTTGCTATAAAGTATCTCGCAAATGAATGATTTAACAGATTCTTGTTTCTCGAGTCGCAGTCAAACTATTTTTGATCACAATCTTATAATGTTATGAACTATTCTATGATTTATCAATCACTTTTAACTGTAGTAGGTCACAATTATTCCTATTGAAACTTTGCGGGCCAAAATGGGCAACTTCGCTACGTTCTAACCCATAATTATTCGGATTAAAGGAAAGGAAGGTATCTTATTAGGTTGAAAACCTAGGAAATTCCCAAAGGAATAACAAGTGTGAAAAATAGCGACACGACTGGGACTCGAACCCAGGTCTCCCACTTTCCGGGCAGGTATTCTAACCACTGAACTACCGTGCCGCGT
>KZ308391.1:578187-656645 GCA_000376725.2 Ladona fulva
ATATAATGATTATAAAAATAGTAGAGTTTAGATACAAATTTCATCTACTAAGGCTAGAATTCGATATAGGATGAATAAAACTGCAATTTATTTTCGTCCTTTTATGATTTTAAACATATTAATTAAATTAGAAACAACAGAAAATTTAAAACAAATCATATAGTATGACCGTGTGATGTGATAAAACTAACAACATAATTTTGTAAAAAATATTAAAAATCATCTGGTTACGTAATTCTGAAACAGCAAATGGAAAGGCGTTTAAGACAAATAAAAAAATAAGGGAATTATAACTTCTTTCAATTCCGTACGCTAACATAAATAATTTTTATCCTACATCTTTGCGCGAGTACCGCAAGGTACATGTTGCGGTATGGTGAACCTGAGCAAGAGAAAAAAGGAAAGGATTCGCCCGACGGAACGCACGAGAAACAAAACCCTTGATGGCTTACGTTTAACCGGAGGTAGCAATCTTCCTTTAAAGTAGTTTATCCCTCCTTTTTTCCTCTCAACATACCTTATTTTTCTCCTTAACCAAATCCTTTTCTCCCACCGACCCCCCACCCCACGTTCCCTTTCCTCGCCGTATCTCTTAATTTTCATCCAAGTGGTATACCGAGGCCCCTCTTTGAACTCCCGCACCCAACTTCCCCATCATTCCTTTCTTTCCGTCCTCATCCTCATTCTGCAAATCCCTCCTTAACCACTTTTCCTTAAAGATGACGCCGCAGCCATCAACCATTTCGCGTTCCTCACTCTCATCACTCTACTCTTCATTATTCCCTCTTCCGCGTTTTCCCTCTCTTTTTACCTTTTAAAGTCTTTCGCCATCTCTTTTACCTCTTCAACCGACGTCTAGTGATGAAGCGTGGGAGCTTAATCACCAGTCTATTAAAATAAACCCGACTCGGTGTGTTTTTTTTTTTAATGCGGTATTATGAATCAAGCATGACGTTCGGCCTGACGCCTTTTAAGCATGGGGTGAGGCTGAAGATTTATGGGAAGCATACTTTACCTTTCAAGGCTGTCCATTCGTGCGAAATGCAGTGACTAGCGAAAGAGTATAAAAACTGGAAGTGTTTGAATGATAAAAACTTACGTAGAGGGCCGCTCATTATTCTTTTGATTTCTTTCAGAATATATACTTTTGACATAAAATTGGGCACACCCATGATATTCGTAATTCAAAAAGAGCAAATGAGTGAAACCAAAAGATAAAAGTTGATGCGAGTCTGAATTATTGCCTTCTCATGATTGATACTAATCTAAATCGCCACTGATTTCTCTTTTAGTTCGGTTCCTGAGTTTTCCAAAATCAAGATCAGACTACTTTCAGAGGGAAACCTCGAGAATTCTTTAACTTCCAACGCACTGAATGATTAGCAAGAGAAAACAAGATGTGTTAATCCTGGCCATTATGCGAAATAGGAAATGTAAAATGTGAAAAGTTACCATGAGGATCAATTACAGGATTATCTCCCCACTAATTTAAGCAGTTATATCAACTACAAGAGATCACCTGTAAAATATCTCGACTGCTATTGCAATAGCAATTAAAATTAGGATGGCATATAAGCTGTGGAAAGGAAGTTGTGATAAAGTCTAAGGAAATTAGGTCACGCAGAATAGGTGAAAAGATCTCGTGCTGGATGCCTCTGCTACTACGGAAACCATGAAGATATTAATTCGCTATATTAGTAATATAATTGAATAATTAATATAATGTAGTTGAACAATCCGTATGTAGATTGAATAGTGATTCACAGTCTTTCATGACATGAAAGTTTTATTTTCAGCGCCTCAGACAACACAATGATTTTAAGAATGAGTCAAATTGGACACCTCAAAGAGGTTGGGAAGAACAGAAACCCGTCGCATGGCCATGTTAATTCCGCCTGTGCTATTCCAAAACTTTTAACTAGACTCTGCGTAATAGAAAGACCGTTAAAAAGAGTTTCGTAAATGTAATTCTGGTACCTTAAGACCTTGATTATTTTGCGTTATAATTAATTTGTTTAAGATTAAAATTTAGCGTGACGTCTCCCAGGGGAAAATAAAAATATAACCACAAGCACTGAATCAATTCACTCTACTCCAAAGCATAATAGAACAAAATTTTTCATCGTCCCGATGAGTACTAAATTATTCGGGATGTGGAAGCATCGCTGCAGAGACTTTATGTTCCTTTAAAACGCCGCCTCATATCGCCTTACTTTCACCGATGCGGAGAGTAGCAAAGGGAGGTTCTACTCTATAGATATCTTCTATCCTATTTATACTTCTCTCACTTAATTTCGCCCATTTATTTTCGTTGCTTCCTTGTTTTCTTGCAGCACTTTCTCTCCCTTAAGATTTTCACTTCCTCCCTTGCACACAATTCATCTCCTTAGCACTCCCTTAGCCGTCTCGCATCCAGTCCCCCTTTCCTCCCGCCGAGCATTAAATCATCCTCCCTCATCCTCGTCTCTTATTCTTTCGTTGCTCTAATTCTCATTATTCCCAGAAACGTATATTTTCATATAAATTTCCTAACAAGATGGATTAGCCCGAGATTTATTCCCTCTCCTTTGGCTACTGCGCTCAAATGATGCACGCTGGGCTTTGTAATCAATGAAAGAAAAAGTTATGGAGATTCGCCTGTAGTTAAACACGAGAATTTACAGCTACATCTTGGTCAGAGAATCCCACTACGATCTAATTATAAAAGTTGATTAATTTTTAAAAATTAGAAATCATTCTCAAGTTTTATTGTAACGAACCAACAGCATTGAATGAGACAAGAAGAAAAGAGAATTATGTAATTTTTTTCGGTTTATCATCCTTACATAAAGGAACATTTACCATTCGAATGTAAGGCCGGAGTCTCTAATTGAAATTTATTCCAGCGATAATATCATTTTAAAAGTTCTATTTTAGTTTGGAGATGAAGATAAACTGCGGAATCAAAATATTTATTGTATAATTGATTATTGTTTACAAATATTTGGTATCCTTTCAGTTTCCTTCAAATAAATTACATGCGATTTTATGTAACANTATACTGGGAAAGAAAGAGATAACTGTTAAAATAAAAATGCAGCTCTACCAGATATTAGTTTCCACTCTACTATATGGAGTACAAAGTCTATCTTGGCAAAATGAACATGCTAGAAAAATATAGGATTGTGAAATTAAGTACCTGAGAAGAGCAATAAATAAAACCAGAGAGATAGAATACGTAATGAGAGAGTGACAGAGATTTAAAAAGATTTTTATTCTACTTCCGTTCAGATTTCATAATAATTTTCAATAAAGTCTATCTAAAAATGATTATTTCTAAAATAAATAAACAAATAGTATTTTTATCTCAGACCTTACTTTCAGATTCTCCACTTCAAAGTATGTTCAAGCGAGGAGGTCAAGAAATTTCGAACAAAATTTTCACATTAAGTAGCATGAGTAAATAGACTTTACGTTTTGTAGTAATTTGACTGTTAAGACCCAGAAAAAGAAATCAATATTGTCTAATTTAACTCTGTTTAGTTTGAAAAACTGCTGAATGAATAAATTATGATAAATAAAACTTATGGCTGAAAAATGAAATTATTGGCACAAAGAAATTAGTTTGGAACAGTTTGATGGATTTTTGTCCTGACTTTTCTGTAAATTTTACTTAATAATTGCATATTGTTTGCTTTTACCTAAATACTGCATCTTAAAGAGCTCAGTAATAATTAGTTTCCAACTCGTCAAATTCAACTACTTATTTCAAAGATTTTTAAGAAGCTTTCAGCCACTGTTGATTTCTGTTAGAACAGCTATATTCAAAGAAAAATATTCCCCACATACACGGAAATTCTAAAAATAGTTTAATTCAGGGAGAAATTCCCTCTCTTGCGTTTCTTCTCACAAGATGAAACTACTGATCCCGGAGTCCCCACTAATTTCCAGAAAGGTCAATGAATTCCCGCCAAACTTCCGCAATCCTAATCAACCCCCTTATCTACACCTTTTCCCTTAATTTCTTTAATCACTCCCAACCTTTCAATTTCTTACTGGAGACACACCCTTCCCTCCACCCTGCCGGCTCGCACACGTTACGGGGAAACTCGCTCGTTGACTTTCTTTTGTTTTCATCGCGTTGGATGGAAGTAGAGAGAGGGATGGAGAGAGAGAGAGAGCGAGGAAGAGAGAAAGGAATGAGTCCAATTCTCTTCTTTTTTCACCATGCGCTTCGCCTCGGTAGCCATTTTCTCACGTCCGGAACCATTCTTCGACGCGGTCACGTGAGTAATTAGAGTGCTTTCACGAGCTTCACCCCCCACCGTTTCTGCTCTCCATCCGTCTCTTTCCCATCTTTCCATCTCCCTTTACTGTCCTCCGCTTCCGCGGTCCATGTTCGCGGCGTCCTGTAATTTGAATTGTAGCACCACGTGGTTACCCTTCTTCCTTTTCATACAGCCATCACATACCCTTTTATCCCTTCCCTGGAAACATCCCCGCACTGGCTAAATACCATTCTGCAGCCCTTTTTCTCTCTCAACCTAGGATGAAAACTTCCATCTCCTGAACCACCGCTTCTCGAGAGGGAGTGGTTGACGGAATTCAAGTTAAGGAAACTTGGGCAGTTGGGCCGTAATTGGTTCAATTACAGCGCAAGGACGCAATTTTTATGATGATCATTTTGTCCTTTTTTACATCCGAAACATAACTATATCCTCCTAGAAAATTTGCGTATCGTAATTCATTTAGTTTTCTGGTAACCTTGTGTCACGGTGCAGTTAAATACTATATGTTTATTAATAACACTAATCAGGCGAAAAGTATTCCTTAGCCTAAAAGAAAAATTACAAAAGCATAGAATACTGACATTTTCCAGAAAGCGACATTATTCATTACCAAATGACGGAATAAATAAAATAATTCAGTCATCGCATATTTCTACAGATTTTGCTTTTGTAAGCGGGGTATCACATTCAAAATTACAAAATATTTTGCATTTTGTTGTCGGAATTCGAGCATAAAAATTCTATGAACAATTTGTTCTCACACTAGTGCAACGATTGTCACCGCAACCATAATGCATTGCTTTATAAATCATTTTATTAAAATTCGCCATATGGAAAGGACGTTAATGTAACTGACATTATTTAAAATATATCAGTCCAGAAGCCAAGGGCATTTTTATTTAGCTTTATATTAACTCTTTTTCTACGCTTTTCAGATCAATTCATTGAAATACGTTTTTCAGTGTTATTTTTCACTTCCTAAATACATTGCATAATTTTGATGCGTCCAAATTAAATACTTTATCTTATTAATTGAGTTAAGCTCCCATGTGGTATAACGGCTAGGATATCTGGATTACACCCAGAAGTCCCGGGTTCGATTCCCGGCATAGAAAACACCTTGTATGCTCCACGGTGTAGTTAAAAGCTGAACTTTCAAAGATATATGTCCGGTGTTTGATACTAAGTTTCCTAACTCCAAATGTTGCCGACCTCAGGGGTTAGGTTCTGTCATTGCCTCAGCATTCTAGCCAGGTTCAAATCCTGGGTAAAACATGGTATTTTATGTTCATAACTTAGAGGGTATTTATAAAAGTCGATTTTAGTACGGAAAATTTCATAATAAAGGTGAGGTTATTATAAGAATGCAGTTTTTAAAACTATTACAGTTTCACGATGGTGCATTTCAAATTCCTCTCGATTTGATGAAGGCTTCAGGTTAAGTAACATCTGATATATCTACGTAGTACCTAACCACGGAAAATTCTTGGTTTAGGGAAATATAGTTTACTGGGTCGGGAATTTACATTCTGAAGTAAATAATCCTGGGTTCGAAAGAAGTTCGCATGTTTCTCTATGTAGTGGTAAGCTTCCACTTTTCCAAGAAACGAAAAGTAAATTAAGTGCCTAAAATGTTTGTAACATTATCCCTATTTATTATAACCTATGGTTAAATAGCATTACAATATTACACGCCATCATTTGATCTTCGAGAGAAAACAATCCTGCGGAAAATGTTACCCTCCCTCTAGCATGCGTTTGTAAACTTTCCGTTAAAAGTTGGAAGTTTTAAGGTTGCAACTATGGGTAACGGTGCAGTTGATATGGAAAAATTCGAAATATTAATATTTAACATTTCTGCTACAACCATTTGCTACATGTAGCTGAAACAATAGAATTGTATGTCTAAAAGGATTTAATATGAAGGTAGCATTGATAGTCAACACATATCCTAAATTAGTCAAAGATGACAACAGCAATTATGAGTTAGATGGCATTCCAAAGAGGACTAATATGATCTCCTTCATGTAATATTTTCGGAATTTTTCAGCATTCGGAGAGTTGGGAAAATATTGGAATTTTCTCCAGTATAATATTCTATTTTGGAGTAAGAAATAATTAGGAGTAAAAAAAGGATAGATCATGGAGAAAAAAATATTTGCTTATCTAAGGAAAGAAAGTAGCTTACACGACCCAACGTAATTTACTATTCCCAACTTGGATATGCTTTTAAACCAATTCTTAACAAATCGGGATTCGTAACAATTCGAGATGTATTAGCAATTATCTCAAGGGTGGTGATGCAAAGAGGGCAATGACAGCGTAATCTATACTAAAAACACTCTTGAGGATAAAATACCTCATTCTAATGACAACATTTAATTTAGATTATTGAACTAATGATTATTAGCATGAAAATAAGCTACCGGACAAATATAAAATAAGCATTTCGTCGATTCGATATTTTATTGTAGGCTTTATATCGGTTCGTATTTGCTCCTTATATTGGAAAGCAATATTGGGTATTGGAGACTTCTTCGTACTGCATAAAATGCATGAGTACCGGACAATATTTTTAACAAAATAAATCTGATTGTGAAATCTGATGTAAATTACATTTTTACGCAGTATAATAGAAACAAGTATTTATTTAATTCATGTACGATATGAATATTCGTAAAATTGAATTTTTTAGGAAATAGTGGAGTTCCGTCCACCGAGAGTTCCAATGAATTCGAAGTTTCTTCGCCAAAAGGACAACATAGGGCGTATTTTTTCTCCCAAATTTTACTTTATCAGATTTAATATTCTATTGGGAAGAAATGAGAAACTTCACTATTCTTTTTTTAAGTATGATTGCCGCGGAAAACTCAAACGCTCAGCCGACATTTGCAATTTAAAGTTACCTCCAATTTTCATTGAAGAAATCTGAATAGAATAAAAAACGCATTATTGTTGGCTCTATATGCGAAGACGTTACTTGGCGGAGGACCATAATAATGGGAAAAAATCTCCTACACTTCCACTGGTACGAGATTATTTTCTATCATTCTTATTTGGTTTGTCAAGAAGCCATCTTGTAGTTACCAACATTACACAATGTTGCAAATCGTTTATTATATTATATACTTTCCATAATTACACGATGGATTTTAACAGCCCCTAATAATATATCAATGACCACCATAATAGGAATATTAATCGAATCAGTGTTAACTAAACCACAACATTCTTGAGACGACTTAATTTCTGAAGCCTTAAAAGACTAAGATACCGGATTATAATTGCCTACATGGAATTTCTAAAAAGGTAATATTGCGGCCTGAGAAAACTCATCGTAGAACTACTACGCAATTATTTCGCTTAACCGTTTCCTTTTTGCAGGAACTGATAGGTGATAACATGTTAAAGAAATCTCAATTTCTCCCCACATCACCGGTCCACTTAGATAGCTGTGGTGAATTCCCGAGGTGAGGAACAAATAGAGGTTGCATTTATTAGGAAGACGGATGGAATAGTTCAATTTTTAAAAATATGTCTCTAAGTGAGTTGGAATTAATATGCCATAGCAAACCCTTACGTTTGAGACAGCTTTGATTTCCCTGTCAGCATCACCTATGACCGAATCCTCTTCTTAAAGTACAGTGCAGTTGAAAGCCAGTGGTCCCTTCTTTACGCAGAACGGATGGGAAAATTCCATAGGGGTGGAAATGAAGATGGGAAGTTATATGACGAAGCAATTGATATCTTGGCTCTTCGGTCGCCAAAACCCCGTTTATAATACTATCCTTGTAAAGTAAGCTCGTTAAAAACGAATAATTGCTTCCACGCATAGGCCATAACCTTTCAATCGGACTGTAAACCTACGAGCATCTCAGTGCATATATTCTGCGAATACCATACTCTTAGACTGCTTATTTCACCCATTCCATACGTTCTTTCGTGTTTTCTCACATTTCCTTCACTCCACTTTGCGTCCAATTAAACAGCGACACTTCGAACTCGACGGTAGTCTTACGACTATCTAACTACCAAAAACCTCCTCTCCGTTTTACGGTCTCATTCTGGATCCCTTTCATCTTGCCCACGCCGGAACACTGTCTGCTAAAAAAAACTGCATCGGATGAGGTCGAGTGTGTGCGCGTACGCCAAATTCATGGCGTATTCAGTTTAATTCTGGAGATTCTGCTTAAAAGAAGCAGCAACGAGAACGGGAGATGAAAGGGCAGAGAAATTTGGGAGCGAGAAAGAGGAAGAGAAGATAGAGTAAAGACATGACGGCTGAAGATGGGAATTGAAACTTGCAAGGGGAAGACTTACGAGAGAACAGGCCGCGAAAGAACAATGGCAATTAATAAAGGGGGAGTTTTGGTGAGCCATTTATCATCTATTTATAAATGCCCATAAATCCGTCAATCCGTTCGAAGCACTTAATCAAACCATCCTTTTAAAATATTTCCTTAAAAATGGCTTATTTTGTTTCGTGATTTTTGCGGGAGAAAGGAAGCTGTGAGATATCGAAGCGATCTGGCTGTCAAATTTGCAGGGCAGTGAGGAATTTAAAATGTCTCTATAAAGTACAATCAGATCTAAGAGTTTGTGATTAACGCACCATTATAGTCCGCTTAGTCCTTAAAAGGACATCATAAGCATTTTACTAGTAGTCTAATTTTCTCAATTAAATTTAACGCAAATGTCGTTGTTGCAATATTTTCGTCATAAAAATACTGCTAAATACTATCGCAAAAATGTATATATGTACATGTGATACTAAATTGTGTCATCTCTCTAATAAATGACGGAACACGAGTAATAACATCAGCTCAATTAAAAAATACACCGAGTGTGTAAATGTTTCTCTCTATACGCATTCGCCTATAAACTACTTCCTAGCAAAGTCTGACACAGTCATAAAACCTTAATTTACTACCTATATTAATAATTTTAACATTAACAAATTTGAAATCATTAAAGAATATATGTATTTCCTATCACTATGAATATTTATGTATAATACCTGATTCTGTAGTGCTTTAAGAAAATATGTCAGCCAAAATGGTCCCTCGTCTAATATAGTTGTTGAGTGAAAAACTGTACCCAGATTAGAATAGACAAAATAAAATTTTATGAAATTAATATAAAATATGATTATTTAATTTGTGCTTTATTTAACCCTTGTGATTCTAAAAATTTATATTTATATTATTTTATAAGTACTTAGATAAAGTTTGAAGTGATTTATAAGAATAAAAATAATCGGAATCATACAAATGTCATGTCAAAATACCATACTACATGCTTTCTCTGGTTTGAATGGTATTCATTTATAGCTAACTTAAATCAAATTAATCAATTCCCTTAAAGTAAATACCTATTCTGTTTATGATATTTCGTTAACTTAAAATACATCCAGTATATTCGTCTTTTATACTAAAAAAATGAGAAGTGTATCATCGTTTATATCAGCTGACGCAATGACATAAAGGTATAATATCTCGAGTTGAGACATAAGTTACTCTCTGTTCCATTCCTTCTTGATAACATTTGATAAAGGCTTCAAAAATGGTAATAGTTTTTGTACGCATATAAAAATAATTCAGTCGGAAAATACAACAATTTGTAAAACTCACAACTTGTCAGTAGCAAACAGGATAGTCGTAGTCATGATGATATAATCTCATAAAAACTATTTTAAAATATTGCGTGAATTAATAAAAATATTTTACATTCACAAATCTACCCAGTACGCAATATTAAACGTTAGATGTGTAATATAACATGATTGATATGCATTACAATTAATGTTTACTATTCTAATATTCCTTAAAAACTCATTATGAATTTAATACTTTTCTAATACTGTTTGGTAAGAAAGCTAAAATAATTATGCAAAAATATGATATGGAGGTGAGAATAAAATATGAGTAAAAATAGGGAAAATGGAGCATTAGGTATGCGGTAAGAATTTACGCATAATTCATGAGTGGAATTGTGAATGTTTATCAAATTTAACTTTCATTAGTTAATTTAAGGTGAGTAGTAATCTGAGAACGAATGGGTATGTCGCAACATATTTAAAATTTGGGACTCGCTTTGCCACGCATACCAAATGGTGACCGAAATACGTGGGTCAGGTAGATGTTTATTCCCAAAGGCACCCTCTTGGGTGGCTACTGAGGTAATTTTCCTGCCCACCGACCTTTGAAAAGTTAAGAGGATTATTTATAATTACCTTCATATCAGCATTTGAAATACTGTAAATAATGTTTTCATACCATATAACCTCTGAGACTAACGAATGAATAAGTTTTCCGTTCTCGTTTATGACATATATGTATAACCTGCATGATTTTCACTGAATTAGGCAATTTAAGATCTCTGGTTTCCATTCGACTACATGGGGAGATACAGGTTTAACCATATTCTTCAAATTGCCTAAATTCCTTCAGAGATACTTGTGAAATGTAACTGCTTTCTTCTCGAAGTTATTCGGCATCATAAATATCGAAAAAATAAGAAGATTCAACGATTTAAATTATTATCTACATCATAATACGGCTGGATTCATAAGCATCCCCGAAACATGCAAGTCAATTACAGGTTTTCATAACTTTTATTTGACAATTTATATATAATTAATGAAAGGTTGTTCAAGAGTTTTTATTTCTGGGAAAAACGACTATCTTCCCAAAGTAGAAATGAATTAAGACATTCACCACGTGAATATCTCAAAGCAGGTCGACACTCATCACAGTTATGTGACTGTGACTTGTAATTATTTTAATTTAGTTTGTACCATATCGAAGAAAATAACATAGGCATACGCCGTTAAGTAATTAGCTGAATTATGAATTCTCTTTCCACTTATGTGGATCTATTTCTTCACAAATTGAAAATAAATTAAAAAGTTATTCGATGAAACTTGATTTATAATAAATCACAGGCATTATGGAAAGGATATGAATGAATTCCAGGAAATAATTCTCAATATCGAGTGAATAAGTACCTGAGTTGTATGTGATTGAGTGATATGTATGTAAGGGAGAAAAAATGCTGTCGAATGCGGGCTAAACTAATTTATTTGATTCTCAGCTAATCTTAAGTAATATATGCTCTATTGAGATTAAACGGGAAGGCTCACTGAATTCGTCTGGTTTCTTAGATAACAAAAGCTTGTCAGCGGCATTTTGCAGTACATCTTCAAGTTGCGAGTAAACGCATTATCCATCACAAGGTCAATTCCACAGAGCATGAGTCCTTCGGGAGATATGTTTCCTGAGAATAACAAGCGCACGATCTCAAGAGGTCGTATAGTTTTCAAAAAAAGAGGCATTTATTGCGTTCACCTTTGGATGAGCGCGTCATCCTTTATTCCCTGAAGAAAAACTTTCGTTGTTTTTCTGTCAAACTTCCTCGGGATGAAATATACACTGTCGCCTTGGAGACTTTCACCCGGGAAACTTCATGAAAGCCACTGCTTCTCAGAGAAAAGAGGTCTATGACAAAACGTTAAGAAGATAAATTTGTGAAAAGTCGCTTCATCTTCACGCATCCTGTAAATATTCCGAAAAAATCTCCACCAGAGACTGCATTCGGAGACGGGATGTGGTGTTTAAAAAAAAATGACTTCTGAGCTTTCTTAATCTTGTCATTTCGAATACTACTTGAGAAAAATTTCTTTGGAGAAGAATTAGGAGCACTAAAACATATTCGAGACTTTCATTCATTTCGTTTCTTCAGAGGCTTAACGTTTTTCACCATTTGACGTCAACACTGGAAAAGCTACATCCTCCTTGCAAATCATCGTGGAAGCATTGCAGTAAAGCGGAAAATATATTCGCAGTGGCGAGTCAAATTTGGTTAACTCACTGCACATGTAAAAGCTGCGGTGATTTAATACTAATATCCCTCATGTTTATGCAATCCTCTTTAAAACGGACCTCCTCAAGAGGATATTACAGCGGGATGTTTTATGCGCATTTCCCCGTCACAAGGGTGCGCAAAGATTTATCTCTTCAAGCCTAAATTCAAGGAGGAGTACATCTCATTTAATGATGCAAAACTGAAACATTTTACTGCATACGTAATTTGAAATAATTGGAACTCTATGTGAGCATATATTTTATATAAGATTTGTGTTAAATGTGAGACTTTAACTGCTGTCGTGAAAGCAATAAATCCTTTAAACTAACGTTCTCCCAGACATTATCGTGAATATTTGCTGAAATAACATTTTGCACAGAGTAACTGAATGTATGTACCAGTATTTTTAAATAATTTACGGATATGTCGCAGCTTAAACTCAGTTTATTTTACAAATTATTAGAAGATTTATCAACAAGTCAACAAAAGGAGAATCATGAATCTGATATGACCAAGCTCAACGTTGTGAAATGGAGCCATACTAAATAAAGAAAAATACATAGTAGCTTCCACAGAATATACTTAAGGCCACTAGTTTAAACATATTCTTTGGAAGCACTAAGTGTTTTTTTCTTTATTTAGAAAAATCAGAATCCTTCTGTAATAGAAACAGATAATAGTAGGTACGTTGTAAAATCCTTTCAAATTACCTAAATATTTGTGGAAGATTTTCATAAAATAATAATTAAAACGATAAATGTATTGATTATCTGTTACGTGTTTATTATTATTATTGTTATCAATCAAAGGCTGCAAAAAGGAATCTATTCCACGGTGGCAAACCGTATACTTAATAAACATCATTCCTACATCATAATCAACCAAGCAACACAATATACACCCCAAAATAACTACATTATATACCCCAAAATAATACGATATATGCAATACTAATACAGTTATGAAATCATAGAGTTAAATTATGTGAGGGGAGGAAGTATTCTGCCTGGTATTCACCCTAGTTGGGAGGAAAACCCATCCAAAACCTCCCGAAGGCAGTTCGTCGTACAATTTACATAGAATTACAATTACAAAGATATATGCATTGTTTACAATTTCTAACCATATCATCACAAGAAATATATTTTAAGGCATACTTTTTACAATCTATTTAACCGTTCAGCTTCCTAATTCTATTTATGAGAACGCTACGGGATTGCGGAAAAGGTTCTAGAACTTCCTCAGGTAAACTGTTGCATTCATTTACGGTCCTATTTAAGAAAGAATACTTACAAATATCTGTCCTTTGTTTTAGTGAAACTATTTTATACTTACGGACCCTTCTTGCGATATAATCTGGTTCTCGTAGCCTGATCTTGAGTTCCCTAAGTGACGGTTTTCCGATAAGAATTTGATAGAAATTACTTAGCCGTTTAATTTTACATCTGTCTTGTAGTTTTTTCCATCCTAACTCTTTAATCATTCCTGAAACACTCTCTTTCTTATTGTACCTACCCTAAACGAATCTAGTGGCTTTTCTTTGTACCCTCTCTAATTTTTTAATTAAGCCTTTCTCATGTGGGTCCCAAACGCTTATCAAGAAAAATCAAGCGTATCTAACTTTAGTAAGGCCTATAGAATAGGCCTTACTAAAGTTAGATACGCTTTCTCTCTAGTATTCTTATTGCATTTCCTTAAATTTCTTATGACAAAATTTAAAGTCGTATTGGCTTTACTTGCTATGAAATAAGTGTGATTCACCCACTTCAAGTTATTACTGAATATAACTCCTAAGCATCGGACACTTTTATCCCTGGGTATGGATGAACCTCCTAAACTATAATCAAGTTAGTATTGGTAAAAATGTTACTATGCTCAGTTCTTTCATCATCATGATTGTATTCTACAAGCGTAACCTCAATCCACAAATTAAAACTGTCTCTCTACATATAAATAAACATATATAACATAAAATATTTACACAAAACATTTATAATCTGTTGTTATTCTCAAAATAACGAAATATATTACAATCAATGGTGTCGATGATGTAAGCATCAAATGAGTTGGAAGCTGACAATAAACCGATGAAATACATTTAATCACAACATTTGTTTATTTATATTATATGTTATTTTCTATTATTTATATAAGTTGTTGTTTTCTTAATTACTGAAAAAACGAAATTATTTACAAGTATCAGACATTCATTCATCTAAGAGAGAGGATATTCTGAATCCCGGGTTCAAATCCCGGTGGGGGCCTTCGTGCGTATTGGCCTAAGCTATCGAAGCACTTTTAAGAATGCTACTGCAAATACGAGATTCTGAAAACGCGCCACTTGAGCTTCCCAAAATTGTTTTCCTAAATAAAAAAATTAACTAAGGAAAACAATTTCAAATTTTCTAATATTTTATGAAAATTATTCTTTTTGTTCTCTTCTGTACTCGCTTCGGCGGTACATATACTAAAATTGGAACGATACAGAGAAGATTAGCATGGAAAAGATTGGTAAAATCCTTGATATGGAATGTTTTGCTGTATGGGTGTGAAACATGGACCTTATGAAAAGAGGACCTCAAAATATTGGAGGCATTTGAGATGTGGGTGTGGCGTATAATGGAGAACGTGAGCTGGGTGGATAGAAAAACAAACATAGAGGTGCTAGATATGGTAGGGGAGGAAAGGGTTTTAATGGAAGTAATTAAGCGCCGACAAAAGAAATGGGTGGGTCAAATATTGAGAGGAGAGGGATTGCTGAAGAATGTAATAGAGGGTAGAATGCAAGGGAAAATACAGAGAGAAAGGCAGCGGCAAAAGATGTTAGATGACATAAAGGGTGGGGTGAGTTACCAGGCAACGAAAGAAAAGGCTATGAATAAGGAAGATTAGGGCACATGGACCAACCGAAAGTTAGAACACTCATGTATGTATTTCTCTTCTTCCAATATTTTTATGAATCAATATGAGTAACATTTGTAAAATGCCAAAGATTCCCAGTTTAGAGGACTGCAATTAAACTTTTTGATTTTTAATTTCGGCTAATTTTCTAAAGTGTGAACTTCTAAAAATAACGTGATTCAGTTTGAGCTTCTTAAATATTGATATCATAACGTTTATTACCAATATCGTAGTTTTATGGCAATCCAAATCGAAACTCAGCACTCAAACCGCAAGTTTTGCATCCTCCAAAAGTTTCGTAAATAGAATAGTCGTTCGAAAATTTCTCTCCGAATATTTTTAAATTTTACAATGCACTTCTACACGACAGTCGTAGTGCTATGCGAAAACACAAATCACTTTCTTATACGAGAGAAATGAAAGGGGAAAAATCTTCCGTAGCTGAGATTTCCCCCCTGCTATGGCAGACTTTTTCTTCTTTATATCTACGTAATCATATATATGTCGCAAATGAAGAATATGAACCATGCGTTTTTATCTTGAATTATCACACTAAAAATAGTGTTATTGATTCTACTGTTTTATTGAGAAACTTTTTTAAGCAATTCTTGCTTTCATGATTATATAGAATATATTTCGTTAAAGTATACCGGCGGTGGTTTATAAAATATCTAACGTGGTTGCTCTGTTAATATGAATGTACAGGCTTAATTCAGTTACATCGTTCAGAATTTCGTTCTTTTAACCAACTAAATAATTACCATTCATTTTCTGTACCACGAGGAAACTCGTCATTTACCGGATCAAAGCATCCCGCGGGCACATTGAAGTTTAAAAAGTATGCGAAAAACCTATACCAAAGACTCCTAATGATGAAAAACATTTCTTCAGACTCTGCTCGCGCAATATTTTTTAACAACTATGTGAACTCTTAATCGCCGAATAAAGGAGAGTTTAATGAAATTTAAACCTTTGCGCAATTTCGATCACCCGTTTCTTTTGTTTTGCGAATCCCGCGTATCCTATTCAGTCTGCACCAAATAAAACATCAACCTTCCTAACCGACCGCTTACACAGAAAACTGCCTGTTCCATTCGCTTGCGTGCCTTCGTCCTTTTACCGATAATACCCTTTTGAGCTTCGCGGCAAAAATCTCTCTTTTACCGTTTGTAACTCCATAAGGACTTTCCGCTTCGAAAACGGGAACTTTCTCTGCGAGTAGAAACAACCCCTGCACCCTTAACACGCCACCCTTTTTTCTTATTGCGCGTCACGAGAACAGAAGGGAACCGTCAACCTTTTGAGTATGAGTGGTAAACGCGTATCACGAGAGGGATGGGCCTGATGTATTTGGGTTAGAGGCCCTTTTCTACCCTCGTGACTTGGCTCTTGTTAACTTTATCGGACCCGATCCAAAACTTCCAGCTTCGTGGTGGTGAGAGCCGGTGGAACACGGCGGGGCTTATATGGTCACGAGGCTGATCGATTTACGTGAATTTAGCACTTTAGTTTGATCTAGCGTTTTCTCTTTTTTTCCTGGAAGGATTCCTATACGAAAGTTCTTGTCAAGCCACTTTGCTTTCGTATTGGAAAATACCGCGTTAGCAAAACCATATCCTCATGGTAAATTCTTCATGTTCTTAATAAACTTACGAACAAAATTTTAAGATACCAGGATAAAAAATTATCTGGTGCTATTTAAAATAAAATATCAAGAGTAAGCCTAGTTTGTAAATTTAATTTAGAGTATTTTAAATGTTGATCGAACAATTGAATCCTCTTTTAAAATACAATTCTCCATATGAATAACGCTAAAATATTCTTTACGTAGGAATTAACACTGGACTATGAAATTAGATTTACATTTTTTTCTGCCTATTTTAAATTTTTCTTATCACATGAGGCACCCAGATAGCTGAATTGGTAGTGCGTTCTCCTTTGGTGAAAGCGGTCTCGGGTACGATTCTTGGTGGGCACTTTATATGCACGTGATTACTTCAGTTGTCGAAGTACATTTAAAATAAAAGCAACATTTTGTCACTTATAGCATAAAAGCGTGGTGGAAAAACGATTAGCACTATTACTATCAACAAACATGTTTGATCACTTGATCTTAAATTTCTTACGTCTAAATGCCATAACCCGTAATTCTAATTTGGATGATAGTTCCACATCACACTCTCATTTTTCTTCTATATTTTACTGTTTAAAAATACCCTTAAAACTACTTATTGTATGTATGTATCATGAAAAAAGTTGTATAAGACATCCATTTATTAGCTCTTGGCGTCCATTAAAAACAACTATCATTCACCGAAAAAAAGTTCTGAAATTTTCCGGCCTCCACCATTGCTCATAGGAATAACCCTGTTTGGGCTTTAACAAAACTACTATAATCTCCCTTAATTATTTAATCTAATATATTATTCGTTGGATTAACTCTCCATAAAATTTACAATTTTTTCAGCTAGGTCTGGTAGTCATCGCTTGAATGAAATCAGAGCATTTCTTCGATGAAAAACAACATGAATTTTTGTATTGATGTCGACTTCCTTATTGAAAAATGTATATCGGAATATACTTATTATATATAAAAATGTATGCATTGCATATCGGAATATACTTATTTCAAGTTGTATTAACTTCTACACGCACATTGCAGCTTACATTCTGACATTAGGTAGAAGTAGTTTAGTAGCATCTACTAGTATAGATAATAACATTTAAATGAATGAGTTGAAACTTGTATGAATTACGCAAGCCTTAGAATGCCCTATCAAAAATAAATATATTTCTCTACATATCTGACAGGAGTTTCAGCAGTAAAATTACACCAGCTTCAGAAAACTGCAATTTAAATAAAACCGCCACCTAAAAATCGTCAAGTACAATGCTACGATAAATAACGCGTGAACTTGCTATTGGTTGAAACTATATGAGGTTAATGGTTAATGAAGATGGCGTTTGCTTATCAATCTCGCAGAAACCCGTAGTAAACAATGTTGCTAGCGAAACAGAAGTGGTTTCCCTTAAAGGCTGATTATCAATCTTCAATTTGTGCATTTCGTGATTAACATACGATTAAATATTGAAATATTCAAATCCTATGATAATTATTACAAATAATCAAATACTTATTATTGATTGTCCTTCCTCCATGAAGTTGGCAATATCATTAATAAGATCCAAAAATTTAATTCGAAAATTTTCAACTTTTAAGGTATTTATGTCAAAGTATTATTCGAAGATTAACTCATTTGGGGATGAAAAGTTCGTATGAATTTAGATATATAATATTTTAATCATTATTCAAGCTATGCTGTTCTAAAAGTAATACAATCTAACAATTTCATAAACCGGTCGGGAACAACATTTTATCACGAATAAATATTATTCTGAAATATTTCTAATGTTTATTCATTAGATTAAAATATATGGCACTGCATTTCCTGGTTCGTTTCATAAAAACCAAATTCACATTTCATCTATTGAGATTATCTGTTGGCGAATTGCCGATAAAATTAGGAAAGGAAAAACTGGCACAAATGAATTTAATTCATCACATGATGATGTACATCCTTTTGCAACTGAGTTGTATTAATGCTTGAATATTTGATTACTCTCTTTCAAAAATCAGATGAAATAGAAGAAAATGAGTTAGTTTTCCCTTTCTACGTTTGTATCATTCTTACAAAAGCATGGGAATTCTATTTTTCGATATCGCACCCAATTAAAAAGTCCCTTACAAAAGAGATTTGTATGTGTAAATAGTAATTGTGCAAACTCTCTCAGAGTGATTTCAACAATTATTTTTCCTCTAATTTTCTATTTAAAGGACTCTATTTCCTTACAAGTATGAAAAAGGTTTTACAGTTTCTCTCTGATTCGACATTCCAACTGTATCATAGGCTTTCTTTTGGGATCTTGAGGACACGGAGGCACGATATTCTTACCACTCTCTTGTGTTTAAACGGAATCAGCATACGTATAAGCTTTGATCGCTGCTCTGTGCGGCAATGCTTTGGGGATAGTGCTAGGTGACTGCGAAGTAGGAAGAAAACTCAGACACGACTGCGTGATCCGTTACAGACTTTCAAAGAAGACTTCATGAAAGTAAAGGAATGTAAAGCAGAATGAATAGGATCTCAATCATGGCCACGGTACTTTCTTCTGCTTCTGCTCAGAAAACGCATATGAAAATTTTCAGCGCTGTTAATGTTGAAGATAAATATAAAACTTCATACAACCCTCAGCAGTTCATTAGACTATGTTGGGGACTAATTCTTCATGGAAAAGTTATGCGTATCATGTAAAAATATTGCCAATGGAAAGTAAACTTTTGGCACCACATCACAAGTGACAAGAAGAACTTATTTTTCAAATACTCAGACATTTCAGGTAACGAATTGTTTACTGTGACTTCTCACTCATTAGTTAAGGGGTAGTTAAATATTTATGACACGTCTCATATTCTTATTTCAATTACAATGTCACATTTACCTCCCACAACCCTACATTAACATTAATGTGTCAAAGAATATCACCATCGTATACAAAATAATAACTCATTAAAACCAATAATAATTCGTTTACTACGATAATATTATTATATCAATATTATTACTAATTGTGCATTCTGCTGTTCTGGAAGCAATATCTTCACAGATAAAATATTTTAATGGATTTGCGATAGCAGTTACAAATTTTCCAGTAAATACTATCCTATCGTCGAAGAAAGAAAAAACTAACTACTTATTCTATTTTATGATCACGGTTTCGATGATGCTCGTCATCAGGTCTGGTATCACGTCAGAAAACACGGATAAATAATTTTTCTTCAATTATGGAGTCCTACCAAAGAGCCTTGCTTGAAGCAATTGACAGTATTGCTATTGTCTACGGGAGGAATTCAAAGATTCATCCAACATAAATGAACATAACATCTTGAGTGACTTTCGTAAGGAGCAAGAGTATCAACGCTAGAATACACCCAGAAAGATATCAGTTAATAAAACGAGTAAAAATTTCTTGGAAAATGGGAGACTTCCCACCCCATAATGGTCTAATAGCATTAATTTTTATTGCACCTCACCTCGAGGTATATTGCGGGACTGAACCCTAATAAATGTTTCCGAGTGAAACGCCCCGGAACGAAATTAACAAATATAGTGGCGAAATGTTAGGGACGGATGAGAGTGATACAGTTCCAGAGGTGAAAGGGGACCGAGAAACATTGAGAAAGCAATCCGGAGAGGAGATGAAGAGATGAGAGGTGGAGACAGAAAGGAACCTAGGGCTGAGATACGAGAAAGGGCGTGTCGGAAAGGGAGAGAAAGAGGTTTGCGGCTGGAGGATCCAAGAGGCGGGAAAAAGCAGGCAGGAGGAAAAGGAGACGCTGATGAAAAGGTGAAGTGTCCTCAGGAAGGACGGATATACCGCAAAGAAAGGGCGAGGAAAAGGAATCGTACTTGGGGAAGGGGATGGGAAGAGGGTGTGAGGATTCGATCTGAAGTTTTTTTTTTCCTTCTCTTTGGGTGCCGTGAGAAGGGTATTGAAGGAAAAAGCCTCTTCTTATATTTTATGCAGTGAAGATCGAAGGAAAGGATTGATAAGACTCGTGGGAAAATAGAGAGAGGGAGTATAAGGAAGGTTAAGACCGTCTACAGTTTTATCCCTTCGGCGTTCTTACGGGACGACCCTTGCCAACACCTGAACTTTTCTTGTCGCAAGGACGGCTCAATCTTTTTGGACCTCCTCTAAACGTTTCAATAATACATCGACCTCTGTGAGCTGAGAGAGGAGGACCAATCTCAGCTCTGACACACTTCTGTATCCACTCGAGATTTTAACGCTGGAAAGAGAAATAGAGGGGATGTTCCGAATCTCCTGTTAAGAGCGACCGAAACGACACCTCCCTCTCACCATTAAGTTGCACTTGACGTTTTGATATCGAAGGAGATACATCTCTCTATAGAGTTATTCAATAAGACCAGCGCATCATTTACGCTAGTAGGGTTCGACAACCTTTCCTCCGTGACAAAATCCCAGAGGAAACACGCTTCAAAATATTTCGTCGGTGTATGGAGGCAGAATGGAGCCTGCTAAATGTATACCCAAGCAGCCAATCCATAACTTTTGAGTCTATCACGAACTGAATTTCAACGTAAATTTGAATTAAATATGACTTTAATTTGAAGATAATTTAGCCATTTCATTAGATTCAGAAAATCGACGAAAAGTTTTATTTGCCCGACCAAGACCCCAAGCAACGGTCATAGAATTACCCAGTTTATTAGATGACTGATTTCCTTTAAATCACTTTCATCTAATATAAACTTTCAGTGCTTTTTTATTTCTGCAGAAATAAAAAATTATGCGAGGATCAGATTTATTTGTATTTATATCACCGCACGTATTTATATCAATATAAACCGAATTCAGGCAGGGCTGTTAACTAAACCAGAGTGAGGAACTTCTGTCAATCGAAAAGTCGCATTTACCATTCGATCACATGAAAAAGGTCGCAATTTTAATCAGTAGGCCGTTCTGAAATTGCTCATATTCAAACAGTTGAAAATTGCAGTATAATGTGACAACACAAATTCAGGAAGATTGAAGTGATGTTCGAACAAACTAAAAGAGAAAACGTTCCATTTTATTTTTTATGCCGTAATTAACAAGATTAAAAAGTAAAATTATTTAAATTCTGTAATTTGTTTCAAAAGTGAATAAAAGCCTTCCTTTAAAACCGGAAAGTCTCAGGTTCCCCATCTCTGGACTATACTCATATGTAGTATGGCAGTATAACCTTTGAAAATGACTACGGTCGTTTAACGATTTTGCAGTCCATTTTAAGGTCCGCAGAGTATTTTATTACCAACAATGCAATTGTACATGAAACCCCTGCCACACGCTTAAAAGTCGCTAGTATGGTAAATGAACTACCACCATGATGGAAATTATTAACATACATTTCAGGGAATAACAATTGTGAAAAAATAACGACATGAATGGGACTCAAACCCAGGTCTCCCACTTTCCGGGTAGGTATTCTAACCACTGAACTACCCTTCCGCGTCTGTTTTGAACTGTTAGGGAGTGCTTTTGTAAGTAATCATACATTTCAATTGCCATTTTAGGTATCGCTTCGATAAAATTAAAATTTACAAACATTAATAACTAATTGGTATTTTTATACATGAATAACTGACTATCACAGAATGAAAACCTCGAAAGTGATAATCTTACAGAATAAATTCCACTTTACGCCTTCCGTTCAAAATTCCAGTCAATGGAAATTAATTTGACTAAAAAATAACTCCTGGGTTTATTCTTTGTGACATTATATATAGTCTTGTGCATAAATAATTACGTGATATTTATGCTATAAATACATTAGAAAAACACAATATATACTTACTACCTACCTGCTGATTGTGTGCATATCATAAAATAAAATTTTGTGTAAAGCTCGAGTTTGCTCGGCCATATAACCTCAATTATTATTCCGTTTTAAGCTTCAATTAAAATATATCTCTTGTAATAAAATTATATTGAGTTATAACGATTATCATTTGCTAAGCGAAACAAAGCATGGTGCTCAAGGTGCTACTCGGCGAATTTCCAAAATTTTCCCTACACGAATACCTGACTACAAAGTTCTTGCATGTTTGTTCGTCAATATTCTAGTCGAAGTTATTTAAATCTTTCAAGGGTATCAAAATGTTGCAGTTAAAAAACACCTTCCGTTGAAAATCTTCATTTATTTCCTGATATCTAATTCCTGAAGGGAAATTGTAATATTGCCCCTTGACAGAGTTCTCTTTTCCCAAATTCAATGTCACGGAACTCTAGGAGGAATATGTATTACATATCATCCTACGCACGAAGAATTAAGTCTTCGTTACTAGCTAGTGACATATAGCGGTAAAACAAATTGGTTGGCAGTAAGCGCACAATTGTGTTAAACCAGGTTCCTCAGTACGCCGGATGCTGCGGCGGTCATTATGCTTGTCCTACCCATGCAATATCTCTCACCTGCCCCGTCAACCAACATTTCCTCATAATTGCTCTTAGGGATTCATTATTAATCTATTACATCGGATCACGGGCGATACGCTTCCTCCATCATTCACATGTGTGCTAACAAAGGTTTATCTGCCAGCTGGGAACAAAGGAGAACAGCTATAGACGTAGACCGTAAATCATTGGAATGCTATCGATCTGCTATGTTACAGAATTTATAACGTAGCGATAGAGTCAACCTCGTTCCAGGATTGGGACATAACGATAAGCATCCGTCACAACCGGGTGGGTAAACGAGTCGATGACGTCGATGATAAAATTCCTCCTTGGCGAAGCGGATATTGGAGGTGTTCTATTCCTCCGACATACTTAATGTCGCTCATTACGTGGAATGAATCGATACTAATCCAATTAATGTCCGAGACTAATGTTATGCCCTGAAAAAATCAAACTATAAAATCAGAAATTTATTGGTGTTTTCTATTCAGGAAACCAGCCTAAAACAAAGCCTAAGACAAATCCATATGATCATTCGTCGTAAGTGAATTACATTAGCAACATTGACTGACAAGCAAATATTAAGTGTATGTGAATTTTCATTTTGCTCCTCTTGATAAACCAATGAGCTTCAAAGAAAGCAAATTAATTGAGAAATGTTTAATGGATCAATTATTCTCTCAATAATTAACTCGCCGTCAGAAAAACAACACAATTTGAAATTAAGACCTAGAATGGCATCAAAATTAGGACAACCTCACAAGTATTTCTGGTTCTTCAAGATAAATGATATTTCAAAATGTAAAAGATCCGAATGATAAAGAACTGCAATTTTCCCAAAGTGATTCAGTTTCACTGAGATATACGTATATTATTTTAATAACAGAACCCTTAAAACTCAGAACAATTGGCTTAAAGTATGCCAACATTAAAGCGTTCATCGAAGAATTACGGTTTCATGGACATGGTACATGGACACTAAAACGGACATAACAATGTATAAGCTGAAGTTTAATTAAAACTGCTTGCAGTCCAGTTGGTTGCAAACAAGATTTATCCTTTAAAAGGTAACTTCAATGGACTAAACGATTTACCATCAATTATAGGAAGAATTAAACAATGTTAAAACAGTTAATAAATGGCCTGAAATTCAGTAGTCTTTTAGAATCAGTTCACATGGACCATTAATATCCTACCAATAGAGCATTCCGTCAGATTTGAAGTTCTAAAACCTACGTAAGGGCACCTTATCTGCCAGCCTCATAAAATTAAAAGACTAAAATAACCCCTTCGCAATTAATATCGAGGAAAATCTCAAATATTATCGAATATTTAAATGGTAAGGAAAAATCAATAAAAGTCGCCCGATAAAAAAATGGATAAAGTAAAAAAGCTCCAATTCCCAATTTTTTCAATATGTACGTACAAATTTTTAGCAACGGCATCCATCATATCCTCTTGGCATGTATTTTAGCAGAACATTCAAATGGTGAAAGAACAAAACAGTAATCGGCACGATGGGTAAACCTTTATTTGGCCGCCCAGCGCTTGGGGTAGAAAAAATATCTGGGGTGCATGTAAACGCTTTGATGTAAAACTCTTGATTGTCTCTCCATGAGAAGTACGGTTCGCTGTTAATCAGTGCCTTAGGAATGGAACCAATCACCCTGGGCCACTCAAAAGACGTACTTCCTTTGTCATTTCACATATCCAAATGGAAACTCGTGAAATGCTCACGTTTGCCTGAAGTCGCGTGAGTTCTTGCTCATCAGCGAACAATTTCCGAATGGAAAAGAAACGATTCTCCGGAATTATGGAGGTTTTAGGAGTTTTTCCTGGAATCTCAAATACTTTCTTTTCCTAGTATTAGGACTTTTTTAGAGTATAGGTCTACTTCTCCCATTTAAATGGATCCGGCGACTGAGGTTACATGGGCGGGATTTAAAGGCCTCGGCTATGATGTCTTTCGGTATTCTGAAATACACGTTGGTAATTTAAATCTATTATCTGTTCACTGGATGTTTGCTGCTTAGAGTGAGAGGGAAGATGTTATCTTCTCTCTCTTCGTAAAGGGAGCCAATAGGACGAAGGACCGCCTCCCGCTATCGACAGCGTGCATTTCCTACGGTAGAAATTCGAATCTGTTGCAACATTAGCATAACAATATAAAATTAGTCAAAATCGTTTAAAATATTTTCAGCATCGAGTGAAAGTAATGCCGGAAGTAACGATGTCATTTATTCTAGGATATTTAATATCAAAATCGTAGAAAAAACAAAAATATTTCAATTCAAAGAAACTCTTGATTTCATTCTGGTTTTGTTTGAAAGGGTACCTTTACTTCTCTAATTTAGGAAACAAGAAATGTTTAACATCAAATTTTACTTCAAATTATTTTCTATCTATTCGTATTATTACTTTGACAGACAAACGTTTTTGAGGCAGGTACTCAATAGAAATTATTGGAGAGGTCGAGAATTTCTGAGAAAACGCTCTGAAGAAAGTTGTCGCCAGCAATTTTTCGTCTTATTTGCTCTGGAAGATATTTCAAGCGGGAAAGTTTATGTAAGTTTATAAACAACGTAATAAAAACAAATTTATTCCGGAAGTAACGTATTACATGGCCCGGTCCGCGATCGTTTCGCTGGAGATGGGATTCTTCGGAAGATAGAGTGCTTTCTCGTCGTATTTTTGTCAGCATTTCGGACAAAGACAGCGCCTTCATTTATTGCTTTATTTGGTCATATTTCACTCTACGATGAAGCTGTATTTTTTACCAAATTGACAATTGGGGATTAATAACGAAATCCTTAACTGCAATGATCCACATACAACGACTGCTAAACAGAGTTTCAAAATCTTCTCTGCCACTTGTTTATACGATGTGTTTGCAATTTGAGTTTTCGAAGAAAGAGGAGTATTGTAATATACGCAATAAAAAATTAGGGAAACAAGTGATTGTCCTTAATTGGAAGAGTTAAAATAGCGTTCAAGTAATTTGATGAACATTTTACATAAAAGGATAGCCATGGAGTCAAGAACATGGCATCAATTTTAATGTCTATTTTCCTCCTAATTTGTTATTTTCTTCTGTGCTCTTTTCTTTCAATCTCCAAGAGTTTTATTCGTAAGAGCAACCTACTAGACATTCTCCGAAGGCTATTAAGGGGTTCCAAGGAATTAAGGGAAGATATGAATAGCAATATCTAGAAAAAATAACTGCCAGTAACCCTTATCTAAATGGTTTTTAGGCATAAAAATTAAAATAGGTAACATTTTAGAATTTCCCCGAACTACCCAAATGAACCACGTTTTGATTACCTATCCTTTGGTTAAATACCTCATGAGTCATAATGGCTCCGAGTAAAAAGGTCTCTTGAATAAGCTGCTCTTGGTCAACCCGTCTCCTGGGCGAACCGGTCGAACGGATTTCGGTGGAACGGCTGTAAGGTGAAATACCCTAAAACCTGAGATTCGGTTAGTGCGGTATCTACCAAAGTCTCACAGTGCCATTGGTTGCAACGGCACTGACATTTTTTCGAAAATGTACTCTTCAACGGGACTCATTTCCAGTTAACTTGCCAATGTGAGCAAACTGGGGAATTCTCCTTTTAGAGATTTACCGGGAAATACGTAGGAGGCAAAGCAAGTGATGTTACGCTCAGGGCTTTTTAGGTGACAGCGCTCATGCAACGGCTGCTTTGCGGTAGATGCTGCAGATTGCTTCTCTTCAAAGGCTGAGAAACGCTTATCTTTTTCCTCGCGCGGTTGAGGTAGGACTACACCGCTGCTCGGCTTGATCCTCCGCAATTGCAGCGAGTGGCCGTGGCATTTCTCGGTCCGGTGCAGCTATAGCTGAGCTGCGGCCCGGCGCACTTGTAGCGTCGTATATGGGTAGCGCGGTGCTGTGAGCCGTGCTCAAATCGATTACATCGGGAACCCATCTGCAGTCTCATATGCTGAAATGGTTGAACGGTTGAAAATGGCAGATCATTCAAGTCAATTCTGCTGCTTATTTCATTCTGCTGCTGCTTCATTCCGGTCAAATATGTTGATTTTTGGCTTAAACAATCGATGCAAGATAACAGTTATAAGAAACTACGGAGTACCTGTACCAGAAAATGGTTGTCTTATTAAAGGAGCCCGTGTGTTTGATTAAATTTCTTAAGAGATACTATGGCCTAAACGGTTCGACAACCTTGAGAAAGACGCTGCCTATGTAATGAATTTCCAAAATTAGAGTTGACATAATCTTCTGTAAATTATTCTTAACACTAGCATAGGTTCAATGGCAAACCTTAAATGAGAAAATACTTTTCAGGTAGGAGAAATGGAGTTCTGCTACTTTTCAGAGGTGAAATACCCTCGAATAACGTAACTATAAGTTTTTTATTGAGAAAATTGTTCATATTCACGGGAAAAGTGGATCGCGCGAATATGAGGTATGGAATACGCACTGTAGGGTAGAATTTTTGCTTGTAACTTCTTATTGACGCTATGGATTAATTTTCATGCCTGCTGAGTAATGGGCATCTTCAGCTACATCTAAAAAATACCCTGCTAGCCTTCGTCGGCGTGTGAAAATATTCTATTAAACTACTACTACTATACTATTACCATTATAAATATTCCGGACCATATATAAGCAATGTGTCATCGATAAATTGTATCGACTTTTAAGTAGGATTAGTAATCACCTATCAGTAGATAAGACCATGAAATTAGAAGAATTATTTGAAACTGTCTAATTCGATTATGTTTATGAACATGAAATGTGATTGATAATGCCATTAGAAAGAGACTGTTGCCTCTATAAATACAGCTATCCTCTGTAAAGGTATCTTTAAGACCCTGAAGAAAGATTTTTGATTTTACTGACTCTAGAGGAGCAAAGCTATAGAAAAGATTGTCTTTCACAGCAGGAATTCCATCACTTTTTTTACCGAGAGGCCGCAAATTTTTTATTCAATACTCGCAATTGACATATACTAGATATAATTCACGGCTGAAATAATAGGAAGATATTTTTACATTAAACATCAGCTTGATTAATTCCAATCGGAAAAGAGATCAATTGCCTCCCGTCTGTCCTGAATTTGTTTGAGTAAAATTTATAAATTAAATAAATAAATTATTTAAAAGAAATCTATATATAAATTTGTAAAATGTATTGTTTGATATAAATATTTTATGCGACATAAGTAGTTATTGATCATCAAATGTACCTTATTTAACTTATATAAATTCATTACAACGCGGTTTAAATACTTTTACAGCTAGGAGAAAGAATTTTTCAAACTCAAAAATCACGCCATAGATTACTTTTAAATACCACAATCTCTAGACTAAATTCTACCACTTAAGTAAAGTTAATCAATAACATAAAAAAATTAAACTTTTAGATGCTTTTGGAGTTGATTGATCTCTATTGTTATAAACTTAAACATAAGAAATAAAAGTTATGCCTGATAATATCCTTACTTCAACACAAAGCAAAGTAAAATGAATTCTCTTTTCACATATATGCCTTCATCGATACCTATATTACGAGTAATAACCCTTTCATCGGAATTTTATATAAGTGAAGTAATAATATTGAACATTAGGTGTTAGTAGTTGCATACACAGTCAGTGCATTCAACTTACAGCTAGAGATATCGACTATTAATGAGAGAAAATACTCAGACTTCAGAACTTTTGCGTCACTAAGGAAACTACTATTTGTTCCATTTTACACGAAATCGTCATACAGTATCTACGGTTGCTTCACCCCTCTCTCATCCCATAACGTGAGAGAATCGCAAGAATCCCAAGCCTCTTATCCCTTTTCCTCTCCAAAAAGCCAGGCGAAATTAAAAAGTCAAAAAAATTCCATCCGCGGCTGTTATTGCTGCCGACACCTTCCATTTTTATAACTTGTTCCGGTCTCAGAGAGCATCCCTTTGTCTTCCTCCATCGCAGCCCCTTTCTTCCTGCCACACCCCCTCGTCCAATCCGGCAACGGAGATGTAAATGTTCTTCGCATAGAGAGAGATGGGAAAGGAAGCGCCCTTTAATTAAACCACCTCTCTTTCCCTTCATCGCACCTCATGAGAAAGGATACGCTTTCCGCAGAAAAGGGAGAGGAAAAAATGCATCTTGTGCGAAATGATAACAATAACGGATACCTCACCTTCTCTTCCATAAATTTTAAGGAAGGAAAGACCCCATACCCTTCCCATTTATTCAATTTCTCTTTCCCCCAGCTCCCGCTCAAAACATCAAGACGTTCGTTTGATGAAATATTTACGTCTCCCCTCTAACTACTTGGAATTGTTTCATCTTTTTCCCTCAAGACTCCTCACTCCACCATACTTTGCGGCGTCCTCTCCTCCTCATCCGGTCCATAACACGATTTCGGCCCTCCCACCTCTTTCTCCCATTCTCCATTAAGACGCCTGCTGTAGCTCCATGCATTTACATATCACTCCCGCAAAAGGCGAGCTGATTTATTAACGTTTACTGCTCGAAACCTTCCACTCTCTCCCAGGATCCGTTTCGCTCTGCGGGAGGCCCGCTAATGACGGTTTGCGAGTTCGCATCGACTGCGTCATTTCCCGAACTTTACTTTCCAATAACCCCTTGTTTTCTTCCGATGAGGGGCACGGGCGCTTTTTCATTTTTTACTCGATTAATCTCCTGCTTCGGCCAAGTCTTGTTGGGGTTATGTTCCCTATCTGTTCCAGTTTTTCCCTTCCTATTGATAGGCAAAACTCGAGCGTGGCGATGATTAACGTAAGCCGATATCTTTGATTCCCTACAGGGAGGGCGAGAGTTCCGCGATGATTCGCGTTGGATGACGTCGAGCATCGATTTGCTCCCTTAACAAGGCCGCTAATTTTACGGTACAGAAGTGGAAATGGCTAATACTCGCGCATAAAGCTTTCCAGAACGAAAATTACCAATCAGAAAAACTTAAAAGTGTGAGAAATCTGTAATTCTTGTATCAATACGTAAAATTGAGGAGATGAAAAGCAAAACAATAAATCACCGACGAATTTTCGTGTTCCTTGATATTTATCGAATTTTCTGTTAAAGATTAGAATCGGTTTTCTGCCTTGGAATCAACATCTTCAAACTCTGAACTAATTTAACAGAATCGAACAATCATTGTAGCCTTGCAGTGCGGTCTATTAAAGAATACTCAATAAGATCTTAGCGAATAAGTGAATAGTAAAATTTCAGTAAGAGTTTTTGATAATAAACCTTAAAATTTCTACGAACAACTAATATTCTACGTTAATTATTCAATAAGTGGGCAACACTGATCTTCACTAAGTACAATGATGGCCTATGGGAGCGCACAGACGAATGTTGTCTGCTTGCAAATTTCCTCCAAATTGAATAATTTTAGGCTCAAGACAGCAAGAAGAATTGGTTCTCAGATTAATTGATCTGTTGGAAGTTTCCATTGTCACATCTTCATGGACCATTTACTTTCATAAAAATATTTCTTTAGAATAACGTTAGGGAAAGTAGATATGGAGGCATAGAAGGGCATGAAAATACACAGCCAATATTTATACAGATTATTATGAACGCATCTCTAATAAGTTTAATACTTTTTTACTTCATTACTACTTCACTTTTTAATAGAACGGACCAATAGAAAAAACAATATTCCCTGGTGAAATAAAATGTAAGCATCTTATATTTAATCACATAGTAAGACAAATATACTCTTATCCAAATTTTTGTTAAATTAACTCTAAATCAAATAAATTGCAAAACTTAAAACAACTCAACTATTACTTAAATTTGTAAATCTTTTCCAGGACCGTTAACGAGCTCTTTAACTACAAAAATATCGAAATATTTCATCGACAATCGATGCTCTATTTCGAAGCTGAATTTCAAATTCTTTGACCTCGGAAAGTATATAGGATACTTCTAACTTAACTAACTCCTTTAATGAAGACAACAGAGCTAGAAAGTCCTCTAGGATACTGCAAATGGTTTTCCGAAGGGATCTCTCTTAATTACTTCTTCTGTATCCACAATATTTCCTATTATATTTTTACTGTTAATCACTATAATTACTCTGCTGAAACTTTGCGCGGTGCTCAAATGGAAATCTTTGCTAGCCACCCATCCGCTTTCTCCCCTTTATTCCATCTTTCCCACATTCAGAACTACTCCACCCTTAACATTTCTTTCCCTTTCCTTATTCCACTCAACTCACCCCATTTCCCTGGATTTGAACTTTTCCATCCCGAATCTTTTCCTCCCCCACTCAAACCATCCGAAAAGTTAATTAAAAGTTTTTAAAAAGAAATGCTTTTTGTACCTTCTCCAGACACCAACGGATACAGCCTTCTCCTCAAAAAGGCTCACCTCCTATTTCAGAGTCTAACCGGAAGCATCTATAAGACGCACTCAGATTCAACCTTTATTTATCACTCAAAGAATGCCCCTTTATGGGTGGAGCTATCTCCTCTCACCCTCCCACCTTCTAAAACCTTCTTACCCAAAAACCTTTGACCCACACCCTTAACCTTAAACGCCAAGGGCTCCCTTTAACCACATCTTCTCCACACGGGAGACGCAACCCTCTGAGGGAAATCCACATACCAGAGTGCCCTACAATGGCCCGACCCAAACTCATGCCACCCCATGACTGCGAAATCATCTTCAAATCTCTTCCCTCTCTACTTTCCCTTCCATCTGACGCTTTCCTTAGTGAGCAAACTTGGGTTAATGCCCCATGCTGCATCCTCCAACATTTTCCTATTTCTTCTCGCTCCTCGGTAATTCCGTTCCCTTTTATCACCTAAGGATTCCCTATTACCTTTTGTCTCCCTATTCCCTTTTCCTTCCGCTTAGCCATTTAGTTTCAAGCGCTATTTCGTCGAATTCTCCACACTTTTCTCCCCTACAGCTGCCATATCTTCTCGGTCGGCGATTTGATGCCACCTTCAATATCTTCCTTTATTCCCCCTGCACCCTACTTTGGACGTTCCACGCTTCGTACCGAACCCTCTGTTCCATTCACTCGTTTCCTCCCTTTTTTCCAATATTCCCACGCGAGCGTCCCTGGACACTTTCAATCCTCTCTCATCCGCGCGCTCGAATCCCCCGACTGTAGCTCCCCCTATTTTCTTCGAGTCCCTCAATGTTCAACTCTAGGTCCCACACCCTTCCGCCGTAAGAAAAAAGCCGAATTCTTTCCCGCATTCTTTCGGGACCCCTTTTCCCTCCTAATCCTCTTCCCTTTCCCCGGTTCGTCCACAGAAGCATAATCCGCGAACGTTTTCCGAGAAAGAGAAGGACGTCGGATACTGGCTTAAGAATTCGCATTAATATTTATTCATCTCTTGCCGGTGGCTCAGAATATTGACTTCCTCGAACAAGGGAGGATCACTCTGTCGGTATCCTTTTCTTTTCCAGTGCTAGGGAGTGTTTTTAGCTCTTTCGCCTGTTTTCGTCAATCCTTACTTAAGATTATGAAGGATGGTTGCGAACGAAAAGGTAAAGTTTCCGCAGCCTAGCGAAGGATTTGATGCTGGAAAATAATTTCATTACGTCCTTCTACAATATTTAGCTACTGCTTTATAATTCAAATATCCCTTAAAGCAAATAGTATAACTAATAGCTCAGGCTTTAAGGATAAACATTGTTTTCTTTTAAAAGCTTTCATGAAAAAATGAATCATTGGTAATGTAAAAGAGGTGTAAACAAAAATACTTCCTTTAAAATAATTAGAAATTGTTTACCGGAATCAACCTGTAAGATTTACTGCTGGAGTAAGATTAAATCCTTTAAGAACGATGATGGCTCTATGTACGCATTTAGAAAGCAATGGAAAATTAGTTGATATGACTGAAATCCTGACTTATTTAAACAAACGAAAAGTTAATTACTTTCGCATTAGTAGCTAATTTCATTCCTTTGATCTCTTACCATTCATTTATAAACACTTTAGGATGCATTCATTCCTCTACCTCGCACCTTAGTTTGTGGATTCGTATGTTTCAATTTAAGTTTGTTCCTCCTTCTGCATTACTCATAAAATAAGAATCTACTAGCTGTAGTACGTGATTCATAAAAAGAAGTTTGATTTCCCGGATAGTGAATCGCATCGATCTCCTAAAACAATAGAAAGAGGAGAATATGAATAATTCTTTTCGTTTGTACCTCTTTTCCGTTTTATATCTTCTTCATTCTTTCTTGGGTATCTTAGTGGATTAATACCAGTTCTCAATCCGAGTCTTCCAGGCAGTTGTTCGGATTTCCATTCTCCAACTCCCCTTACTACTCACCCTGACCCCTTCCTACTGAATCCTCATCCCTACCATTCCCAGTATAATTAGCTGTTTTTCTTTATTTCGTTGTCATGTCGGTGAATGTTTGGAAATGGAGAGGGAAGTTTAAGGGGTGCTTGAAGAGAATCCGTTTAGCTAACTTAATCGTGAAACAGGGTAAATACCTGAGATTAGGTTGGCTCGAAGCCTTCATGCGATGAACTACAATCTAAATGAATCTAAACGCGTGGATGAGCAAAGCAGAAAATTCCGAATCGTTGGATGATTATGTAAAGAACTTTCAGGATTGCTGTAAATCTTTTCTTATTGCATATACTTCGAGGGGACAAATAAAAATAGCACCAGATCCAATGAAGCAATGATTGAATCGAGGAATTCCGATGATAAAATCGACTTAATAGCAAATTGGAAAGTATATAAGATCAGGAAGTTCATCACTGAGTTTCCGCTTGATAGGAGATGCGAGGTTAATTCAGCAATAAGTTTCGAAAAAATAAGCAACCACTAAGAGGCCGAAGAGAACTTAAAGCAGTTCCAATTCCAGAGAATACATTCCTGGAAATAGTTAGGAGGAAACAAGAAAAACTTAAATGTAAACAACCCCGGCAACGCTGCATTTCCTGAAAGAATTCGATTCATGTGGTTGAAACGCGGCTACGAATAGAAAGAGGATTTTCAAATTACGTTAGAGAAAGAAACGACCTAGAGAGGAACTCCTCTGGAAAAAAAATGCTTTTGACGTGATGAAATTGCTAAGTACCGTCTTCGTTTCCACCTCATGAATATTTAACCGGATGAATGATTTATGAAACTGCAGCAAATAATCGATTCGTCAAGCGTACGATGTACGAATGATATACTGCACTTCGATACATTAATCATGTTCACTGATGTAATTGGCGATAACTCTTTTATATCTGCACATCATAAGGATAAATGCGGATGTATTTTTATATGTTTACGTTAATGATGCAATTAATCCACATTTTGTTTTAAATGAGCGTCATTTGACTGATTTGTGGCCGTTCGTCCATTGGTTTCATAATGCAAAATATGTAAAATATGGGATTCACTCAAGCGTTTCGAACTTTTATTCGGCGAATCTATTTTACTGCACGGATATTTTCATGAATATTTGATACTTGTGCCAATTTTAGCCATCATATAATCAATCCATTAAACATCTCCCTCGTATTTTATCACAGGATAATCACCACATTTATTTCGCTGATTTATAACACCATTTAATACAGCAATGCAATCGTCGACATCAATATACATATCAAAAGAGCCATTAATTGAATACAAGAAATGTTTCATTTAAATAAGCATGGATTAATTATTGGGAACGTTTACGAAATGTAATAGTAAAATATGGATCAAGTAAATCTTGTGAATATCAGCCTTATGATAGGTAGATTGTAAAAACAAGATACTTTGACAATTCTATCGCTCAAGCTAAGCTTCAAATTCAAATTATAATATAGTTTAAAAGCTATGCAGATTCCAAAAACTTTGCGATTTACGCTCCCTCAAATTCTTTCCCTCCCTCTCTAATTACCCTCAAACGTAAATCACCACTCTGATTATAATCACTGTTATGGAACACTGAGAAACTGAAAAGTATTTTCTTTACAAAATAATAGTAATGTGGCAGCAAATAATCATTTCATTTGACTTCAATTTGAGAGGTGTTGATAAATTCAAATGCTTTAAGATACTCATATATACAAAACAGTTCATAGTCATTAAAACAATTTGAAGTTTTATTTGTAGCCGACCTTCATAGAATTATTTCGATTTAAGTATAAATTGGAACAGCAGTAGTGTTTTCAACGCCATTTCTAAGGATAAAGTAATCATTATCATCATGCTCAGATAATTCTACACTTATCCTAAACTAATGAAATTTTAATAACCGATTAGTTCTTTTATAATCTTTCAAATCATGAAAATATTTACATAAAGTCATAGATACTTGATGATGATCCTCATGACTCGTAAATGCATACAATTGTCTAAGTAACCAACACCACGTATTAGTATTATTATTATTAAAAGTGCTTCGACAGGTGAGATCATTTCACACTTAATGGTTCCCACCAAGAATTGAACCTAGACGTAAGAAATTGTTTCAATAGATACTCATTGAAAACTGTCGGAAAAGTAACTCCGAGAATAAATAACAATTTGGTGATTAAGAAACGAAAAAGTTGATTAATCACATTTTCGTTTGAAATTTTCTGGAAGTCATGATGCGCAAGACCCAAGGAAATTATAATACAAAGGACTCATGGACTGACTGTATCATGGCTTTTCTTGTCAGAGAGAAAAAACACAGACAGGTCTCATTGAATCTATCAGATAAGTTAACCGCGCTTTTTTGAAATACCGCACACCCTCGAATCTAAAAAGAACCATTATATGCACTTTAAGAGCTTCCAAAAGTTGGGAGCGGGTTAGATTTGCGATCCAAAATTCATTGCCATGAAGCAGGTATCGCCGAGAAAAGTTACGTTAAAGGCTATAATTTATTTTCCTCTTTGTCAGTTAACTTCCTTTTCATAAGCAATAATTAGCGCTCTCATTGTCATTCATGGGCGTGCCGTTAAAAATTCAAGTCAGCGCAACATCTCTTTGAGGGTTAGGGGTTAGTCCGGTGGTATTTACAGCGGATGACAGGTGGTCAGCGAATCGACCTCAAATCCGCTCTATTACGATTTTACCAGCTACCTCTTAATTCAGCTAGCCATATTCATTACGATGCAGGGTGAACACCGACAAACGATCGCCCAAAGTGTCGAACCTGGGGCCGCTTTCACCGATGGCTAACGCGCTACCCACAAGGCTATCCGGGGCCCGGTGGGTAGGAAATTTACGATAAATGAAAACCAAATAGAATGCATCTTACTATCACGTTATTAGTTTGTTTCCAATTTGTGATCTCCAAAACTTGGGTGCCTATTGTTATAGGCGAGAATAGACGTTATTTCGTTTAATCCTAAGATAAAGAGATGCTTGTAATATGTCTGTATCCCCTTAATTTTGAAAGAATATATTTTATTCTAGAGATACTTTCCTGTAGATTCATTGATGTTTTCAATCTGTTTACTTTATTTGATGGCGTAGTTTTGGCAATTATCCACTTGTCTTTTTCTTATTTACTTAGGCAAATTTTCTCGATAAAAATTTCGACATTTCTTTCTTCCTTGACTTTCCAATGAAAAATGATGCCTAAGCAAATAATATATTCCGTATTATTTGGAAATAATATGGAGTGCGCTATTCTTCGTCCTTCATTCATGTGAAATCATTTCTCGCTTGACCTTTGTTACGCTAGTATGACGTGACCTTTGCAGATATGAGTTACATTTTGTAATGATTCAAGCATCATTCCACTCCCGAACAATTGCTACAATTCTACTCATTAACTTCCGTTGGTGCGGAGAGATCTACAGCGGATAATTGCCTTTCAATATCGTTAAATTGTAGGATTCAGGATCTTAGGATTAGACACACAATTGAATGGCCTCCCATATCTATCGCAGTCAATTATAAGTAAAGAATTTCTTTGTTTCAGATTCCTAATAATTCTGAGTTATCTCTGAGTGTCACAAGCAGCAACAAATGTGCAATCCTTTCCACCGTCGTTGTGCAAATGTGAGAACAATATTTGTGGTTAGAATATTTTCCTGCATTACATTTCACGGAAATTGGTTGATGTATACATCAGATTTTACCATTCAGAGAGTTGTCCATCCCATTTCCCATGAATCTTGTATTTCGCTTAAAAATGCCATGTGTATTATTCAACAAGGCAAGACTTTCACTAGTTACACTGTTTTTACACCCGATTCAACATGTTTAGCACCATCCCTCCACGGTACACGGTAGTCCATGATTGAAAGCAGGACCTTCCATATACGAGTATATCGGTGTCTATGAACTGTTTCTTGGTATCCGCAGTAGCTGTCAGCAGTGGCTATTCTTCCGGTAGGTAAAAGAATCATTACTTGCTTGGTTCGAAACATTCTACAGTTTCTATTTCGCTACTTTATTTACTGAATAAAGTAATACCTCGAAGTTCTCAATAGGTGGGACTGACGAAGAAGCCCGTATGTCGAATTTGCCTTAGTCAAGGTACAATTTTGCAAATATATGCATTGAATGCTGTCGAATTTAGACCATGGACTAACAGAAAAGATTTAAAATATTTAATTGTATTTTAGTTGTTTAAATATATTTATACAAAATAAAATATATCAGAAATGTAAAAGGAAGATATTTCTATGTCGATGACTTCAATAAATCTAAAAAACTCCTCTGATGACACAATGTCTTCTTTTATCACGCAGAAGTTCTTCGTAGTAAGTTAAAAATTCTTTCATAGCTTTGCTGCTACGGTGTATTCTGTTCTTCGTCAGAATCTACATTTTCTAATATCTGTGACCCTTTTTCAATTGAGTCGAAAGCTTCTGTCAAGCTTTCCATTGTAATGCGTGAGGGAGGAAACGGAAGAGAAAAACGTAACCAAGTAACATAGTGTTTGCGTGAGTCGGGATAGCGTAATTAGAGGTATTACTGTACTTGAAATAAGGAAAAACGATAATTTGAAATCAGCTGAAAGAATAGCGAATTATACAAAAATTGAGTCAGCGAGGCCCAGCGACTGCGATGAAGTCGGAAAAAGTCGCTCTGAGGGTTAATCATCACCAAATGGATAAAGGAAGATCACCACCTGGAGCCTCTTGAGCGCTACATCTTCATCCAATCAGTCCGATCAATCAGAGACTCCCCCAATTCTCTTCTTGACTCCTCCATCTCCCAGTCGATCACTCCTTTCACACACGTCCACATCCGCAATTCGATCGACTTAATACGCGCTCATCTCCCTTCCTCTCTCCATATCCTCACCTTCATCAAACTTAACATCTCGAGGGAACCCCTGAGATCGGAATCTTTTCCTCCTCTCTTTAAAAAAACCCCCTATCTGACTCCCCCCGCTGCGATCCTAACTCCTCTCTCACTTAGGCCGCGCATTCCGACACACCCATTTTCTCCCCCCTCCTTATTCCCTCTTCGCAATGATAGCCTCTCATTCCATCCCACCTCGTTCTTTCCCCTGCGTCCTCCATTGTCACCCAGTCCCTATTTTCGAAGCTGAGGTTTTATCGTTATCCCGTTCCAAGAAAGGGAATTTACTTCAGGCTTCTTTTCTCTCGCACGCTTCCTCGTTCCGTTTGAGAACTTCCCGCTTCGCCTTGCCTCCCCGTACGCACACCTCTCTCTCTCTCTTTCTCGAAACCGTTTATTTTTATCAACTCCTGCTTTGTTCTCTTTCCGTTCAGTGGAACCTTCCCGCCATTTCTGAAACTCTCGCTAACCTCTTCTTTAAATTTTTTGGGGGAGGCCATAGCTTCGAAAAGCAAGCATTCGTTACTCCAAGGTTATAAATTTTAAGCATCTCCCCTTTTTCTCAATGACGCATGTACCTCTTTAGTTTCTATAATCAATTCATTCGTTATTACTCTCCGGTTAGAGTGATAAAAATATTTTAAATAAATAATGCCAAGAGAAGACAAATCCCCAGAATTACTTGAATGTGCCAGATTGTGACATTCAATATCATGACTTTTCCATCAAGCCCTGATTTTCAACAAAAGAATTTTCCTACCTATATCTCAATATCTCATAGCTTTATACGTCAGTACACAAAGAAACACACTGAAATTTGTCCGATAAATGTCCATCAGAATAGAACATTTTAGCACACAACCGAACGATCAAGAACAAAAGAAGAAACCAAGGTATTCAGTGACCCAAATAATAAAATTAATGAATTTAAAATACATTTACTAATATATCCAAACGTACGAGGGATATTTATAAACATCGGGATACTAATTGCTAACGTAATATCCTATCATTATCATTTCGAACAAATAATTCTCTTAGTCGTTCACAATACAGTCAAAAGAACAGGTTCGATGAAGAATGTCAATTAAATGAAATACGAAGGAATAAAAAGAATTAAAAATTATTTTTTAAATCGTCTTCTAAAAGAGCAGCACCAGCACGATAGTTAACATCATGTCTTCAGATATTAAGCCTAATGCTTGGAACCTAATCACCTTGGAACCCACTCTCTGAAGTGGCTATGAAGTGCTAAGGTATTAAGCTATAAAGCTATTAATGTATACCAGGCGAAATGAGGAGTGAGTTAGCTCTTACTCTAGCCCTTGCTTTTCTTACCGAGCTAGTATACTGTAATTGGAACAACTCTACGCAAGTGAAACACATTGACTCTACGATTAGTACTTTTGGTATCATTCTATAAGGAAAAAACTTAATTAATGTCATGGGATGGGCATTGAATATAATCATTAAAAGTCTTTCTGAATGATACAATTTCCAAACGTTCAACGATCTTCTATTTAACATCGCAAAAACCAATAAGACACTACTCCGAGTCAATTCATGAAGCCATGTCCCTTCTTCTTTACTTGAGAGCTTCTCAACCACACCAGACCGGAATGAATCTCATATTCCTTAACTTAGTCATCTCATTCCTCAGCATGCCAAATAAGGGACGATACGTGAAAAACCACCGTCCATTGAAAGGATGTTTGCCTTCCCAGAGCATCCACACATCCAAATAAGAGATGGGAGTGAGGTTGAAACGGGTGAAAGTGAAGAATATATAGAAAAGTTAACTGATGGAAGATATGGAAATATCGAAGGAAGAAAAGAAAAGTAGGGAGACCAGAACCGTCAAAGAGGTGAATGAAAAGAGCGAGCGAGGTCAAAGGAAACGGAAAGGAGGAGAAGAGAAAAGAGTAGATGGGAAAAGTGTTAGAAAGGAAGGGCAAATGGGAGAATGGCGAGATGGAGAAAGGAAGAAATAAAAGAGGAAGCGGAGGAAGGTTCACGGTCCGTCGAAGCGACACTGAGAGAGACGCCTGAAACAAAAGAAAAGGAGAGAAATCGTTCCTTTTATTTCCTTTGCGAGCGATGCGAAGTACTCCCAAGGAACACGCAACTTTATATTTTAAATGTGGAACGTGTTATTAACTTAATTACGGAGCGACGTTTTCAGCCGCGTCCCCGCCATTTCGCCCCGTTTCTTCTCCGACAGAACAAGGGGAATCCTAGACTTTATTGCCGAAAAATCATGGCGCAATTTTTCAAAGAGATCCTAGCCGTGGAAGTTTTAGAGTTTTCGCTTTATGGTCCCTTGTTACGCTTCTGGGTGTCCATGCTTCGACGCCCACAGCAGTTCTAGTGAAATACGATCTCGGCGAATGCGCTTACAACAATTTGGTGGATTCGAATTTCATTTTACTTCCTCCAGCAGATAAATTAATTTAAGGAGGTATTTTCTGGAAATATTTCTCGAGTTCTGATGTCATCAAGAAGTACATTATACCTCATTCTAAAAAAGTGCTTTTCTGTTGTCTGGCACTTTATAACGAATTTGGGAAATACCCGAATGTCAAGTATATGAAGAACCCTGCCCTCAAGCATTTAATTTAAAGCGAACTCGGTAATAAGAGTTTCTTCCGCTGTAGATTTTTTGATTAGTGATGGCAATGAAACAAAAATATCGAAGTTAGGGTAGGCATTGCAATATGTGTTTTCAGAACTCTTTGTTTTAAGTGGTTCAATTTTCATACGCTGAGGAGAAATATATCGTTATTATCATCCACCTGACTGAAATGGAATTAGCTGTAGATTCACGTTGCTAGCTAGCAAATGTGACTGGATGTTGGAAGTAATCATAAGTTCCAAGTTATTGCTTTTACTGTTAGCTAGTCCTTTTTTGAAAATATTTCTAATAAATCTACGAGAAATCGAGCACCGAATTTCTTAAACTTCAAAAACTCATACAAATTTTTCTGGAAATAAAAGTTTTACCCACCAAAAGTAACATTAAGCAAAACTCAGGTGTAAGCAAAATGAACCTTGAAAATACATCGTTGAAAATTTTTTCCTACTTTTAATTAATGTAATCAACCTTTGTAGGAAATTCTTTTTTTCTAATTATAACTACGTAATAGTTAACACTCTTGCACTAATGCAGTAAAATTATTCATGAAAGATTACCCCCCGCGGTCATTTTCCTACCGAAAAAAAGTCTAATTAGAAGTGAAGGTCCTCCGGATTAAAATCCCACCATGATTAGGGTTTAATAACTTTGTGCCTAAAAGGAAACCTATAAATTATTCCAGATTAACAGACGTTCGATACACGGCCAAAATGGACCAAAGACTTTAAATTGCTTAAAATGCGACGGTGTTTCTGCGTCCCTTAATACTGAAGCGGGGTAATTGAGGCTACGAGCTGGAAAGGATAATTCACCATGCGAAGTATACAACTTTCCATCTTAGGTGTTATTTCTAAACAATCCTGCACTGATAACATTCTTGTGTTTTTTTTATTTTTCCTGACCCGATTCTATAATTTATACCTGAAGTTAACTTCAACTATAGTTCACTTTAGGGCCGGGTTTTATTCTAGTTTGTTAAGATTTTGATTAATCTTCTATTTATATGATAGATTAGCATGGATGTTAACAATAAACTTCACATTAGCTCTTATATAAAAAAGTTATAGATTGCTCCAAACGGAATATTAGTTAAAGTCCATTTTAAAAACATTATAATACCGGGCAAGAGTACTTTCATTGCAGGAAGGATCCTGTTTGGAGAGACTGGAATAAGCATGTACTTATTATTCTAAATAAATCTTTTCAACTTATTCAACGGAAATGAAATTTTAAAATCGCACGCAGAATATGTCATATATTTGGAAGCTAAAATACTAAGTTATCTTGAACGCTCTTCGAGACCTATAGATCAGAACTGCTGTTTATGTATATAACACAATATATATTAACGTTCTAACTTGGATTTTAATAAATTGTAATTGTAATCATAGAAAATAATTAACTTTTCCTTGCAAAACGACTACTTCGATTAAACCTTAAACCAAATAAAATGTGAATATGTTATACACATCTAAGAGAAAGGGGATGGAATATTTCCTCAATCGTATATAATTGTATTGACTGTAAATAATTACTGGTCTTATACCCTTCCAGAAAATTCCATGAATAATACTCCTAACGTGCTTACAATAAAACAGAGATGTAATATTTCAAAGAGTGAGAAGAATGGTCATCGGCTATTACTTGAATTTTTAAGAACGAGGGTATATGTTACATCTGCGTTCAATGGGCTATCCACTCCAATTAGGAGTAGTCTTATCTTCCAGCTCTTATTTCTCTTACCGCGAATAGTTTACACGCACGTGATATATGTATAAATAAAATTGCTCCTTTCCCTCCCTCTCTTTCATTGATGCATAACCATAATTAAATCATTCAATCTTGTATAATCTCTATCAAGTGGATGTTTAACTATAAACTCGAGAAAGAACCTGTTCATGGAAAAAATGTACATAATTAGAAGGAAAAGCGGAGTATCACTCCAGGAAATCCGAAAACGATATGATAATGATACTATTTACATTCATATTTACATAAATACCCCGCAAACCGCTGTATGGCGTATGGCAGGGGGTGTTAATACACCAAAGTCCTTCATTATTCATCCTATTTACGCGTATAATACTATCTGGAAAAAGAGACCAATAATAACTATCCGTTCGTGCAATAATCTCACGAAATTTTTTAGACGTTTGGTCTCGAAAATTGCGTTCGCTAAGCGCAGGTATCATTATGTCGCGTATTTCGTCATGTAAGTCACTATAACGGGACATGATGGGTCGTTTACGTAGTTCGAGTGCAGGGAGAAGTGTGCCTTGCTTATCCTTTGCCGAGACCTACAGCAAATTAATGCCGTATAATAAGATTCTATTTCGTGTTTAAGTATTACACATACATATTTCACATTAGGAGGGTACATTATAATATGGAAATTATTTTGTTCATGACATGAATTTCTTAAAGTGATAATAATGTGTTAAGACAGAGAAAATGGACCAAATAAACCAGTCGAAGGTGTCCGATGAGTAAGATGATAAATTATGATTGATGAAAGAAACTTAAAAAAGTAATAAATGGAGGTAAAAAGGAGAAGTGTGTTGAAATGGTAAGCACTACATTCCTCTCACACATTAAATTTAAGGCCATCTTTTTCATATGCAACAATAATGATTTAGGTAGTCTATTCACAAGGAAGGCCGAATAAAATGATCAAGTTCAATTCTATGTAAATATTACAATTTATTTCAGATATCCAGGTGAATAAATAGAAGTAAAGATATTTTGATTTTATCAAAGCTACGGATAATTTTTGAAACTTTTCAGTTGCCTTCATAGCCTAAGTAAACAGTTCCAATTCCATCATTTAATACAAAACTGCAAAAAGTACAAAAGTACAAAGGGAACCGATTCAAGAATTCGTTTTTTCCGCGAACGATACGCGAAAGTAATCGACTAGGTAAATAGAGTCTTGGTGCATGTGCCACACGCCGAAAGGTGGCTAGCAGGGTATACACATAGACATAGACAAGGGTAAATCGACGTAACAATGAAAGCCACAAGCATACAAAGTACCGATTTAGTTGCTGTGTTGCACGGTTAGTCTATATCGCGTCAAGTTCGCATTAGATATAATATATACAGAAGAATGAAGGAAAAATTGAATAGAAAGTGTTGAAAAAATAGTTTAAGCATAATTATACTGTATAAGGTATATGAATGCAATGGGAGTTATGAAAATACCATTCCTTATTAATCTCAAACACTGAAATGGATATTAAAATAAGACAAGGAGATGGCAGTAAATTCGTTCCATTGGCCGGCATTAGCGAAAAGAAATTTAATGATTTTCCGAAAACATTTATGTTAAGCATAATAATTTTGCAAGAAAATTCAGTTAGGTGGAAAATACATAGGCGTATTATTTCCTGGGTGCATTTTATTCCTTAATATCAAGGAAAATAATAAACGGAATAATTTCCTCTCCTGTATGCAACAGCATCTTGCATTAATATCTATCTGGAGAATGTATAAGAACTCAAAATTTGGACATGAAGAAGAATTAGCTAATGAAGAACAATTCATATCGATGAAAATAGGGGACATATTATCATTAGTTGATTTTACTTATATAATGACATATAAATGGAAGAGGAGAATATAAAGTCTCAATTTCGCCCAAAACGAGACGCTATTAATTTTATTTATTTATTAAAAAGTATTTCTTCAGAACCGATTTTGCTATACTCCTACCTGCTTAGCACCGATCTCATTATATTTCTGATAATGATTCTGAAGTTAACGAAGCATACATGGATGAAGTTATAAAACCAGTTAGACACATGAATAACTATATAAAAACAACGTCCAAATGTCTACATATATAGGTAATCGAGAATGGTAGTATTTGAGACTTGAATATTCGACTAGTATTTCAAATTTTTGTTACGCCCATTTTTCTTTGAGCCTTTATTTTCATCATTCACTTTCGCCATAAAGCTGAATACGGCAGGTTTACCCTAGCGGTATTTTCTCATAAGATATTTCACAAGTGACTACACTCCGGGGAGGGATTTGAGCCCAAGGAACCCCTCTGCCGCAGAGCGTTGCATGCAGCAAGATTTCGATGACTCCAAGTAAGGACGGAATCCATGACCAGACATTGGACAGCCGCCCTTCTTTCGTCATATCTTCGATCTCATTCCTCTTCTCCATACATCCTTTATTTCCCTTCATTCTACCTTCCGTTTTTTATTTCTTCTCCCCCTCGTTTTGGTCTATTGTCACCCCTTGTAATCCTTGCGGCGCCTGGATTTCTTACGATTCTCACTATTGGTCTCCATCCCAGTCACTTCGCACCCTCTTCTGTGTCTCAACCGTCGAATAAAAGGCCCAGATTTATCTACTCTTTCTTTCTCTTCCCCTCCTTTCTTCAAGCCCAGCCACTCCCTCTCGTGCGGACTCACTCAATCCCTTTATTCTACCAAAAACCCTCTGAAACTAAATCCCGCTCACCATCTCTCTCTGTATCCATTCGTTTTCTCTCGTTTTGTTACCTGCGTTCGCTGTCGCAGCGCCTCTATGAATTCCAGGCGATGATACCAATCTGCGTCACGGACATAACCGCGTTATGATGGAAGAAGGATATGAGGGTTCGCGGTTTCGATCGAATGGAAATATCCAAAGGAAAACAAACTAGCGAAAATTCGATGGGTGGTTGTAAAAGGAGCGACTTACATTTATGTCGCGGGCGAGATTGGGTTTTCTGCGCTCCTTTCCGTTCCCCGAATGAAATGATAAGTGGGTGATGAAAGGAAATTTCAAACTGGCAGTGACAGCACCGAGGAAATGGTTTAAACCTGAAGGGTTTTTAGCTTGGAGGCACTGATAAGCGGATACTTTGTCTAGGCATTTTATTAGCTAGCAATAGAAAGAAAACCGATAAAAAATAAAGAAAACGGTATAGAACCAGGCTAGGTAGCAATTTATAAATGTTGTACCGATATTTAAAAAACTGTTAGGAAAATGACGGGAAGTATATTAAATGCTCATTCTGCTGAATATTTGGAACGCTCTTCGAGACCTATAGATCAGAACTGCTGTTTATGTATATAACACAATATATATTAACGTTCTAACTTGGATTTTAATAAATTGTAATTGTAATCATAGAAAATAATTAACTTTTCCTTGCAAAACGACTACTTCGATTAAACCTTAAACCAAATAAAATGTGAATATGTTATACACATCTAAGAGAAAGGGGATGGAATATTTCCTCAATCGTATATAATTGTATTGACTGTAAATAATTACTGGTCTTATACCCTTCCAGAAAATTCCATGAATAATACTCCTAATGTGCTTACAATAAAACAGAGATGTAATATTTCAAAGAGTGAGAAGAATGGTCATCGGCTATTACTTGAATTTTTAAGAACGAGGGTATATGTTACATCTGCGTTCAATGGGCTATCCACTCCAATTAGGAGTAGTCTTATCTTCCAGCTCTTATTTCTCTTACCGCGAATAGTTTACACGCACGTGATATATGTATAAATAAAATTGCTCCTTTCCCTCCCTCTCTTTCATTGATGCATAACCATAATTAAATCATTCAATCTTGTATAATCTCTATCAAGTGGATGTTTAACTATAAACTCGAGAAAGAACCTGTTCATGGAAAAAATGTACATAATTAGAAGGAAAAGCGGAGTATCACTCCAGGAAATCCGAAAACGATATGATAATGATACTATTTACATTTATATTTACATAAATACCCCGCAAACCGCTGTATGGCGTATGGCAGGGGGTGTTAATACACCAAAGTCCTTCATTATTCATCCTATTTACGCGTATAATACTATCTGGAAAAAGAGANTCATAGAAATATAAGAGATATTCTTAAACGGACAATGGAAATAATATGCATTCGCAGTCCACTTACATGAAAATATATCTAATTGAATATAAAACTTAATCCTTCGAGAAATGTTGTGGTTTTATTATCAAGAAGCTGCAGAAACAAACTCGTTTCTCCCAGCATCAGAACGGCCTATGTAACGCATAATGTGGGCTATTTTTTTAGAAAAAGCAATTACATGTGATATTGCCTTTAGTATTTTTGGTAGATATAATTAGAATAAAATCCCGATTATCCGTAAGCGGATCATCTGGCCTGAGAATAATTCGAGCATACTTTTTTTACTCTTTGACGATGTTTTGAGTGCCCTTTTTAAAAATATCCAATCACAGAAACATAAGTATTTATGTGTTCTAATACAAGCAGGACTTACTATAACATTTTCTATGGAGTGGTGGGAATAGAACATAATCGGTGTATAAAAAATCCATTATTGGGCAAAGATAACTCATAATGGAAAATTAAACAGTCGAAAATAACGGACTATGTGCTAAAATCATGAATATTATAAGAATTAAAGTGAAAGTATGGATAATAAGTGATTTTGGATTATTCGTGCATCCTGTACCCATCATAAGACCGAATGATCGAGAGTTCACCGTACCTTCAACTTTTAATGATGACTGTGTAATACTGATGCATCAGATGCAATCAGGTTTTTATGAATTATCCAACTCTTTTAGATTCTTCATGCACTACGTGCAAATAAGGTTTACACCAGAGCATGCTTAATGCCGGAAACAAAATTGACTATCCTCAAACCGAAAACTTTTGTTCCTTCCTCATTTGGGTCATAAGTGATTAAATCTCGAAACCCTTGCAAACCGGAAAACCAATAGATGTAAAATAGCAGAAGAAGTGAGTCCTTAATGAGACGGTAATATTCTTCCCGTCCACTTCGCTTTCTTACACTCTGTTTACCGCATCCTTTTCTTCCATCTTCCTCTACCTACGAAAACAATACACTTCTTTTACCCCACCCACTCTCTTAGCGCACAGTTTTGCGGCAGTTCCCAAAAAAGCGTTTCCGTTGCGTGTCCCTCCTCTCTTATTCCTCCGACCGAAACCTTTTCTTTATATTTATTTCCTCCAGTCCTTCCCCTTCCATACGGTGCCCCACAATGTACCCCTTCCAACTGCTCTTCCACTTCCATACGTAACCGTTGTGTCCCTGCTCTCGTCATTCATACACTCGGCTAAACTCCCACCCTCGCCCCGCCCTCACCATCTTCGCCCGCCACTTGGAGAATGTCCGGAGAATGTATTGACGAAGTTCTATGAAATCCTTTACTAAGAGAGGCTTTGATATCATGCGACTCGTTCCTTTCGGGTCCTTTACCCCCACCTTATGCCATCCATTCAGTCCCTCTTTCCCGCGGACACAATTCCGGAGAAAAACAAAAAACATGGCCGAATTATGGTGTGATGAAGCCTTATGGGATGGGTTTGGGGGAGGAGATGAAGGTTGGGAAGGAATATGGTATACTGCTCTCTTGTAAACGGGACAAATTTATCCTCCAGTCTTCTCCCTCTATCTTTTTCTTTGTCTCTTTCTGGAGGAGTGTTGCTCGAAGAAAGAAACCTCCTTCGGTTGACCCCCGGCAAGTTGTTGGAGAGAGATGTTGTTCGAAAGATTTGGGCGCAGTTGTGCGTTAGCTACGAGATAAACTTCGGGAGTGATACATAACAACTGGGACTCGAAAGGATTTAGAGGTCCGTGGATTCGAAGTTAGACAATATTTAAGTTTAATAATTATAAAAGGATAATTTTCTTGGTTTTACTTAATGGTTATCTTAAACTAAAAATGTTGTATAGATCGATCAATAAAGGATTTATTACACTCTGGCTAAGTGAGCAAAGCAATGCAAAATTTCTCAATCCCCATCTTTCCTCAGGAAGCCTCATTTACTTTCCAGAGCTTATATAATCTTATCGTGGAAGGTATGACGTTTCAACTAGCCTCCAAACTGAAAGCTGTATAGATAGATCAATAAAGTAATTTATTTGCCTTACAATGTACATGTAGACTGTTCTTGAGGTCAAATAAACAAAAGTTTGGTTATAGCCAGAAAATATCAATATACTATTTACAACTAATTCCAGGGAAACATTTAAGAGACTTATTTGTATAATTATTTTTTCAGTATTATTAAGTCTTAGTGTATTTCCAATCATCGTATTATCTTTTCATTAAAAACACTCTAATTACATGAATGTAATATCAATGACATGTGAATCTATAAGAACAAATCATTCCCTATTTTGCGAACTCCTGCTCCGTCGTTACTTTCGGGAGATACCTCCGCTTCACATGATATCGTATAAATGTATTTTTTCAAGTATATTATGTAATTTGAACTGACGAATGTGTAGCCAATACAACGAATTCCTATTAGGAGTCAACAATGTATGATATAATGAGATTTTTTTACCATACCAAATTCTCGCAATGCTCTGGGTATTAAAGAAATTGAAGTTGCTTCTAAAGACCATATATACGATGCTGTATTTTTCTACTTTATAGAAATTATAAGACATGGATTTAAAATAGACGACCGTAGATTCTTTGTGCAAGTCCACTTGCATGCCTTGAGGAGGAGGCAACATATTTGGAACAGTTCGCAAACAAATGCGCTCATACCTAAGAATTCCAATATTTGACAGAATTCCATCGCCTCTTTTAGAGAGTACATAGGAGAATAGACCAAACAATTCTGTTGATTAGTAAGGTAGACTCGTATGAGAGCTTCAAACGAATCATTTTCTCTCTTTGCTAACACGTGCCTAGTATAAATATCAATGTCAACTTAAAGAAGAGTATATATAAAGTAAAAAATACCGAAAAATCGTATAACAGGGAAAACGGAATGTTTCATGAGATTCTGACAGTAGATGACCGCGCTCTTTCCTGTGAATATTCCTTACAATTCAAGTATGGATATTGTTTCTCCGTGTATAGATTGAGTAGAATGCTCATCGTTTTCGATTTCCTCGGAATGAAATACGTCAGTTTATATTGATAAAAATACTGAATTTAAAAAAGCAGTTAATTTATGGGCTTGTAGCAATCAACATAAAGAGACATTTGTAATTTTATCGAATAACCCCTAGCTTAAATATAGTAAATAGCATTCCTCGATAATTACAGTTAAGACAAATCATATGTTAAGACCACTTCGAGTATCGTGGCATATAAAATAACAGTATTATAGCAAATAACAATTAAGTTAAAATGCAAAAATTACTTTTAAATATTATTTAAAATCATTTTCATGTTTCTTTCATAGACATGGGTTCTCACTATGAGTGTTGATTTGCTACTGTATCTGTCATTTGTTTGTATTTTGCGACAAGTTAATAAATGAAATACTGCTGGAAAATACGTTTGAGCCTCTAAAGTTTTTGATGCAATGGACGTTTTTCGAGCCACCATTTTACAAGGAATAGAAGACAAAAATATTTGAAGCAATGAGGACAAATCTTAAATCACAATAACCATGGAGGATCAATAGAGCAGCGAAATATTTAGATTCAAATAAAGCTAAGAAGTATAACCTCTCTGTTGGAAAATGCTGTTTTTGCAGCCATGAGAACAATCTGTGAAAGAGGAATTCCCGTAGGAGATGATGGGCGAAAAAGAGGCGAGCAAAGACGGATGAAGATCTTCGGACCGAAAAAGAGGATTTCGTGATTTCCTTTTCGAAAGGAAGAACATTGAATTGAATTGGGTAGAGGAAATGGCTGAGCGGTATAATGTGTAAATGTGTCAAAGGTCCAGCACTTGTCTGTGTCCAGTGTCGGTCCGCTGTCTAACGTTTCTGCAATTCTGCCGAATAGATTATTGCTTAACAAATTTAAATTAGCATAATTTTTATTGTGCTTGTTCACGAGCTCTTGTACCAAAGGTTGGAGCTATACTTCGCAACTTTCTAATAGCTCTGCCATCCTTGGTATCAAGGTAGTAGCCTATGAACGTAAGTATTTACAGTTCGAGTCCCAGATCTTCGCGTTTTTCTTGGTTATGACATGACTATTAGCTAATGCTTATTAACACCCTTCAATGCAACTGTCCAATGAATGGATGTTTTCAGGGGAATTGCAAACATATTATTCCACCATTTAGGGAGGTATGTTTTCGTTTTTATTATATTTTTCTTTCCGTCAATGAACTATTATTCTAGTTTAAAATCGATGGAACGAATGGAACGTCTCAACAGCAAATCTCTAGTTTCAGAGTCCCACAACCAGCTGCTTATTCACTTTTCATAATATACGATAAATCTTTCCTTACGTAGTTTTATATGAAATACATTATCTGTTCTCATTGCATCGAAAAATTGAATGCGCATTTATATTTATCAAATTACTTACTCGTCTTACTAAACGTTTGCTTAATTTTTGCTCTCCCTAGATTTTATTATTTTGCTCTCCCTAGACTCATTTCCATATTTGTGCATTTCTCTCCTACCATCCACGTTCCTTAATTGCGGATTTACGTTTTCACAATCTCATAATTACACATCTATTTTACTTAATACTTCAGTAGCTGTTTTTCTGTTGAATTCCTAATAAAGATAACTTCGAAGTAAGAAAGTTTTCTTAGTTTTAAGAAACCCAAAATTAAAACATTTGACTATTGTTATATGAAATATTTGTCATCGAATTTCTAGCGACAGTGTTCTTAAGAAAGAACTTGGAAAAATAATCAATTGCATGTAATAAGCAAGCAAAAGTTTGTTAAAACAGTGTATACACATTTCTGAGATGCCCCAAACAGATCAACTCAATGGATACAGCAATAAAAGGAGCATTAGTAACTGTATACCTGTTTATAATTTATGTGGGAAAAAATGTTTGCAAAACTCGTAATTTCTAAAAACATTTTCTTCTCAGGTTCCGTTGGATTTATACAATATGCCAAAAGATACGGATGTCGTAGAACATTTTTGGAGAATGTAATGAAAATATATAATGACAGTAGCTTTCCAGTATAATCTTTGTTCCATTATTTACTCTTACCATTTATTTACCATCTATCATGTATCAACAGGCAATTGGTACAAATTTAGTTATCGGAAAATGTATTCACGAAATTCACAGAGAGAGACTCGTATTTTCTTATCCAGAATAAGTTAAAACAAAATGTCCGAATTAATAAATGAAAATTATATTCGTGATTGTTCTAAAGCTTCGAGATTCAAGATGGTCAAATGAGCATCGAGGAAACGTGAAGCTTAGAAAAAATGCAGTTACAGATTTATCTTTTACCTATAATTTAGACGATAGCTCTTGGTTTACTATAAAAGAGAATCAAGATCTTATACCTTTAAAATGTCATTCCTATAACACTAAGGGAACGGTTACACTTGATAACTGTTTGTTCCGTTTTATGATTACAATATTACTTATTCCTCAAAGAAGTAAACAGACCGAATTTCCCTCTATAGTTTATTCCTCTATCTTAATAATTTAACTCCATTCCGTGTTGAAGGCACTACCTGGGCCATATATTAGATAAGAAAATACAAATTATATTTATATTCACATTTATACCAATTGTATGCGTTAATATAAACAATTTTATTCCATACAACTAAGCGAAAGAGTTCTTTCACTCTTCATATTTCTTATAAAAAAACTCTTCGAGCTTCTTTGCAAAGTTGCCGAAAAATGTTCTGAAGCCCAAGTGATTCACGAATATATTTTAAAGAGAGTATATGCCATGCATTTTTATTCGTCCAAAAAGAATGCGAAGACCCTCTCAATTCTTGAAAGTATGACTGAGTTCGCCTATTTTTTCGCCGGCCAACTTTTTATCTCATAAGACGAAAGAGCGAAACCTTTGGGCAAAGAGTATAGGTAGAAGCTTTTAAACTCGAAAAGCACTCTCCTTAAGACGCGAAAAAATATAAAAATATATATTACAAGACCGGTAGTGTGTACATCTGCGGCGCGCACGAAAAAATGCATAAAACAAGGACGCTTTTGTGAATCCATTCTCATCCGGCGAAAATCTTTGCGGCGACTCTTTTGTGGCCCTCTTTTGAGAAAAAACGAAATATAATAACCGCCTCTTTTGTTTTTTTTTCGTCCTCGAGTAAGAAATAATTCCGCGCTCTCTTCTCCGCAAACAGTTGTTATGAAAGCTCCTTTCTTCATTTTAATCCTGCCCCAGAAGAGAATTAAAAAATGTGGGGAGTGGAATAAGGGTAGTATCTGATAAAGTGACGTAGACAAAAATGAAGGAGTGCCAACGCACCATAGAAACGGAATTAATCGGGTCGCTGTTTTCTTAAACAGATTCTTTTGGAAGAACAGATTTGAAACGTGCCTGGAGCTCAAACCCAGCTTTCCCACAGTCCGGTAAATTTTTCTAACCCAGGTGAGGAGAACATCTCAACATCGGAGATTTTTTCAACGGAACACCGTATGAGACTTTCAGTCACATAGGATATCATTAGGTGGAAGATGAGAGAGGTATTACCCACATTGAGATGCTTTAGCATTTAAATCGTTTCAAGTAAAAACGGAAAATTTTTAATTTCAATTTCACTTTGACGCAATAAAGGAGATTTGTAATCAAAATCATTTAGATACGTACATTTCTTCCAGAAAGCAACGAACAGGCCACACTGAACGCTCCATAAGACCGCAGATTCCGCTATCTCTGTGCTAACCATTTGCCTACTGGGGTAGTAACTGGTGCGATAGTTCAGTAATTGGAAAAGTTTCCCGGAAAGTCGAATACCTGAGTTCGAGTCTTAATCACCTTGAAACTTTTCATTTCTGCTTATCCTTGCGTTTTAATGCGCACACATTTACGAAGTATTTAACATTCCCTGATCCTCAACCCCCAATCTGTATTTGACGTTATATTTAGCAATTAACCAACTTGCTAAATGTTTAATAAAAGTTTTAAAACGTATATTCCTTTTGTTTATACAACATATATTTATTCTGGCAAAGTATTGCATCTAAAATTCCACCTCAAAGACTTTTAAAAGCAGTCTTAACTGCAACAGGGTAGAAAATAAACACAGGCAAGGAAATAGGTTAGTGGTTAAACATATTGCTTCTATTTTGCTACAGTAGTGGTACTCTTGACCTACATCTCTACCTCAAATGCTAACGTTTGGGAATGGGTATACGAGAGATAACTATTTATCAATCAAAAAATAACGACATCCTCGTCAGCCTCTTGACCTCATATTTGCTGTATTCGCTCATTTTTCTACACTTTACGTCCGGATCAATACGCTTCAAATTTTTATTTACTCAGCGCCACCCCGAAACCAATATATCGCCCTGATTTATTACGGAACTATGCGTCGTTCTGTTTTAAGTACACTATAATACACAGTTCTGCCGTATGTTTTTATCATTAAATTTATTTATCGCTTTTCCTCGTTCATAACGGATGTTGTAAAGCATCCGAAAATGGTCGTAGTCGAGTAGTTGTTTCATTTATACCCACTAAAAATGAAAGAGAGCAAAAATATGACGTTGCTCGTAATAAGATAGAAAGACACCTTATCAGTGTCGCAAAATGTGAAGTGCTTTTCTTCTATAAAGTAACATTTGTTTGCTAATTAAAAGCTCGTCGTCACTCCGGGATGATTTCTTCTCCTACTCCTCGTAATTTCTGAATATTATACGAGCACCTTCCCATCTCAAAGGGTAATGAATAAAAACGAAAATGATGAAATGTAAAGAATGTAGAATTATGTCTCTTTTTCTCTTATTTATATTATGTGTATTATACTTCAGCCATATTTTAGAATATAATAATCTCCTAGTTAGAGTTTCTTTAGTACAGAAATAGGCTTGTTCTGTAGTACACATGACATACAACTTGATTGAATATTAAACATCCATTGTAATGATCACCTTCTAGTATATATTTACCTATCCAATGTCGATAACATCCGTAAGAATTATACGTAAAGTTAATTTTTCGTTTCGTTGGAGAGATTTTAGCTTTAGTAGAATTCAATTCTAAATAATTGCCATACTAAGTCGCGAGAGGCACATACATGATGTACCAAAAGAAAGTGTATTTAAACGATATTCCTATTTACATCAACGATGATTCTTTACGATTTGAAATAACGGAAGTTTTTATAAAATGTATCCATTTTTGGAGCAAATTTAGTCAATGTTCACATTAATATTATTACTAATATTAATTAGATGTAATATTTAACAATAAACAATTGTACACCGAGTGTAAATAAAGAATTAGTTAGTCATATAAAACATTTAGAATTAATAATTGACATTCATCATAATTGAAAATTGCATATTTTTACTTTGAGATCCGATTTATTAGATGACTTAAGGCAATTTTCTTTCTGAAATATGTCTGTCCTACATCTGTGTTAACCCACCTACTATGCCTTCTTTCATTCTAGATTACAATATGGTATAGTGTTGGGGTGGTACCGTTCTAACAACGGTACATAAAAGTTATTCAAAATAAAGTAATTGGAGTAATGACGCTCTCTCCAAGATTGAGTCACCTTTTCCACTATACAATAAGTTAAAAATTCTACCACTCAGGTATTTGTTTTGGATTTGGAACACTCCCAAAACATTGTAAACAAGGTTTTGGGAGTGTTCTATAACCGTGGAGGACATTTTAATATGCCTTGGTTGTTTTTTTAATTATTTAAGGACTATTTGATTCGGAATTTCCAGACCAAATTTACAGATTTATTAACAATTCTAATATATTATATAGCACCTTGTTATTGTTGTTTTTTTACTTCCAAAAAATATATATCTTCTTTAGCCAATGAAAGGATTTTTATTTGTAAATTGAAAGAATGGCTGTTTTTACAAAAGTATAGAAGTTTATTTAAAGTAATTATATTTAATTTTCTTTCCTTCCGTTTTCCTTCCTTTTATTTTCCGTTCCTGAAAGTGATTTTATAAAAAACTCTTTTTTTATATATGCCTAAAAACACGTCTCTTTTGTCATTCAAAGTAATGGCAACCCCCAGAAAATGTGTTCTTCAGGGGTGCCTATTTCACTATTTATTTATTTTAATGTTACGTAGTACGTATCTTTACGAAAAGCGAAATAAATATGTCATGTTATGAAGGCATGGACTAGAAGCTAGTACGAAGCTAGAACGAAGAACTAGTTAGTAGAAGCTAGTAATTAAACCCGTACTGAGACAGGATATGACTCCAAATCATGCAAACAGGTGTATTTCCTTAAGAAAATATCATTTTGACATTAGTGACCGCAGAAACTGCAAGTTGCACTGGAGTAAGCAGTACCATCCGAATTTCTTCCACCGTTCCATTAGTTTTGAGGTGCCGCTCGTACAGAATTGGGCCAGGCTTTAGTCTTTGGGGTGATCTTTACACGAGATTTGGGAGCTCACAACGTTTAGTTCCGACCTTGCCCTAATTGATTTCCAAGAATCCACTTTGGTTAAGAACTTCTTAGTAGAAAAAGATTCACGCACGATGACGAGGTACGGACTACCGAGCTTTGCCGTAGAATATCTTCTAATTAGGGGTGAGTGGGTCAAATATCTGAACGGCTGAAGGATGTAACTCAAAATATTGAAAATACCTCAACAAAACTGATTGTGTAGTAATTTAATTCTTTTAGTAACTTATATATCTGATCAATAATTGGGTTGATGAGTTTTCCTCGATGCATTGGAATAAAATAACCCTTATTGGTCCAAGTTGAAATTTTTGTAATGGCTTGAACCTATTGCTGCCATACTAGGAATGGAACGATTTTCGTTTGTCTTTTTATACAAGATGAAAAATAAATGTTTATCATTTACCTCTATCTCACTCTTGTACGTTGCTAGAATAAAATGAAAGCCACTGAGGTTTGGATAATGGAATTAATCCTTGTCACTCCTGTTTGTAAATTCCATGTTATTCATAAGACCATTTTTCACTTTAATTACGTGTACCTTACATCTTTCTAGCTCAATTTGGGAAGCAAGGGCAAGCTAATTCATTCCTCATCTTACCTATTCGCCTCATTTCCCCTCTATAACTTTTGGTGGGGACCCACGTGCCAAATGACATAAGTTGTCGAAGCACTTTAACAATACTAATACTAATATAACTTTTGGTAACTAATGCTGGTTGAGTTGAGGTTCAAATCGACCTGTAGGTAAAATACTTTACAAAAGAATTTCTTAACATAATATTCAGCAAAGAAGCCCTAACTGCCGAAGACCCTTTCTCCCTGACTGCTAGAGAAGAAGTGAATGAAATCAAAGGGAAGTTAGCGTAAGTTATTTGTAGAATATATACTAATTTACTGAGTGATCTAATGGTTAGAAGCGTCTGAGCGAAAAGAATTTCTAAGGGTTGGAATGCAAATGAAGAGATGCTGTCAACGAGCACGATCAATGTCACATTTATCCTTACACGGAGTTGCACGACTGATATGATTGAACTAATATATGTGTATCCATCATCTATTAACGATAGTTGGCGAAAAGGTATTCGACGATTCTATTAACGTAATTTACCTTTAGCGTGGTCATTTCAAAATGCGAATTTCAATAACGATGATTTTCTAGTCTTAAGAAAATCTAGCACCTTCGATAATGTTTACCTTAAGCGCTGAAATTCCTGAATGCTTCAAAAATGCCAAGAAAAACTTCAGAGGTGTTTGACAAAACAAGACAAAAACAATCGTGAGAGATATCTGGTTCAGTCTGACATAGGTCGAATCAACGTGCTAGTTACACTCTTCGTAAAACGGTTCCCATGNTAAGTCTTTATTAAAACTCGACTTTTTAATTTCTTCTATAACTACCGTCCACCTGGATGGACTTTGGCGGATTGTCACATTTATCCTTACACGGAGTTGCACGACTGATATGATTGAACTAATATATGTGTATCCATCATCTATTAACGATAGTTGGCGAAAAGGTATTCGACGATTCTATTAACGTAATTTACCTTTAGCGTGGTCATTTCAAAATGCGAATTTCAATAACGATGATTTTCTAGTCTTAAGAAAATCTAGCACCTTCGATAATGTTTACCTTAAGCGCTGAAATTCCTGAATGCTTCAAAAATGCCAAGAAAAACTTCAGAGGTGTTTGACAAAACAAGACAAAAACAATCGTGAGAGATATCTGGTTCAGTCTGACATAGGTCGAATCAACGTGCTAGTTACACTCTTCGTAAAACGGTTCCCATGCAAAGTGTTGAGTGGCCGTAAGTGGACGATTTGCCCGCGGTGAAAATACAAGCGAGCGAGGAAAGACGATATCGCGACGTCCGCGACACATGTTTTTCTATGGCGATAGATGGACGTAAAATAAGAATAAAAAAGACGATGAGATGACATTGGTCGTCAACACGGCCGGAAAGAGGCACAAACGATGGCAAAAAGATAAGAACGACGGAAAATGGTGCTCAGTCGGACTTGATTGCGTGGAACCTACTTTCACTGCCAGTTGAATAAATGGGAAAGCTAATATTTTTCCCGAAAAAGAAATGAAGCTGAAGAGAGATGGAGCACTGTACAAAAACAATCGAGAGGACAGAGGGAATAAAAAACGATGTGGAGAAGAATAGGAGAAACATTCAGAGCCTTCAAAAAAGACGAGGACTAGCTTAAAAAATCAGAGTTTCGACAGATTTTTCCCCTTTATAGTGGAATTTCATTGGATCTTTCATACGTTTTTACATCATCCTCCTGATTCGCTGCGTTATTTTTTCCTGTTTTGATGATTTTACAATGTCGATGTTCAGCGAAGACGAGGAACAGACTGTAACAACTCCCCATAAAAAGTACCTACACCTTTTCCCATGGGGAAAAATCGCTGAATTGTGGAAAAAATTCACAAGCAGCACACGGATTCCCTTCGACCATTCTATGACGTCACATCAATGGCGCACGCGCAGTGCGTTGAAGTTTCGCTAAAACATATCATTAATCATACGTGGCAAAATACACTAGCTTGTGCATTCTGCCAAACATAGCTCGATTATTATTAAAAGCACTTGGGTAACTGAACTCGTTTCACATTTGTAACATTCGCACAGTGTATTCGAATTGAAACCGAGTCACCCTTTACTAAAGGTGAGCGCGTTACCCACTTGGCCATCCGGAAGCTCATGTAGTTCATTATCTTGCATTATCTTCATGCCTTAAGAATGCCTGCCTTGTCACGCTTTTTGGGGTTTTGTGAAATTAAACCAGTTTTATTAGTTGTGGAATGAGACAAAATATCATTCTATGGACATCAATGCTGTAAAGTTGTCTGCCTTTTTGTCCATTAAATAATGGTATTCCCATCTCTTCAATGATATCGTTGAATTATTCATGTTCCTGGAATTCTTTTGCGAACTGCTTCTGCTAATAATGAATTAATCTTAAATATTTCGATATTAATCCAATTAGCACATGAATGTTAGAGAAAAAAATATTTTATTACTATATCTTAGTTAACAAATAAATAATTCACTTACTTTCTTAAACTATATAAATATATAGCTAGGTAAATATAATTCTTATTGCAGAGCTCAACGACCTACGTTAAAGATACATGCCTTCTCCAAGTACCCCTATGTATCGACATAGAGGAATTCAAAATCATTATTTCGTTATCTTCAACCAGTATGTATTAAGCTTTCAGTACGAAATACACAGTATAAGCGTTATTGAAGTATACAGAAGCTTCAGAATTAGCTTTTTCTTAACGACCATGAAGTTGTGGGAGATTTTTACCCGTAAGAATTCCTGCCTTGTAAAATAATTTAGCATACGAATTACAAAATCTTTGTGAAGTTTCTAGAAAAATTGATTTAAAAAAATTGCAAAGAAGTCTAATTCTACATTTTCAAAACGCTAAAAATACCAAGAAAATATGTATATATCGACGAAAAAAAATATCCAGAGACCTGCCCTTTCAAACTTTGATGATTATCACCTCTCCTACTGACATTAAGTCTCTTTCACCGAGCTTTGCTTTCATGGCTTTTTCCAATTCGATTCTTATCATTGGCTCTTTGGTCTGAAATCACATTTAACTCATTCTTTTGATCCATCCTCCGTGCATCCGTGAAACCGTACTACGTGAAACACGGCAAAATTACGTCTTTAATTAATCAGTATAGATCGTTCGTCATAAATATGCATTATTTTCTTGAAATGAAAACGTCGAGCCTGCGAATGCATAGGAAAGGTGAAGATGAAAAGTATCCCAAAATAAAAATGTCTTGGGACGGAAATAAAACCTTGGCCTTCTTTCACGCTGCCTCGATTTCAAATAAAACCTAACTCTTCTGCAATGAGCGCTCTCTTTAATGAGAAAGCTCTGATTTCGGATACAGATTATCTGCTTCCAATAAGGCTTTGAAGTTGGCGTTTAAAGGAAGCAATTTTCGGGTCACGTATACGTCAGAATTCAGACGTCGGAAATGTATGGAGCACAGCTCACACGATTCCCAAAGAGAACACGCTGTGGCAGCTTATTGAAATTTTACGTGATATATTTCGCACTCGAATATTAAATGGCTGAGAAATAACTTCGAGGCGTAGACTAAAAAGAGAGCATTTAGAAAGAGAATTTAACAGAAAATTGAATTATCTGATCGCTAAATTAAATCGTTCTTATGTGATTGCACTTCAGTAATACATATTCTGTTTCCAAAGAAACAAATATTCATTTAATATTAATTAAACTTTTATAGTATAATATTACGCACCACAATAAAACTGTTTGATGTCATCCATCAAATGTTCTTTTCGCATTATTTAATTCCATATTCATTCTAAGGTGAATCAAAGTTTGTTCTTACTTTTTACATGGACTTTAAAATGGTTTCCTAATTGATATAAGAAGTTCCTAATCCATTCTTTCTATATAACACATTTACGATATTATCTATGCAGCAATTAAAATGCTAGAGAGAAGTAAATAACACAGTAGAGCAACAATTCAGCTCCTTTACAATGACTCTTGCGCAAGAGGAAATTGAATGACAAGACAAAAAAAATTATATAATTTAAATAAATCTGTTTTGACGATAAGAATACTATGAAACAAATAAGTCCCAAGATTTAGCTCAAATCATAAGAAAGTAAAAATCGTTACTCTCACTATATCCCTGTTTATGATAATTCTATCTGCAAATACTAACATTTACCATTACCATTTAACAAGTACCATTTACTTCAATGCTTTTTCAAAGTAAATTTCGGTGGTAACGTGAGCCGAATAAATACTGATGACAGAATCTTCAGATGAGAACATCAAGTTTCCTCCAGATTGTTCTTGTCTTTGAGGGGAAGTATGACTGTGAAAGCTGAAATGCTATATTACACGACCTTTGGTACTACAGAATGCGAGTTTAGTTGATCACCACTCCCTGATTATCCCATCACCCATCTAACTTTACCAATCGTACAAGTCTAATGTAGCCGGCCTGAGCGGACCATACGTTGGCATGCTGATAATGCGTGCCCGGGTTCAAATCCCGGTTGAAGCATGTATGTCAATGCTTACGCGTTTTTGCTCGTTTTCATCAGTCATAATATGGGTTCAACAATTGAGGATATTCATAATTCCACAAAATGACTTTTAAAGTATATATACCAAGAGCGCAGGTTGAACCTAATTCTGAAGAATTTCAAATTCATAAAATATAGAGAAAAGTGGAGAATTTGTTAGGCTGGCACTGAGAATAAATGTTCGGCGATCCATCAGAAAGCCAGCTAGTAAACACCAGATTCTATCAATTCTCGTTATTAGTCACGCACCACTAAATTAAACAAAACCAAATGCTCAAGAAACTATTTCCCCGACTATTGTCATTTATGACATGCCGTTAAATTAGATGCGGCAAATACAAAAAAAAACTGCGACATCGAAATTTTTATAGAGGGAAATTCGATTAATTCGCCCGACGCGAAACCGTAATCAATTTTGAGATCCTTAATTTGCGGGAATCGCGCGGTGCCAGAAATCTTGACATTCCCTTTGCAAGTCCAAATAAAATAAGGAAAACGTCTCTCCACTCATCAAATACTTTTCGGGCAAAAAATGCGAGCGAAATAATGAATGCATCATCTCGCCTCAATTGTTCCCCATTTTTTATCTCGAAACAGCGCCCTCTCTCTCCCGAAATAACCGCTCTCCCTTATCTCTGGAATTTGTTTCCCTTCCCACCATTTTCTTTCCTCTTCCACGATGCGAAAAAAGAATAGCGCATATTTCCTCTCTTTGCGAAAATGGCGCACCCCGATGAATAAAGCATCGCTCTCATAACGACGCTACACTCTGCCCCTCGTTTATCTACCTTCCGTCACCCTTCAATTGTTTCTTGTTTTGCTCTCTTACTTCCCTCTATTCGTTACGCCGGAGCTTCTTTTTTGCGACGTGGCAGTCTTGTCTTGCTTCCCTCGCGATATTTTTTTTATTATTTTCATCTCGCGAAACTCGCTTCGTCGGCGCAATGGGACGTGTGTTTTGGTTAATATTCTTTTCGCTACGAAATGTCTCGCATGTTCTGCGCCAGAGAAATAACAACGGGAGGGGGATGGAGGGAGGTCAGCGCGCATTTTGATGCGTCGAGCCGTGAAGCACAACGCTCGTTCAAATTACGAACTTCATTATTTTAAATTTCTTGCATAGCTCGCAGGAATAGTTTCAGGAACTCAATTCCCCGTTCGAAAATTGTCCACCATCGGTTCCTTTGCGACGAACGCTGGAATGTAATCACCTTCACGGACGTTCTTCGTTTTAATCTGAAGTGACGGGCGGTCTGAAATCATTTTCGAATGTGGTGGGAATTCATGTCGCCTAAATGAAGTCATTCATCGGTGAGCCTAAAGTAAAGTCGGAGTGTAGAAAATGCATATATTCTCTGAAATGTCATTATCGTGGTTAAAAAATTGAAGATTGTTTTGTTGTAACTCTCCAGGCTGTACTGTTCCAATCCAAAAGCTTCTCTCTGATTTGCAACAGAGTTGGTGAAATGATAAAATACAATTAACTCCGAGAAGGGAAATTCAATGAAGAAATTTCGATTATGAGCACCAAAGTTTTATCCTCACTGAATTCTGGCGCGGAATTTTTGAGTCGAAACTTGCTATCCTCAAAGGAAAATGGGTCCAACTACTGACTGGATTAGTGCTGAATTACAAGGGGCCCATACAATGGACTCGTCACGTTGAACAATTGTAAATAACCTTGCTCTACTGAACTATTCTAGAAAATCAATCCCAAGTGAATAAATACATTCATAATGTTCAATGACTATGAATGAAAAAATAATTTAATACGTTGCATAACAACTACTCTTCGTGATAATTAACTATTTTGACCTTTCCAGAGGTCAAATTCATGGCACCAGTTAAGTGTAAAGTAAGTCTGTATATTTCTATACACTTATTGCGTACGTTTGTCTCCATTCAATTGCAATTACCAGAATTGTTTTTAGATATTGAACCCTTTATACGCAGCAAAGTTCTAGTAAAAACAATATGCATTAAGGAAGTATATCTCCGATACTGAAGATATAATTTAATCGGTTCTTGAAAGAAATCGTTGAAAGTGGAGTTCAGAAGTTAGACGGATTAGGAAACTCTATTCATAAAATAATGATAGATTTTTCTTCGTTTACCAGCGACTGCAATACGTAAGGTACTTGTTGTGAGTTTATGATTCCCTTAACAGCCTTTTGCAGTAATGGACAGGATTCAAAACTGTTTATGTATATTGTAAGATTTTTTTCAGGATATAGGTGCATTGCACAAAGTACTTTATGTGGTAGAGATTGTTACCTGTTCTTGTTGGTCACTTTTTATTCAAAGTAATATCTTACATTGGTATAAAAATAAAAAACAATCCCAATAACTGTTTAGGAGAGAAATTCAGTTGGGATATTTGGTAGAAGTCATTTACCTACATTTTCACTCAAAATAAGTACAGCTAGTTAGAAAAGTGAATTAAGTTAAAATAAGTGGAGATAAGTTACAACTTGCAAAGATTCGAATATCGAATATGTAGGAGTTCATAAAGTACATGCGCAAAAATGGAAGAAACGCGATCCTTCGACAATTTTAGCTTCCAAGTCATCATTCTAATTCAACATAAGGCTTAAGTAAAATAATACTAATAATAATAGCTCCCACATCCATAAGCTTAGATTTGGTTAATGAACGAAAATGAAATATTTAAACGAAATCCATAGATAATTAAGCACGTTTAATTCATGAGAAAAATGCGAATCGTCATTAATTCCAGATCGAAGTTTTAATGCTTGAAATTTGATTATAGTGGTAGAAGCGCTTCACGTCAAGTGCACTTTTTCACTAACTCCGTGCTTGAAGTTCCAAATTCTGTTGTGAGCCGTTACTTACAACCTCCCCAAACATCATATACTCACTCCAACGTCAAACAGTTCAAATGAACATCCACTAAGAATTCTTTTATCATTCTTACTGCCTACCCCACAGCGAGAGAGCCATCAATTCCGAACTACGGCCTTATACTTTTTATGTTTGAACTTCTTTCCAAGACAGTAAGTGAATGACATTCTTCTATCCTGATCTGTTTGTTTCGATGAAAACCGTAAATTCACTGCCGTGGACTTCTGACACATATTTTCCGAACTGTCTCCGATTTCTTTTTATTTCTCCAAGTTCTGGAGGACAAAGAAAGAGCACGTAGTTCTCTCAGCGGGAATTCGAAACAAAAAGCAAAAACCAGCTGAGAAATCGATATACAGCTTGGACGAAAATGTTTTGAAGTGAATCTATTTGGGGTGAGAAATGGGTTTCAAGAATTTTCGGAAAGTTTTCAGCAGGAGGAAGGAAGCGGAGTGGAGGTGGAATTAAAAGTTGGAGATAATTTGCAAAAAAATAATTTAAAAGAAAAAAATGGATCCTTTTGTATAAAATTAACATTTATAATGAATCATTACTGAAATGATATGAATACGAATTAATTAAACAGAAATAGGTCTTATTATCTCAATGAATCGTTATTTTGGAATTCCATAAATGCATACTTTCCGACTTTTAACACGATTTATATTTAACTCTGCTACTTAGCTTTACCTTCACTGATAGTTTCATTTCCCCTTAAATGTTTCAGAGGCACTTTTGGTGTTTTTTGTGGGATTATATTTTATATTAGAGCAATATAACGAGGAACCACTTCGAAACTCTTTAATTCCACTATTTTTGTTGGAATAATTGGGGGAAACTGCTGGAATTATAATTTTTTAAAGTTTTTATTGTGAATACCCAATGCATTCGTACAAAAGTTGGTCCGGTGTCCCATGCGCTTAGTACAATATGCCTAAGCGTCGTTAGAATATAGGGAATTAATGATATTCAAGCCGTCATGCGTTATAAATCGTCATTATTGATCAGAGGAAGCTACCACTGAAGTTCAAAGACGTTACTACAAAGTTTGTTAACATTTGGGAGGGAATAATTGAGAAACTTTCGAAAACTATACTTCCAAGGATACAAAATAGTGAGAAATAGCGACATGAATGGGAGTCAAAACAACATTTTTCACTCTCCGAGTTATTCTAATTAAAAAGCTACAGTTCTGCGTCTCTTCCATTTTATTGGTGGAATAGTGAACAAGGCAATCGGCGCTCCACATAATGGCACTATCCACCACCAGACGTCCTCTTTGAAGCATCTAGAACATCACAAAGCTATGTTTTGAGGTATTCGCCCCAAATGAAATGACAAGGGTGAGGAAAGAATTCGAATCCCAATCAGATTACTTTTTTCACTTCCGTTTATCCTTGGGTTTCAAGGTGCACAACTCATTCTGCATTTTTGGACAACTTTCTCTCATCCTGCTACACAGTTCAACTATTCGACTACTTTCAAACCATACCGTTCAACTCCTAGCAATTGATGTAGAGGGACAAGATACGTTCCACCTCAACCATACACTTACTAGAAAATTTTCGATGAGAAAATACTCCGTTAGATTCTCAAAGAACCTCTAAGAATTGGCAAAACCAAATTCTAATAGTCCAAAAATTAAAACAAAAGAAAATTTGAACTAACTTAAACTATGCGTCTTTCTAACTTCTAACTTAAGATTTTAACTAACTAAAACTAATGTTAATCGTATGAAAATATGATATTTGTAAAAAGACGAGTTACTCGTCAATCAAAACCACTGTTACTAAAAGATAAGAAAAAATTGGGTCATTTGTTGAACGAATCCTGATATATCTAAAGCCTTGCTAAAGGAAAGTAATTTTCCATCCTCTTCGTAAAATAATTTCAATTTATTTCTTACTAGTCGCCATAGAAAGACGTGCCTTTACCTGCATCTGCTCTGCGCTGTTCTCTATGACGTGAAAGGCGCCCCTCGTTAAAAGCACCCTGCATAGCACCGAATCCATTACTTCAATCTTGCAGTCTGACGTGAGCTGGAATCGGAAAATAGAATTCATTTCACAAAAAAGGAATGCATTTATTTCAGGAATATCGAAATGAAAGCAAGCCAGAAAAAAATTCACATTTCGTTGATGCAATTCAAAACAACATCTCCATCGCGCCAATGGAAATAACGTAGGCATAGATAAATGCAACTAAGTCTTTATTAAAACTCGACTTTTTAATTTCTTCTATAACTACCGTCCACCTGGATGGACTTTGGCGGATGAGTGAGCTCCTCGAAATTCGTCCCTCTGTACATGGCAAGTAATGCTGCGGATTTATTGGAAAGGCAAGAAAAATTATGGGAAAAAAGCACATAAGAAAGAGAAAGTCGGATATTTTATTGAATCGCCAAAGTTGAAGATGAGTCAGCGAAGCCATATCAGGTCGAGCGTATACTTCGGAAGTCGATAGAATCAGCGGAATGCGAAATTTATTCGTGAAATGGAAACATTCGGATAGCTTATCTATTTTCGAATTGTAGATTGCTGAAGAAAGTGGAGAAGTTAAGGGGCTTGGGAATATATTTTTCCTTCCCATGGAATTTATAATTTTTTTCCGGGGCAGTAAATTTCACTTTTTGCCCTTATCACTCCACTAAAAGCGACGAAAAATGCTCCTTGGATCCAAAATTATTGAAAGCAGGAATTTGAACATGAATCTATACAGTATTATCAATGTTTACTCACTATTTTAGCTTTTAAATTGTCTATCAGTCCACTTTTCTACTACCTTTAATTAGTCATTCTCTAATCTCCTAATTTATCATAAATATGCAACATGTAATAATAAACGATTTTATGTCGATGAAATATTGAGAGCAGTTAGTCTCTCCTCACATTTAACCCCATATAATGTATATATAAAATAAAAGAAAGATTTGTTGCGAGTAAAACAAAAGAGAAACTAATAAAATGGAAATGTTATCCAGGTTTGAAAAGCGCCAGTCAGCACTTAAGAAAAAATAAGACAGCAGGAAAACACAGGAGAAGGGAGACGTGTAAAACTAAATGACAGTAGCAAATAAAATTTTAAAACAAGACGATGTATCAGCTTCAATAAAATATTTTCCATTTTTGAAGAAATGGAACAAAGACGCATATTTTATTCAAGACGAAAGCTAACTCCACTGAAATCCTAAGACCTCTGGCACATTTTATTCAACTCTCAACTATCAATAAACATCGAACTACTAACTACCACATGCTCTCGGTAGGTACCTTGATGATACGCCACGAAAGAACGAACTCTCAAAGGGTACTAATAACTCATTTGAAACACAGAAACTGCAGCATTTTTTAACACTGGCCTCACAGCTTAGAACGTAGTTATAAAGGAAAAGTTGGAAATTCGATTTCCACGATAAAAAAGACCTCGCTCTGATCTCTCTTTTTACAAACCGTTCACTAGAGTTGCCGTTAAGACTGCAATACAATTTCTATGCAATTACCATAAGCTAGGGACATGTAGCCTTTTTGATGTGTTGATCGCTCTAAAGGTACACAGGTGACGCAGCAAATTAGTTTCTATACTCCAAATAGTACACGGTGTACTTAGAAAACCCTTAGTAGAGAAATTAGGCATATCCTTTACAATATCTAGAGACAAAGATGACAAGGCAAGTGAATCACTTGACAGCTAATTTATATATGTATATGTATGTATGTATATAATCATCATTATCAGTCATTTTCAGTTGGACGTAGGATGTAGTCCTCCCCAAGCGCTTTCTAATGCTCTCTATTCTGAGATTCTCGTTTCCATGTCACCCCCTATGTACTTCATGATGTTATTTATCTCTCAATGATGTTATCTCTGTTCTATCGGTCATTTGGTCTTCTTCTCGGTCTCTTCACATCTCTTGGTATTCATCTGAGAACTGCTGATGTCCATCGTTGTCGCAACATGGCATACCCACGTCCATTTCAGTGATTTTATCTTATTTAAGATATCTGTCACTCCTGTCATATTCCTCACTTTAGGGAATTGTGGACTCAGAAAAATATAATATCGTAACTAAAAGGTACTCTTAAAAGGAATTTGAAGCCAATATCCTCAAAGGAAACAAATAAAATTGAAGAGAAATGCAAAATATTCACGATGAGACCAAAAAAGATCTACCCTGACCACTTAGAGGGGATATGATACTTTTCTTACTTTTATACACAATATTTTGCATTAAATGCAGTGAGAAGAAGCCGTCTTCAGATTTCTGTGGCAATAACTCATAATTATGGGCGTTTGAAGTTCGTACGGCGCAATAATTAAAAGATAAATTTCCTGCTAGATGCAATATACACAATAATTGTGTATATTACATCTAGGAGATGTAATATACACATATACGTCATATACAGAAAATAGAATTATTCTATTACATGGCTTACCAGTTGCTTTACCACAGTCAATGAAGGTTTTCCAGAGTCACCTCTAATTTCAATTTTGAACAAGTTTAATACAAAAGGGGAATACAGGATATAAGTAAAAAACTAAATATAGGATAAAAGAGATAAAAGTTCCTCTAACGTCTCACATAAACACTAGCATAAGCTGAAATTCTGTGTATAGTGTTCCTATTCCTTACGAATAAAAACCGCGTTCCCAAATAGTTTGATAAAATTAATTTGCGCTAAATTTCGCAAACTGTATGATAGCCCATGATTCGATATATATTTTATTACTCTGATGGAAAACAAGCCAGTAAAGCTTAGACAAACGTAAAGAAATTTAAACTTGGCATTTCAAAACTACTTCATGCTACATTTTTTCCCATGTTCATAACATCCGTACGCAGAAGAATCATCTTCGATAATTATACTAGTAATATCGGTACTTAAATAATGCGATAAATATGCAATTATAAATCAGAAAATGGATGTACGACTAAGGGCTTGGTATTTTTCATCATCGCCAAACTTAAAGGCAGAAAAATCAAATTTCTCTCGAGTGATTTGGCACTAATTTACTCTATTACATAAATTGGCTTAAACGTACCATGGGTATTACCTGAAATTTCAAAATGTCTCGTTCCACTCTTTTTTTAGCACGGATTTAGAATATTTTAACCGTTTGTTCGATCAAAGCTAATGATTTAAGCAGAAGCTGAAATAATGAATTAAACGACAAGGCTCCCGGATAGCCAAGTGGGTCACGTGTTCGACTTCGGTGAAAGCGGTCTCGGGTATGAAATTAGTTAGCCTTAGATGCCGAAGCACTTTTAGCAATACTATTACTAACTAGCACTTATAACAATACTAATTTAATTACCTACTACCAACATTACTTCACGGGCATTTTCACTCATAACTGCGTGTTTATGATGGTTCTTATTAAAAAAATTTTTACTGGGGATGGAAGTGGAAATTTTGATTAATTGTCATTCATACATACCCAACCTAACACCTCAAACTTTGTCAAGAGCTTTGTCAAAGAAATTCTTTCCAAACTTAATCGCTTACCACTTTGTTTTCGATGTATTCCGCTTATAAACAGCACATGCAAGGGGATCATTATTTCAAAATACAAAGTATATGAACGAGGATGAAGACGTATGAGGAGCGGCGTCTACAGAGATTAAAGAAGAGGCAATTGGAAAGTCTGCTGAGGTACGAGTAGGAAAAAAGGGAAGCGGTAGCAGTGAAGAAGTTCTGAGGATAACCTTTCGCTTAGAATGAGTGTTCTAGAGGCTTCTGGGAATAAGGGAATGGGGGATAAGAGGAACTTCCTCTTCCGAGGGGGCAAAGGAGAGATCGGTAGTTGGTGCAAGAGATGAAGTTGGCAAAGCGAAAAGCAAAATTTCCGAGTTGAGGAGGGATAAATATGAAGAAAGGGAAATATCCAGAAGCAATGGTATGAAGGAAAGGTTTTGTGGCTCATTTTATTTAGCTCGAGCGAAAAAGGATGGAAGTGATGGAGAAGACATGTTTTGCGCCAAAAATTAAGGGAGGAAAGAGGTCAGGAATGACATGGCGTAAAGGTAAAGGACTCGTTCTATTTGGTGAGGAAAGAAAGTTTCGGTATGACAGTAACGTTTCATTTGCAGATACCACATGGAATAATTGAGTGGCATCGCGTTGAATAGCTTGTAATAAGCATTTACATGAACATTTCAGACTTTGGTCATGTAAGAAATTTATATAATGCAAGTTCACATTAAGTAATTTTCGTAAGACAAAATAATATAATATAATGTTATAGATGTAAATGTTATTTACTTCCTACATTTTCATTTATTGTTTTTATGATTAAATCTCTTCGCGATTGCACTCGGGAGCGAAAAAAATTGTTAATGGTAGAATTCTGAAGCTATTTTCCCAAACTATCGAGAAAACTGTGGTGCTTCAATCAAAAAACCTTCCAAAAGACGTGCATGAAGAAGAATTACTTTTTGTATTGCTAAGCACATAATTTACGAGTACACACTTCCGAAAAATATCAGGCATATTGAGAAACTTGGAGGTAAATAAAATAAACTTAGGAATCATAGGCTAACGAGCAAACACGCCAATTAGCAAAACCTCACCTATCCATGAAAAAAACTTTTTGTGCAATCAAAAATATCAATACGCACGCTGATGAATTCACTCCATCAAAACTTCTGATACTTATAAAGCTGAATTTCTTGGAAATGAAAGCAACGCTAAATGGTCATATCCACTTGAGCATCTCGAAAGCTTTTGAACTATTCCGCCAACTTCTGCGAAACTCAGGATCGGTAATCACCAATTTATTCCCACGTGAAATTCATAGGTTGTCGAGTGGTACGGCCAGATAACCTAGATGTTTTTCTTTGTCGAGTGGAATTTGCGATAGGTAGCTCATTTGAAGGCAGGTACTGCATACATTTTATTATAATCGGATATGTTAATAAAATATAAGGAAATGTAAAACAAATACTAACTTTCAATAAGAACCAGTAAAAGAATTTTGAAACACGGCGAAACGATTAATGAGTTGGAGGCTCAAAAACACCGCATAAGCCGTTTGGCGGAATATAGAACTTGCGTTTGGAGGCAAACGAGAAGGTCCATTTGCGGACATACTGCTAATGTAGTGTTTTTGAACCTCTAAATTATTATCAGTAGTGTTTCAAATTTCTTCTCCTTCGACCACAATAATACTTGAGATATTTCTTGAATGGCAGCTGACATGTACTTAAGAAAAGATTGTGGTTTCGTAACATATAGCAGGAACTAATATTAGTATTATTCAATGATTATATGCTAGGTCAGAAGTTCGAAAAATAATTTCATTATGAAAGATCTTTATTTCCAAAATTTTTACACGTACTATATGTACCTTTGTATTTTTCTTTACGGTCTTCCTACTCGTTTCTTTTCGCGGGCGTGCTGATAAGAATGCATTATTTCTCTGTAAAAATACTCTGTTTTTATCTAAACAAACTTTTCTTTTTCCTTATTCAATCTTCAATGAATTCTGAGTACGAGAACAAGTAATATGGTAATTGGCTCTAAGCCATCGCTTACTTTTCTCCGTAAGAATTACTTTGAGGTGAAATACTGAGCTTATTTAAACAGTCCACTTAGACATAGGTGACTGAGACACGGTATGACGAGAAAAGAGATCTTTAATATATGTATAGGCATTGCAAAAAATCAAAAGTGGCCTTGCTTTCGATTCTCGGTCGCTCGAAATGCTCTCCAATCATGGGAAAATTATGATACTCGATCTTTCGTTAGCAACCTGAATGTTTACTTACGGTAAAATTCCATTTTAGCAAATATATCAGGTAAAATAGCAGAGGTTTGAAAGAGAGGCTTTCGAAAAAACATAGGCTCTTACTTGGGCACCTTAATGGCCCTCAAGGTTATTTTATCAAGGTTTCATTACGAAAGTCTAGAAGTTGGGGCCCCGAAGTATCACCGTGTCTGTGGTAAGGTTATAAGCCTTCCTATTCAATTTATTGTCCATAATCTAGGGCTTTGTAAGCAGCGATTGGAAAACAATATTGGGAGATTAGTGGTAACTAATCACTTCATGGCTTGCAGGATGCAAGCAACTTTTACTCTTATGTTTATAAATATAGCACTATATTTTTAACTTTCCTTGTAACTGCCTTAACTTGTACTTGTATTCCCTTTCTTAATAATTATTACGATTAAAACGGATAAATTAAGTCCCAATCTTGCCCGGAATAAGGAGGTATAATGATTAAGATTGGGTGTTTCAATATAAACACAATAATCAAAATAAATCCTTAATCTCTCAATAAATGAAAACCAGATTTTAGGTATAAAAAAATCATTGATTCATCATCTATAGAATCTTCCAAAGCAACCTATCACCTTAAGATAACAATATGCTGGAATGTTGTTGTCCCGAAGAAGAGAGAGAAAAATTCTATCGCATTCCACCTCGGACACCGGCGCAGTTGCCCCCGCAGCAATTGAGAACGGACACGATCCCATTCAAATTCAACACCATTCAATAAATAAATGAATATTCATATAACGCGGACGTTGTGATCCGTGGAGGGAGGGTGGAGCAGACGCGCGGCACACTCAGTTACATTTTTCACAATGAGAAAGAGAACACTAAATAATCGCTATAATTACCGATCACCCGGAGAGGCTCGTAATTTCGAAAGATCCATCCAGGGAGGGTTATTTATTGGAGAGAAAAAAATCCGGGTCGAGTTCCAGATATGCAGAGTGGATGGGAAAGAGGAATAGAATTGAATGGAATAGGGTTTCAGAGAGGGAATGAAGTGGGTAGAAATGGATAAAGTAAAATATATAAAATAAGCCGCATTGAAGTTGTATATCTATCTCTAGTACTTCTGTAGTTGAAAGAAAATCAAATCTTGACCATGTTGTTTCAGCCAAACGTGTATGGATGGGTTTTGAAGCGAGTAAATTACATGCAACACAGGGGAGTATAATGAGGGAATTGGAAGAAGGAGTTATAAGAAAGCAAATGAAAGATATAAAAATAAAGAGATGCCATAAAGGGAAGACGAATAAAAACCTACAGAATTTTGTTAAATACAAGCTATTATTTCTTCAAACGAGTCTAATAAATAATTAATGAAAGAGCCACACCAGAGCCTAGTAAAAATGTCTTTCATATTCGGATTGATTTTCTGAGTTGTAATATAGGTTGTATAAAACAAAATGTTTCTTTTTTTTCTCACAAAAATAATAAGCAAAGTAAATATAGAGGAAAAGTTAGGGCATATAAACCCTAATTATGTATAAAGGCAAAATCAGGATTACAGCATAAGATAATGTGGAGTAAATTTTAAGCATTAGAAAAGGGATGAACGATTAGTATATATAGTTTTAAGGTTAGATTATAAGACAAGTAATATTTTCTCGTTAAAGCAATGCAAATCGTCCACGGACATTTAAGTTGCGGAAAATAGAAACTGAAATTCTATGATTCTGAAAAAAGGAACGATTATCGATAATGAGGTATTATTATAACGTTGTCATAAGACGTGCATGGGAATTCTTTTGTTTAAGGGAATACGCAATAGAATTAAAGAGGTTTGGTAAGCATAATCGGAACTGCATATCTAAGAAGCATATCTAAGGCAAAAACCCAAGAGCACAAAACTCATTTTTAATGAAGCTTTTGAGCTTTTTCCCAAAATTATGGGTTTCACTGAAATTATAAACAAATTATGATTCGAACATATGATCCCCCGGGTGAATCAATTGACAAATAGAGTATACACAGTATGGACCTCATTAATATCGGGATCGCTGAACTCTTTCTAAGAAAACTGAAATTTGTAGACGATAGGGAATGACTACAATTTATTTGTATAGTAAAACTATTTTAGATGAAGAGTTTTCACACTTAAAATATATCAAGTTCTATATCTAAACAGTTCAGTAAAATGATTACATCAGTGGGTGTTTTTACTTATGCTGTTTATCTTTTTACTACTAAGTCGTTAATAAGCATTCGTTTTCATTGATTATGTTATTAGTAAACCGTTAAAAGCGAATCAATTCTTTCATTATCAAATGTTTTTATCAGACCTGGTATCTTAGTTCGAGGAGAATATATGCAGTTATAATAAATACTTGAAAACATTAATTTCGGAATACAAAAAGCTGTCGAACAAAAGTTAAGGAGCATAAATGAGATGGCAAACAAAGGTTTACGGAAAAACACGACTCGTGATCGATAGTTAGATCAGGATAGACTGTTTGAGCACCCCCAGGAGAGGAAAAAGACGGGGGATGAAAATTTCCGGGATGATGCGGTAGGAGGCGAAGCAGACAGCTCCTCCCACTGCTTGTGATGAATGGCGCCCTCACGTCGGTGCCAAAGAGGTTTCTCTGGTCCAATATACCAAACCCGACTGCCAAAAACTTTTCTCTCAATATCTCCCTCAAAACCGACCCGCGCTCTTATTACCTTAACTCCAGACCAAAACCCACCTTCCTCATGTCTATATTCTCGCTTACCTTCCGACTTTCCTTCCTCCTTGCCCCCTGAAACCTCTGGGATTGTTTCCTCCAATTCCTTCTCCCCAAGTTTCTCCTATGAGAAAATGCTTCTTCAAAAAACGAGCGCATGAGGAAGGGATAAAACTGAGGTATTTCGCGGGGCGATCAGCTTTCAATTTGCTGAAGTTTCTAAGGTCGACGCACTTATGAGGATTCAGATTGGTGTTTTTCTCTCGTTTACTCCGCAGTTTACAGCGCTCGGGTTCATTTCCTTCGGAAATTCATCCCACAAAAAAGGGACGATGAAAATGAATCGATTAATGGTGTGTGCAAAAACGGTGATCTGATTGGGGTAGAGATCTATGTCTTTATTTGCTTTGCGGGGAACTCATTTCCGACTTTCTTCTGTTTGACTGATGGGTGCGCTTGGTCAGAGGGGTGCGTGCGTTTGGAAAGGGAGTTCATGATATTGTTTCCCGATAGCTTGAAGGGACGCAAATTATTTCAAGGGATATGTATTGGATGCATACTGTTATAAATTCACAGCATGCGGATTTATGCATTAAAACATAACGGTGAGGGATTCATGATTACATTTGCATGATCATTGGTGCTGAGCACGCGTTGGGAAAATATTTCTTTGGAAACAAATAAACACCCACACAATGAAAGCTTTCTCAGTGATGACGGCGACTCAAAATATTACTTAATATTTTCTCATTATTAACAACTATATGCTTATGGGTGGGGACATAGTACTATACATGATATGCTAGAGATTCCTCTGAAATTATGAGACAGTGGAAAGATAACTAAATATCCGACGTATTTCGTGAAAAGCTAAGCATGTTTTCGTTAGCCAATTTACATTTAAATAAAATGATGGATAATTCAACGTATCCACAAAATGATGATGGTTTGTCAGTCACAGAATATGTTTGCTGATTTATTAAAACAAATCTGCGTAACTGTTTCATGTGAACTGGCAACTTTGTTTAAATTTAAGTTATAATTATTTTGGTGAGTCGTCAGAGTATAGTGATAATCTGTATATTACTTCCATAATCTCATAGTGACATAGTGCCTCTGCCACAGCCCCATGATTTACTGTTGCTAAGAGGTCGCGTTCTACAAAGATGAAACTTTGAGAAAATATTTACAGTAAATACCATCTATTTATAGGAGGAATGTTTATCTAATGAGACAAACATTACTCTTATCCCTTTATTAACGCACAAAATAATTAATAGCAAAGGAAGATACGATCCGATGACCTCATTGTGGCTAAGCCAGCATACATACCTCTACGGCACATGCATGTTATTGCAACGATTCATAAAAGTCTTATTCGATTAGTAATTATGTTTATAAATGACTTGAGAAGTATATAATCTGTCAAATAATCATTTCTACGTAACATGATCATTTTTGACGACAACGAAGAAATTGGAAGTAACCGAATCAGCTTCTACTTCGTGGTTGGTCTATATCCCGAAGAGAAAGGGAAATAATATAAATACAATCACACGTCGTATGGCGCTCTACTCAGAAACGCGATCGTACGATAACTGTTTTTACCAATTTCGGTTGCAGTCAGAGCTGGAAAGTAATTGGCGTCCAAATTAAAGCATCAGTATTTAGATCGCCGAAATGCAACACTCCGGATACGCTGAAAGGACGTTATAACTTCGACAAAAGCCTCTTTACTGGACGGCACTTCCTCAAATTTCCTCCGCCACCTTGTTTGAGGCAGATAATCGTAACATTTGTTCACTTCCCTCGGTCACTTAGCCTCCATAAACTTGGAAGCCGAGGGTGATTGCTCCGTACCCCATTATTTAGGCAAGTTCTGTTCACGTCCATTACCATCGCGAGCGCGCATCTCTTTCCAAAATACGCATCGCGTTAATAAGTTGAATTATTCATCTGGTGACGTGAATGAATCGGCTCGATTTCCGATCGCATTTTTACAAGAACCTCCCCGCCTCCACCCACACAGCCGCAGGTGGACCTAACATGCAGAGCAAGCAGACAACACGCTCCGACTATGACAGCTACGCGTGGGGCACCAAACGAGAATGATTAGGGCAATTTTTTTTCGCGACCCACTCCACACAAAGACGCACCAGTTCTGTTTAAGCGGAGGGCTCTTCGGCTGACGAAATGGACAGCTCATTTCCGTGGGGTAATGCGCGGAGCATCCTTTACAATTCAAAATAGACCAGAGCTAACTAGAATCACACAGCGTGAATTGGCTCGACGTGCTTTAGGGGCCACGGAGCCTCATTGACCGTGATGCATTGGGTCAGTTCAAAGCGGTGAATTGTTGATTCAAGGCACTCTCCTACGAGGCGACATTTGGGTATCACAACAGACAAGCCATTAAGTCAGGAATGGTTACGGAAGCTAATATTTTCCCTATGCTCCCTTTCTTCTCTACACACTGCAGACAAAAAGGGAAAAAGTGAAGGTTCTAGCGATGTTTTTAAAAGAGCAAACATTTGGTAACGATTTGCATTTAATGAGTTCAAATACATCCAGACGGTTTCAAGTAGTATTTACGCATATTAAAAATTAAGGCTCGATATTATAATATATGCTTAAAATGGAATTAAATATTCATTTTAGGGCCCGGTATTATGAAGATTTGTTAAAGTGAAGAATGTAGTCAATCTTCTGCATCTATGATGGATTAGCACGGATATTAACTATAATCTTACCTTTGACTCTAATACACCATTATAATGCCGGACTCTAAAGTGAACATTAGTTAAAGTTCAGTTTAAACATGCATTATAAAGATAGAATATATATAGATAAAATTATGAAATGGTGCAAATATTGGTAATTAGAGCTTAATGTAGACAAATGTTCAGTAGTAAACGTCTCCGAAAGAAAATCTATTATTAAAGATTGTTGGTACAGTCTCTTTGTGGGATAAACTTCAGTAGAATCTGTGAATTATCTTGGAGTGACTCTCTCGAATAATTTAACTTGGAGTACCGACATCCATAATATATGCGGAAAAGCACTTAAAACACTCGGTTTCGTTCAGAGAATAATCGGTTGGATCAAAGAAAATGTTCGCGAGCGACGTTATTTTGCGTTAGTTAGACCTCATCTTGGGTACTTGCATAGTGTATGGAACCCTGCGGATAGATGTTGTATTCGGGAATTAGAAAAGGTGCAGTGAAAGTAATAAGTGTTATGAAGTATTGATACGATACATTAGTGAGCGTTACTCAGATGCTTCAGGACGCAAGATGGGAATCTTTAGAAGTTAGAAGATTAAAACAAAAGATTAATTTGCTGAATAAATTTAGAGAAAGCACATTCAGACATGAAGTTGCCGATATAATCCGTCCACCACGTTACATAAGCCGTACTGATACTGCGAGAAAGAATAGAGAAATGAGTTCTAGAACGAATTGATTTAAGAACTCATTTTTCCGCGAACTATACGGGAAAGTTATCTATTATAGAATTAGATATAAAGTTAAAAATCAAGAGAATTAGATGTAAAGTTAAAAATCAAGAGATACCTTCAAAATGAAACTATTTAAATAGATCATTAGATTAATCAGATATGTTGTTGCTCTAAACCTGTAGTGTTTTGTATCTTGCCATTGTATTTGTTTTTATCTTTTCTAGCTGTTATATTCATTGTATGAAACTTTTTACTGACTCTCCTGTTGTTATGACTTTAACTACATGTAGTATCTAATATGATCTATGTTTTGTTTACATTTCACAATATTGTAGCATATTACTGGTGTTATAGAGATGATTTATAAGTAGTTTATCTCTGATAATTGTATAT
>KZ308391.1:657178-739265 GCA_000376725.2 Ladona fulva
AAAATGTATGGAAAATAATTTGGTTAATAGGAAAAATTTTTCCATTAAGTTTTTCTGGAATTTAGATATTTTTAAACTATAATATTATTAGATATTTCGGAAATTTTAGAGAGTTTCGTCACAAGTTAACATTCTCACCATAACAGCGAGGCAATGCTGAGGCTTTCTTATCTTTACATTTCCGTAATCGATTAAACAAGGTGAATCTTTTATAAATTGAGCTGACTAGGATCTAATAATAACGTCTGGTAATTGTTAAATCGTCATAAACTATTTGCAATTTAATTACGACATTATCAATGGTAAAATGAATGGATTATGCCGAAGGTTCCTTTCAAATGCATACATTAACTCAACCGAATTATTTTAACTTTCATGGAATTATTGAATGCTGAGACTTTACTGTATTCTTGTGACATAAACACTTTTCTAATAAATGATTGTAGCCAGAAGAATGGCAAATCAGTCAAAAGCCTTCGAAAATCGAATGTTGTGATTAACTTGGTTAGATATTGTGCGATAAATATAAGATAAATTACAATTTTCACAAAATGTCATTCTACCAATAGTTATCATACACAACCAATCAGTGAATAAGAAAATTTTGACAAAGGCAATCAAATCAGGAATCAGGAACCATTTGTGCATAATGAGCTCAATGAATGCTATTTCACTTACGAAGTAGGTCTCTACTTTTCTCCTGAGAAAAATCACGAATCGTTTCTATACCAACGTTTCACTCTCCTGAAAACGCACACTTTTAGATCCGCCGCTCTTCCCTTCGTATCTCTCAGGAACGTTAAATTTGCGAGCAAAAAATATTTGCGCCAGCCTTTTCCTCGCGCGACCTTCTCTCATGGTGCGACATACCGTCTCCGTATTTTCCCGTTTGTCTCCCGGCAACTGCTATCTGCCTCACTCAAGTGGGTTGAGGCTCTCAAAAACACACATACACACCCTTGTACACACATACACACTCATGCACAAACAGGCGCGCGCGCACACACACACAAAACCGAGGAGTCTCTCCTTTTCGGAACTCTCCCTCCCCCCGTCTTCCTCCCCGACCCAACACCTTTTCCTAACTCGATTTTCAACTTCCTCTCTTGCCTAACCGCCCACTCCAGCCCTTCCTCTTCCAGACCCTAGAGCCCCTTACTTATATTCCCTAGCCTTTCCTTCTCCGCCTACCCAATACACCCTCCCTTCCTATGCGTCCCTCCCCAATCCTGGAACACTTCGTTTCCTTCCCTTAACCAATCTCACGAGTTAGTCAACCATTTCACTCAATTAATCCGATGGACTGCATAAGATCTATTAAACTGCAAACATCGGTGATGTTTCATTCGCTGCATATCATTTGGAATTTCGCGCATGGAGAAGATTTAATGAATTAGAAAAGACTTTGTTCTTTGAAATGTTTAATATTACGGACGAAGATGGATACTTCTAGGCGGCTCGGGAAGCTAACTTCTGCGCTAATTTGTAAACGCTTTGTATGCCTTCACCTCAAAAGTGGATATAGATCAGACCTGTACAACATACTAGAATGGAGAGGCCGCATGGATATCACGAAATATGGTCGTGGGCCGCAGACTCGGAATTTTCCGAAAATTGGTTATTTTTATAATTTTCATAAATATTGTATTTCCGGTTTAAATGGACATTTTAATTTATCACATGTCATACACTGGATTATCCACGTTTTTTGTGATTTAAAATAAGATGAAAGGTTGGCAATCTTATGATTTCGCTTCATAATCCAGTATTTTATTACTGTTAAATTTAAAAACTTTCAAATTTTCGTAACTAAGAATACTCTTCAAAATTCATTGCAGGATGAGTCCAACGGACTGTATTTTTTGCAGACCTGATGTACAACTGATGTATATATGTGATGATATTCACAAAACAGCATTGTTGTTAATATTATTGCTTAAGATAATTGTTTTGCCACATGTACATTGCTTCTTTTGCAATAGTATCAAGAATCTACACATTTAATCAGTCAGTCAACCTTCTCGAGTGTCGTACTGAGTATATTACTTTACGGAAAAAAATTGTAAGGAAGATAACTTCATTGATAATAAAGAGAGTATAGTACAAGAGAGTGTACAGTCACAACATGCTTATCTCACAAATTAAAGAGATTCTGTTCAAGTCCTAATTGTGTACTCCATTCCTAATTTAAAATTATTGGAAAAATTAAATCATGCGTATGTTATACTTGAAGAGCGAAATAAAGGTTTTATAATATAAAACAAAAACTGACTCCCTTTCTTTTTAAACTTGACTTTTTTTGGAATAAANGGAAATATTTTTCATCCCTTGTTAACACTTTCCTTACGATTTATGTCTTCTATTTTCTATATCTTGTATTCTGTTACGTAATAGAATTGAAGATATATTTTACTTCCATTATATTATACCTTGCTATAACTTTTCTCCGAAATTTTAATTTTACATTTTTATAGAAGTAGAAGTTAAATCATGAGCAAGAGTGATGTTTAATATTTATTCTTGAAAATAATTCCAAAATAAACTTCGTGTTTTCCTCAAATTTTACATTTATTTTCAGAAAATGCGAAGTACGTTTTCGAATTCCCTTTAGATGGCGTTCCACAATATTAGGTCAGAACACTTGGTGTTTATTTTATCTTGTTTAATAGGATGTAGGGAAAAGAAGAAAAAGCAGTTACTTAACATCGGCTCGAATACCACTCTTTCACAAATGCAATGCCCCCAAAAGTTCAAACAGCCTAATTTTTTCTAATCACCCCATAAGATATTCTATTTTCTCAAGGATCTCTCATTTAAAAAAAAAAGTTTGACCATGAGAATTAACTTTCAGGTATATCATAGAACATCGAGAAACAAACATTTCCTTCCAACATGCGGAAAATATTATTCAGGATTTATTTAAGGTTTAGACTCCTCTACTACCCCTTACATTTAGTCTCGTTTCTTTCTCTCAAACAAAAGAATACGGACATCCGCTAGCAACAGAGCAGTAATGCATAACCAGTGGCCTACATACAGGTCGCCTCTGCATTTCATGGTAACTAGGGCCGTCCACAAAAAATTTCGTAAATCTAAAAGAAAACTGCGGGCTTAAAACACTGCATTTTGACTAAGTTTTATCCTCAACTCTTGAAAACGAATTCTATGAAATAAGGTTACGGAGAATAAAAGTAAGTAAATTATCAAGCATTATGAAAATGTTCTCTCCTGAATGCCAAAACAAAAAATGTATAAGACTAAAATTCACCGGTTACAGCAGGACTACAAAACGTGCAAAAAAATCCTCAATTTTAAAGTGAGATAAATTCGTATTTGAAAATGTATTCTTATCTTGCAAGAACAGAATACGATAATAGTGCTCGAATTTTGTAACAGAGAGGATGGACTGTGACTAAACAGATGGTAGATCGGACAAAGTATAAGATATACAATTAAAAACGACAGAATATTTCTAATATGTCTTAAAAATATTTCCTATGACTTAAAATCAAAGCGACTGCTGAGGGTTATTGGTTGAAAAACTGTAATTATTTAACCATTAACTATGTATCTACATATATATTAGCTTGCCGTATTCAAGCGTACCGTTGCCCGTACTTGTTTCATGGTCTAAGTGCAACTGATGCAGTGAAAAAATTAGAAATGGACAATATATCGTTATGAAGTGAGGAAGGGGAGAAATTGTTCTCAAGCGCTGAAAAATACGAGTCCTCTTCCAACTATACTCTGTAAATCCACGGATTGGTACAGTTTGTGTCTCAAAGATAGCTGACGTAAAACCATAAAATTACACCCATGAGATGACAAGCTGCTCTCATGTGACCATGACCTCTATTTCAGCATTCGCTTACATGTCTAGAAGTAGATCATTCATCTATGCAAACAAATATCTAGTGACAGGATTTATGCAAGAACCACTTGGAGCCGCGGGAATCGAGGACTAGAAGCATGAAAACACTTGAGTGATACAGAAGTCTCGTCGGAGCACCTTCCTTAATGTCGTTAGCATCCATTTGATCCAATTATACGTTTTGAGGAAGGAACACCCGTAATTTTATAACCGCTTTTAAAGGGGAAAGGTAATTAATTCCAATTGTAGAGTTACTCGCGCTAATTGCACGCATTTCGCTACGCGCCGAAAACGTTCTAATTGGGTCAAATACAAAATGAATTGCAGCGGAGGCGATTTAATGTGAGATTTGAAAAATGGCATGCTTACGGATAGGTTTAGGTTACAACGTGATTTTGATCGTTGTTTCAATCATTTTGAAGGGGTAGAAATGTTTTTTTAGAGGTTGACAAAAATTCCTATGCTTTGAGATGACACGACGAGTAATTATTGTATGGAAAATTTTCAAATGCTATTTCCTGATTTCTGACATCCCAAAGTTTTATATTAAAAACGAATTCATTATATTGTTAGATATGGTGTAATTGCAGCGTCATAAGAGTAATTTACAATTTTTGAAATTGAGTAAAAAGATTTTACGAAGATGAAGATTTAACGTGGATCTCTATTACGTCTAAATAAATATCCAGCAATCCTCCTCTCTGCGTGTGGCAGGGGGCCCCTTCTTCGGCAAAGTAATATTATTAAGCAATACTGTACAGGGCACATACAAATTGAGTGAAATGAAAAACTTAAAATGAAATAATTACTTTCATTCCCCTGAAATTATAATTTCTAAGATTTAAAAAGGTGATTATTTGCAAATAAACATATAGATGTTTTTGCCCGTGTAAATTTGTTTCGAATACTCAACAGTAAACTATCCCAGTCTAATAAGATTAAATGATAGTCTGTTCCGTCTATATTTACTCAAAATATACCGTGAAACAGTATATAGCTACTCAAAAATAGTCAACTCAAGTTTAGAAACATCAACATATACTGAGCTTACTTAACGCGCATTAGCAGCAACATTTGTAAAATCGATAGCTTCTTTTCAGTTTGAATTTCTCAGTTAGTGAAAGTCTCTGTAGAATACACTTACAGTACAGCTTTCAGTTACACTAGATATAGTTGGCATAATAAAATGTTACACTAGATACAATAGACATTATAAATTAAAAACCAATGTAGTTAAAATATGATTAAGTAGGTTTTAAAGTTTGCAAGTTGAGAGTTATTCTAAAATTCATTACTTTTAAGCCGGAATTGAATTTGTGAACCATTTTACCGAAGTATACATGTTGTGCAATTTCCAAGCTTTAAAAATTCAAACAAGTATTTTCCCAAGATAATTCGACCAATAGCGAAATACGGATCGGCAACGGTAATCTCGCGTAAAGCTACCATATGCAGCTCCAAGAAAATGTAAACGATTTTATACATCAAATACCGGCTTTAAAAAGTTTATTTGAAAAAGTGAAACCACTTAATCCCATTTATAAATTCGCCCAGAATGTACTCGTTTTCGTAGTTTCGTAGGGGCTCCCGATAGCCAAGTGGGCAACGCGTTCGACTTCAATGAAAGCGGTCCCGGGTTCGATTCCCGGTGGGGGCCCACGTGCGAAATGACCTAAGCTGTCGAAGCACTTTTAACAATACTACTACTACTGTACTCGTTTTCGTAGTTAAAAGAATATAAAAATTAGTGATGTTCTAGAATGATAGCATAAGCAAATCTTTTTCTTGGCAAGATTCATGAAAAGATAGATTTATTTCCGAACACCATCTGAAAAAAATTTGGTCAAGTTTTCAAGAAATTCCATACAAATAAAATATTTGTCAAAAATATTTTTTTCTTTTTCTCAAAATTTCATTTCGAGTCAATTAAATTCCTATAGTTAGTGTTGAGGTAAATTGTGGTCAAAGACGACTAGAATACCCATGAAGAGAAAAATAGTTTTCCAAAGGTAATTCTCAATGAGGCAGTATAATCTAATTGGAAATTTTCCCCGTAATAATGATACAATATTTCCATAAATAACACTTTGTACGAATAAATAAGGAGTAACCAAGAAGAAGTTCACTATTTAGTATCAGTTATACCTTAGTAGCTTTCTCTCATCCACGAACCAAAATGATGAAACATGAAATGAAAGATATATTTTTGGCTAACCTTCACAAAAAAAACTATAGAGAGAATACACAATTCTCCATCTAAATGTTTTTATCGCTAAAAGATTTGGAAGATAATTAGGTTCCATAGATCCCAAAAGTATAGTTTTGTGATACCAAAAAAGACGCTGTCTACCCAACTAAACATGAATACATGATACGTGTTTAAATCACCCAGAACTAACATAGTATTTTCAAGGGTTTTTACCCCTTTCAACCTCTCCAGAATAGCGAAAGTATTAAAGGGAACGTCAAAACCGTCGACGAGACAGCTTGAGCGATTTCACTGAAAACTTCGCGTGTCCAAACAAGGAGGCGTTTTTCCTCTTCGAAGGAATGATTGGATGTAATAGAAGGAGAGGAAGAGGAAAATTAAAAGGAGGGAAAGAAGAAGGGAATGGGTTGGGAAATTTCCGTAAGAGGGAGTGGTGAAAAGGGTTCCTGCCCCCAGCCCCTTCGGCCAGCTAACGTTCCGCGTCGAACCCTCTTTCATCCCAGTAGGAAAATGTTTTTGATGTTTCACTGACAGCAACATCGATGAATTTCTGGCAATTTGTATTTCCAGTGTATAACGATGGTTATTAAAGACGTCTGTATAGTGTGTGAGACAGTATACAAAATATACCGTGCGCACCCTAACGATACATTTTGACTTCAAACATCTCCTCTTGATTTTATTTATCGGCATTGAGATGATGATTTCATGTCTAAACCAGAGTCAGTCACTTACGCGGGAAAAAGAGGCAGTTTTTGTAGAAAATGTCCTATTCCCTTCAATTTGCTCTCGAGTCTTTCTGCTAAAATATCATGATCCAGATTATAGGAAGGGAATTGGTCCATCTGAATTCTAACAAATAATACCCATTCACATTAACGTGGTTATTAAAATAATTCATAATTTATAGTCTCATTCATATAAACGTGGTTCCTATTTTTCTATAAAAACCTTTATATAAAGATTTGAACAAAAATCGGAAATATTTTGATAACATAATTATGCAATGAAACTTCGAAAGCTTGTATAAGAAGTAATTGTCCAGATGTAGATTTCTGTAGCTATATAATCAGCGAAACATTTTTGTCGAAAAGTCTTCTCATTCTTCCCGAGGTTTAGGAGACCTTGATTGAAATCCAACTGTTAAATGAGATTTAAACAACTTGGAAATTGTAATCGAGACGATAAGATTTTTTTAATTACACTAGAAAATAAAATGCATAGATATGAATATAGTCTGTATGTTTCTGCGTATTTCCGTTGAGAGAAAAGAAAACTATATAAATTACATTTCTCTGCAAGACCAACAAAAACTATATAAAAGTATTTAAAGAAGAAACATCAGTGGAGAGAGATAAATGTAAATTGAATTAAAATTTATTTATTTATAGAAGTAGTTCCCCGCTCACACCGAGGGGATTTAATGTGATCCATTTCCAGTTATTTAACTTTAAAAGAAACTTTTAAGTAAGATTGGAATTTAAGATATGCATTGAGACTATATGAATCGAATTAACAATTCGGATCAAATACAAGTCTCTGAAATCCTTATCATTTGCCTGGAGTTTAAAGAATGCTGTAACACGAATATTCTGCTTGCTCGGTAATCTTCCATACGTCTCTTTAGAAGTAGAAAAGTACGGTCCTAAAAGCATAGCAATGCACTCATTACTCAGCAAACTCATTCCCTTTTTCTTTTACTGAGAATTCTTTGCTCATAATATAGTTATACCGACTGGATTACCAGAAGGTTAGCAAAGGAAATCTCTAGAGCAGAACAGTAATCTTCGTATATATCACTATAATTATATTCATAGAACTATTATACCTTTAAAATTCACTTTATCAATACTGCAATAAAAATGATATCAAAAGGGTGATAGGAAATACCACAAAATGTAGCACGCGCTTAGGAATATTCCCAAAAAGAAACGGGCATGAAAAATGTCTACAGTCTCTCCCCAAACGGAATGTCTGAATGTTCTGGCGAGGTAACTCAATTGGCTAGAGAACTAGGAAATTGGAAGGTGCGGGTTCCGGTCCCATCAGACTTTTTCCATGTACGTTTCTCCTTGGGAAAGTGGTAAAGTACGAACGAATATAGGCTCCCGAGTAGTCAAGCGGGCAACGCGTTCGACTTCTGTGAAGGTGGTCCCGGGTTCGATTCCCGGAGTGCGAAAATACGTGCGAAATGACCTATGTTGTCGAAGCACTTTTAATACTACTACTACGAACGAAAATTTTCCATGATGATCTTCCTTAGGTTATTTAGAGATTTTCATTTCAGGGCTCCCTGTAAGCTTATTGTGGAGCTCCTCAGTCTTTTATAGATATGTATTTAATCTTCGATTTAATACCGGTAGAAGTACTATTTATAAATATTTACAATTATTTTCTCGATAAAGGCTGAAGTTTGTAAAGACATCCGACCGTACATCTTAATTCCAAAACGAAGTTTACCTTCACTCTAATCATATAAATAACAATCAACCAACAAAAAAGCGGATGAATAAAATTTTACGACGGAAGGGAACGATAAAGATCACCTAAAAATGTTTGAGTTACTTCCAAAAATCTTAGTGAAAAGGATAATAATACTGGAGTTAATTTTTAAAATCTCGTAATGTTCACCTGTCTTTAATTATTTGCTGTTAATCAAGATCGCAAGTTCCCTTAAAATTTTGAAAGAGGATGGTTGTGAAGCAAATACTAATCATAAAGATTTTTTACTCAAAAGATCACCTTACGAAATTATTGAAAAATGATTTATTCTCTCATGTGTATGAGCTCAACTGTATGGTACTGGCCAGATCAGAAAAAAACATCCTAGTTAGAGAAAGACACGCTATCCACAATTAATCTCATTGCCAATGTTAATAACAAAATTGATGAACTAAAACTGTGATTTAGCATTAATGAGATGGTCTAATGGTGTGAAATATCCAACACTTTTTCATAAAGTAAGATAGCTTATAGGATATGCAAGTTTTTTATGGGATATCTTCTTAGAGAATATTGAAACTTACTGACATTATATTTAAGAACGAATTCCTCAATGAAAACGAGCAGGGTGAAGCAGAGCATGAAAATAAACATAAAATCAAAGTGAAAAAATTTTGGATACACTGGGATGATAATCATCAGTTAAATCATGAATGACAATCCGGAAGTTCGGAATTCACCTAAACAAAAGAAGACAGAAAGGGACTGCACCGTAAAAAAAAATATATTGCTCCGAAATCCAGCAATAGATGATGCGAGAGAAAACAGTGAGGGAGGAAGGTATCTAATATTGAAAATACTTTTAAGAAGAACGGCGCACAGACCCGGGACTGAAGCTTTCTCATGAGTTGATCTTTATTTTTACTAAAAACACATATTTCATAGTGAACAAGACGATCTTGAATGCGTTTCCTCCGGAAAAGCATCGGGTATTTTGATCCGTTTACTTAGCTCGACAAACGCTGCTAAGCAAACAATCTCGTTAGCAACCAAACTTCCTATTAATGAAAATCTAGAGGACATCTCGGTTGGCCACTTGATACTTTTGACATATAGTAGTACAATCTGGTTTGTAAATTTAGTGTTTGATAATTCATTTTAACCATACATGAAACTGTCCCAATTGCAATTAAAAAGGTTAGCTGTTATTATTAGTAATGGTGAAAGAAAGGAATTAAAAAGATTATTAAAGAGAGGCCAATTATAGATGGGGTTATATTACGATGTCAATAATGTTTCATAGTTCTGAAGTCTCCCAACAATAGCCGTTGGCTATCGTTAAGTGGAGTGGATTCCGAATGAGATATATTTAAATACTTTTTACTGCTGAGTAGAGAAAGTTAGTAGTAGTAAGTCGTAGTTGAGATATAGAAGATATCGATAGGGATCATATTCCACATTTAAATTCTGATTTACAGAGAAAATTGCATAGCTCAAAATATATTTTATCTTAAAGGGATAAGAGATCACGTCAACTCCAGCCTTGATTATGAGTCGCTGACTATTTAGTTTCTAACATCATCAATATTGACGAACAAAAGGCAAGCACCACTTAATTAGGGCTAAGGAACTCAATTACTGACTCCAGAATGCTACTTTCAATTATGAAGGGCCTTTCCTTTAAGTAAGTCTTCTATGAATGCAAGCCAATTAGAGCTCCTTCAAGAAGTCTATGGTTCCTAATGAGTCAACAAATATATATTCTTCTGATGAAAAACAAAGAAAACAACTAGGTGGTTTCTCTTCGGGATAAAATATGTGACTAGTATGTGACACAACGTTTGTTCATGGGTAGTAAATTTTATTTCCTGATTCCTTAAGCCTCAAAAGTATAGAAAACGGTAATAATTCATCCAAAACCTTTGCTTTTATGTCTAAAACGGTTATGGTTTGAAATTTACCTATTTCCAATGAGATAACAGGCGAAATTGTATTTTGGATTAATTCAGAAGAAACATAACTTTTGTAATTCAGAAGAAACATAACTCCAAATTAACACTCATTCATAATAATGTTAAAAAAATCACTTAAATATTTGGAAGCGAGTAGTTTTTCGAGATTTGCGAATATATTTTAAATCAATCTCGCGACCCAGTCTCAAATATAGTTTTCCATCATGTTCTTGTTGTACTGTGCTTGGTAGCGGCGTCCAAAGTTCTGTATATACTGGTGAAATGGTTTGCTTTGTTTCTCTGAGTACGTCCCCTTGTTCTCCTTGAATGTATCAAGATGAGCAACAAGAATATGGACTTAGAGGGACATTCTAAATCCCATTCTGACGTAGTTTTTCACCAATCTCAACCATCTCATAATAGTTTTCGGCCTTGTGGTTTCCCAGGAAGACTAAAAACATTACAAAATAGCCGACTGTATACCGATTATACTTCAAGGCATCCAGCAAAATCTTTAAGCTGCTGTAATCCTATTTGAGGTACACTGAGTGAGCCAGGGGGAAGAGACGGATACTTGTTACCATTATGGAGCAGCACCTCTTTTTGGCTCCTGGATGAGCGGTCAATGAAGAGGTTCAATCTGGTTACTAGTGATTCCTGTTGCCTATTGTCTCATACAGGCTGGCCACGTTGTGCCAGAGACATAGTCCATTTTAACTGATGAAGAAGCTGGAAAAAATTATTGTGGAGTTTCCTCTGAACTGTGAAATTCATAATTTCATCCAACAAGTTCCACTGCTTGAGCTGAGACGTCAAGAGGTCGGCATTGGACTTAGTGAGATCAATACCTCTAATCAAGTTGTTGAGGTCTTTTGGTTGGGGTAGTATGGGTTTCTCTCAGCAATTTTCATCTGGATCTGCAACGTCATCCCTGTTCTCTGACTTGCTACACTCTTTCCAGAGAAGCGAAAACAGAGAACTCTTGGCAGTATGGTACCGGAACGATGGATGAATTAAGGTCTGGAAATGTGATAGTAAAAGCATTATTGCCAGCCCGACTATTAGAAGGGTCCATCATGTAGAAGTAGCGGTCGCTTGAGTGGTCAGTGGGTTCCTGCGAAATTGTTTTGATAGCGAACTTCATGACTCTATTTTCCCCTCGGTACCGGTCTACATAATTTTACGAATTTAACAAATCATACAAATTTAATAATACAAAGCAACGATTGTCTATCTTACATTCCTGATGTGCAGTACTGAAATGAAGTGCCCATAGTTTGTCTTGATCAGAGACAGAGATGCCAAAACGTGCCTTGCAGGCTTCACAAATCTTAGTTGATGCTTTCACAGAGTGTATCGCTCTCCACTTGGTAAATTATCCGCAGATATAGCAAAATGCGTCTGCCGGATACTGGGAGCCTCTTGATGCGATCTCCGAAAAATAAAGACATCCACATAGGCAGCTGGTACTAAACTACCACTAGTGAATTACTATTACTAGGAACTAGTGGATTTAATGCTACTGTATTTACACTACTATTTATATTAACGAAAATTTCCACAAAATAACTCAAAGTTTACTAGGAACCGAATCTGCCTGAAAAGTTCTATAAAAATGAATATATTTCAAAATACCAACGTCCTGATCACAAAAGCAAAGTTTGTGGGGAATAAATGCTATTTTTCATAAAGTAAGAAAGTATTATATACGTAATTAACATCAACCGCTCTCTCTTTCTCTGAATTTTTTAAAACACTATTCCTCGTGTTATATATTATAAGCGTTAAATGTTTGACATGAATAATGACTAATACTCATTGTGAATTCAACGAATTATACACGAACCTATAAAACTGATCCAGTTCTTGGAATTCTCTCCCACCTAACTTCACTTACATATTTAGATTAAATTATAGAGAAACCCCACTCCTCACTCTTTCCTTCTCTGGACACATTAGTCTAGCCTTGATGATGATAGCTCGGCTATTGAAACGGGTCGGATTCTTCTCAGAAATAGATTTTATCGATTCTGTCGATTTCCTTGATCTGGTAACTGAGTGAGCCCCGGGGCAGCAGCCTCAGTTATATTCTCAATCACTATTTTAGTAAAAGCCTGATAAAATTTCTTCTCTTACAGCATCCCAAGGAGTGTTTCATTTATTAAGATTGTATAACTGTGTAGTTGATAGAATCAACAGCTTTGGCCGTGACTTCGTGTTAAGTCTCCATCAGGGATAAAGGCAAAGTCGAACTTATGCAAACCACACGATTTATTATGAAACGGCCATGGTTTTACTTATAGAGTCACCCTCAGGTGAGGATGATGCCAAACCATTGTAGTTTCATAATAAATCGCGTGGTTTGTTTAAGTTAGACTTTTCTTTACCCCTTACTGTGTGCTGTTCAGATAATAGAAACTTGAATGTTTTCCACTAGCAATAAACGTAAGAAGTAAAATAAGTAAACAGAATTAAAAAAGAAAAATTATTAACATAGGATTGAACAATTAACAAATCGATAAAAATTTAAATATTTCAGATCGACATTTCAGGAACAGAAAACCAGCAATCAGCAAACTATCAACGCATGAAAAAACAAACCGCAACGAATACGGTAAGCGTTCAGAAATCACATTTATTTTTCATACCCATCCACTCTTCAGCTCCGAAGAATCTCTTATCTGATGGCTGCAAGAAATTAGATACTTTTTTCTGGCGCTGCGGACCATTTGTACTGAGAAAAAGGAATCTCCCATGAATCTCACGTTTGCCTGTCTGCAAGATATTCTCGAAATTGAACTTTTTTGTTCTCGTTAGCGGAAAGATGTATTAAAGATAGATACCTCAAAAAAACCGCCCGATAACGGTTTTTTTTCATTATATTATATCCAAGGGGAAAAGGGAAGGAGAACGATGCTTTGGGAGGAAAACCTTCCATCAGTAAATTGGGTATAAGTTGGGGATGGTTCCATCCTCCTAATATCGGAAATATAGACTCTTGTACTAACCTAAACTCTTGCTTTTCCATATCCCTTTTCGCATTCCGCAGAATACCTTACCTCACCTCTTTGTGAGAAAAATGATAAACTTTTACGAATGTGGATATTTCTGCATTCAATGAGACCATATATCGATTTAAAGTAGTGTATTTTTTCCATTCTATAAGATGTTCCTACCGAGAGAAACTATACTTGGCATCATCTATATGCAATGCTCGACGAGTTGCGGAGTGTCTCAAAGTTGGATTGCGCTCTAGAATTTTTAGTGGGGGTTAAGGAATAAAAGGTAATCGAATGAGAAAAAGGAAACGGTCGGTCTATTTGGGCAGAGCTCTAGATTGATATTTTGTTACAGTTTTTACTCAAGTGTTTCTATTTGGAGATACGAAATGTTTAATTTTCTCCATGGAAATGAGTCCGTAGACGGTCAGATTTAGGAAGGTAGGTTTGTAAGTTCCCAAACATGCAATTACACACCAGTGAAATATCAAAAGTTATAGTACTTCTTGAAAACTCTATGTGCTGAAAATGCCCCCTATAAGCTCATTCTCACGCATACCAGTAGCTTTACTAGTGATTTTATTTCAAGTCTTTCATCTATTTTATAAACTCAAAATTCATGCTCGGCACTTTTAAATCGGAGGACCAAACATGTATTCTTTTTTAGAATTAATGAGACACAATTTTCGGGTTGAAAATCATCCAGCATTATACATCATTTACATCACACACGCTCTTTAAAGATTGCATAAGGCTGACTAACTCTTACCAACGAAGGTCAATCAATGAATGGTATGAAAGAATGAATGGTTCGTGCATAAAAGAATGCTGAACTAGGAGGCTAAAAAAATCTTCTAACACGCAGAGATATTTTATCTTATTTGAACTTCAATTTGAGATGAGTAAAAGATACTCCTAAAAATCCAGAATCACTACTACTTAAAATTTTATTTCATAGATCACATTCATCGAAGATCAAAGTTTCAAGACTCATGTACAAGTAGTTTTGGGTGCTATAATTACATTATTTTCCTATGAGTGGCAGAGTAAATAGAGTTAGAGTTGTAACATCTTTTCGTTCCTCGTAAAGTTGAGGCCCTTAATTACTTTTTCCTCTTCCTTATATTTTTAAAATTATAATACCTTTCCTAGCGATAGAAATCGTTATTTTACTGGAACTAAATTATTTATGAATTAATGTTTCCGACTCTAGAGAACTTCTAGTTGAAATGTGATGAATATTTCTGTGATGAAAAACTACAAGTACTTATAACCAGCCATTAAGACTTTGCAGTAGATTCTGCCGATTCGCTAGAGGAAGAAAGACCCCACAGCAAGAATGATGTCACAAGAAATTGTTCTAGCCGTACATAATCGCCAACTTAAGATCGGATTTTTATCGACTCAAGAAAAAAGAATACAGTAAGAGAAATTTTTTCGATCTGGAATGACAAAAACCGCGAAATTTCTAGCAGCAGATAAAAATTCTCTCCAAATGTGAAACCGAAGTAGTTTTTCGAGCCTTCCTATGCCCCTGCGTGAGGTACGTCTCCAGTTTAAGAAGAGCCTCCTTTTACCGTATGCTGGCCGTCATCTGCTGTTAACATCGACCTCCCCCAACCACTTCATTCCCTCACAGTTACGACTGCTAAGGAACGGCTGACGCAAAAAACCGCCGTAAAACAAGGAAACAAATAAAACATGGCACCGTATCCACGCGTAACCGTAAATCAAACAAGGAAGAGAAGAGAAAGTCGAAAAATTTCTGGATGAAATTCTCGTCATGCGGCAAATCTCTTCGGCCAAGTTGATTGCGAAGAGCGGTCCTTGATAATATGACCGATGGGGTTGTTGTAAGTGGAATGGGGGCGAAGATGAATAAGAGAAAGGAGAGGGGCAGTGGGCAGATGCGGGCTGGAATCCTAAGAGTGAGAAATAAATGGCCTTTAATGAACTGTGCTCAACACTCCCCCTACCCTTTCTCCCGCTGACCCTCTCGTCCCAATCCCATCCTTCCTACCCACCCTCGATCTAGGATCCCATTCTGTATCCCCACCCTTTTTCCCATACCGCCGTCCCTTACGCATTCCCAGGCTATCTTCTATCTCCCACACACTCTGCGCGCACAACCCTATCGCTACTTCGTTTTTCTTTCTACCGAACACCCCCATCCGTCCCTTTCCCCATCCTTCTCCATTTCCTCTCCGAACCGAAATCCCTTCTCCTTCTCCCACACATATGACTCCTTCGCGAGGAACATTCTTTCTTTCATTTCCTTCGCCCGCACTTGAATCCCTCTTCAGTCTTTCTTACGTACTTTCGTTTGTCCTCGTATTTTCATCCAGGTTTATTTTTTATTCGTGCCTTTCGTCGTTTTTCCTTCGCCGCCTTTCCCTTATGCCGGCAATTTATTCTGTTTTACAGGTTCTTGGCTTATATTTTCTCTTAGAAAATTCTTTCCTTGCGTCTTTTACTTCATTTATCATTTTTCTTTACCCTTTATTTTCTAAGCGTTATCTATGTAATCTTTGCGGGGACAATGTCTTAATTTAAAAATAGACTTTATTTAACAAATATCATAGTTTGTTGTTTTTACTCCTAATTTAACTCTAATTAGTGATTGACGTGTATTTTGAATGAAGTTTTCTTCCATAAACTCTCAAATTAACAACCCCCTTTAAAGTTTACCTTGCAGTAATTTGTGAGATCTGGCGGTTAAAATATAATGCTCAATCGCGCTTAAGAGGATATCTGATCCAATTAGGAGGTAGTATTTCTTTATAAATCATGAATTAAAAATCATTCAAATAACTAAAATAAACAATACTTAATTTTCATTAGTCTCAAAATTAACAGTTAAATAATATATTCATCTGTGTCCCAGATTTTAAACCGGTAAAAAGTAATAACGCCTTTTTCAATTCATCATCAATGGCGAAATTCATTTTCGTTATTTTCTTTCTAGATTTTCAGGAAATTTAATCCATTAAGGTGTCAAATCTCGTAATCGCAGATTATGCAGGTAGAATAGGATTGAGAATACAAACTCACTACAAATTTCATGGTTACGCATGGTTTCCTGAACAGGAAATTTCGTGCTGATTTTGTCTGTATAGTGGATTCTTGATTATGACATGGATATGTTTTATGATAAAAATGCACTCTTTTTCCTATATTTTCATTTCTTTCAGTAATGTTCTTCCAAATATTTTGACATTTCTCTCTATTCACAGAAAAAACGACCACTGCAAGTTTTATCCTCACTTTTTGCTCTGGCAGCTTCCGAAGCTAAAAATGTACTAGCCTACCATTTCAATCTTTAGCTATGGGAAATGACAAAGTATACGTATGGTAATTTAAAGAAAGTTAATCTTTATAAAATTATCACTGATAAATCAGCACGAAATGTTGAAATTTTCCATCTCTTTTGGAATTTTTTTTCCTTCGATTAAATATTTCCCAATATTTCTTCCCTTTAGTTTCTACAAGAAACTATTTATAGTTTCATCTTACTCTATTAATTTGCTCTCACCTCTGCCTTTATCTTTCCATGCGCTAAATATTGCATTCCCCTCAAATCATCTCATTTCTCCTCCCCTTCTCAAAGGTATACACTACTATTCTTATACCTTCAACCTGCTCTCATATACTTCTATATTCACCTTCCCATAGCTTTTACTTTTCACCTTCCCCCTTCTCTCACATCCTACTTCCTGTACACCTCCTCTCTTGACGAACCCCTCTCTCCCTTGAGGCCTCTCTCTTCTCCAAACCGTGCCCATCCATCTCTCTCTCCTCAACACCCCTCTCTCCCTTATCCCGCTTCCTACCCCTCAAGCATTCTCCCTCCCATTCCCATCCCTTTTTAACTTTTTTATGTGTGTATTCCCCAGACTTTCACACTCCCTCCTCTTCATCTCTCTCTTATTCTGGACCTCTCATCTTCCCCTTTTTCTCCTTCTTGTGTGACTGGGGGCAACGTCGTGGGGGAGAGATTGGGTTTATGAGGGATAACGCAGAGAGTAGAAGGAGAGTATTTTTTCCAAGAAAAACCTCTGCTTCATCAGTTTCCTTCATCTTTGACCTTTTGCTCTCCATGCTGGTCATTCTTCATGTCTTCCCCGCTCTTTTTTGTGTGTACTTCCAGCGTGTACAAATGTGTCCTCCTGTACGTGTGCTGTTTGCGAGTGTGAATTAATGCACCAATGCCTTCGAGATTTTATTCGATAAGCTTATTGAAAATGAAACCGTTAGTGCAATAAGTGACCCAGAGAGGATTAAATGATTTATAACTTGAAAATTTCAACTCAGAAATAATACTAGCATATGTTAATGATATATTTCAATGAAAAGATATACAGTCACATAAAGTTTAATTAATCACAGAAAGATAATGCAGTAAGTTAAATTTTTAAACCTCTACTAGATAAGGAATAACAAGTGTGAAAAATAGCGACACGACTGGGACTCGAACCCAGGTCTCCCACTTTCCGGGCAGGTATTCTAACCACTGAACTACCGTGCCGCGTCTCTCTCACACTGTTAAGGGAATGCTTTGTGAGCAAGACTGGCAGTCTCCACATAGTGGCACAACCTGCCGTCCGAGGTCCTCACTGAGGCAGCCGGCTCACAAAGCGGTGTTATGAGGTTATTTCCCCCCAGGAAATCACAAGGATTAAAGGAAAGGAAGGTGTCTTTGTAGATTGAAAACCTACGGAAAATCCCAAAGGAATAACAAGTGTGAAAAATAGCGACACGACTGGGACTCGAACCCATTCCTTTGGGTTATTCCTTTGGGATTTTCCGTAGGTTTTCAATCTACAAAGACACCTTCCTTTCCTTTAATCCATTCTACTAGATAAGTTTTAGCCTCTAACCAAGCAGTAGTTACTTAATGTGACGATCTGATTGCTCATTCATATAAACATTCTTATAATTTTGCTGGAAAATTATAGAAGTATAAATGAATCATAGTAATTTTTGAAAGAAATTCAGTTATCGACAAATGTGCAGAGGAAAAATTCATCGCTTTGATAAGAGAAATTGTCTTTATTTATCGAAGTAGTTAAAAGGTTTACTAGAGACGGTTGATTACCGCTTTTAAAGTCAAATTATCAGTAGTACTAGAATCACTAAAATCTCTATAGTTGAGTAAAGATTCATTTCTGTGAACTTATTCAGGTCCAATCCATTAAACAGCTTTCAAAATTACCAAAAAATTCTTCGTTATAGATTTCTAAAAATTAAATTATTATATTAAAAAAATTGTACGTTCGGTTAGTAACCTTTTGCATGCTGATTTAATTCNCGGCCATCATCAGTGATGGCCGGAGGCCGAAACCGGTAGATTCAAATCAAAGTCGTGGATATCACTGAGTTTCTTTTATTTTAGCGTTACATATAAATATTTATCTACGAAAAAAAGAGCGAGCGTTCAATTCGATTCATACGATAGCTTTCATTTAACACCATTCTGAAATTATGAAGAAGTAAATCTGAAACTTAAATAATGTTTTCCATATGACGGTCAGGATATCTTGAAGTAGCCATTACACTGTCGCAGTTCGTTGCCTCATCAGAAAAAGAGATATCAATGGATGTTGGAGGCAGTACATAGTTCAGGTTTAAGAAGGCTTCAACAATATATATGGCTAAATATTGAAGGTAGTATTCACCAACCGGCAGTTGGACAGCCTGATGAATTATTTTCTTTAGAAGATAATGGGGGATGACATTGGTCTTAGCGAAATCAGAAGAAAATCAGACGACCTTCTAACACTCAAGAACGGACCTTTATTTTGCTATAGGGGCACAAAAAATGGAAGACTTGAAGGCGTTAGCTTCTTAATCAATAAGAAGTGGAACAATAATATGGTAAAAATTGACATTATATCTGACAGAGCATGTAAGCTCACACTAAAGATTAAAAGTGCTACTCAGTTCAGATAATCCAAGTTTACGCACCAAAAGTGACAAGCAGCGAAGAGGATACTGAATATTTTTATCAGTCTCTCGGCACTGAATTTGTCAAGCAGAACCATAACTATAAAATCATCATAGGTGACTGTATCGCTTGTTTAGGTAAACAAGAAGCAGATGATGCAGAGAAATGAAGGAGATCACCGCTTGGTATAGTTTACAAAATGCACCAATATGTACATCACAAATACGTACTTAAGAAAATTCCTGCGAGGAATTGGATATGAAGAGGTCCCAAAGGAGTAAAAAATGAAATAGATTTCATATTGATTAACAAACTCTACACAGTCAAAAAGTGTGAACTGTTAAACAACCAGCACCGGAAGTGACCACAGAATTATGAGGTAGAATGGAGATTAGCCTAGGAATAGAACAAAAGAAACTGATCAATTGTAGGATGCATGGCGTAAATATTTAAAAAATTGGAAGAAAATTAGAAAGAGTTCTAATTGGAACTGATAAATAGGTTTGTAGCGCTCAAAAAAGAAGAACTGGAGGCCTAAGTTATGGAAGTAGTAAAGAGATCAGCTGAAGAAGCAGCCAGCACACCAAGAAAACCAAAGGACAAAAAGTTCAGTGAGAAGACTCGGGAGTTGATGAAATGCCAAAAGGAATTGAAGAATACAAGCACATGAAGAGATGACATCGAATATTCCGAACTTTGCAAGCCAATCAGAATGGAAATAAAGGAAAATGTAAGGAATTACAACGAGAGAGTGTGCAAGAGGCTATGGAAAGCGACAAAAGCAATAAGAAGACCAAACGACGCCTAGCAATTGGAAAGAAACAGATCTTAGCAGTACAGAAGAAGATGGTTCAACAACGTACAACCGGCAAACAATGCTGAGGACAGAAGCGTAATCCTTTGTCTACCTACACATGAAGACGAAAAATATTGAGTAAGAGATTAAAGAGGTAAGCCAAAACTTAAAATATCTGCCCGCTATACTCCTAGCGGAGGCAGTAGCAGCAATCAAACAGATGAAGAATGGAAAAGCTGGAGAAAAAGATGGAATATTGGCAGAATATTTTAAAATTGGCTTAAAAGAGATTGCTCCCATTTTAGCGCAGTTATTCACTAACTGCCTGAGCCAAAGAAAAATCCACAAGGACTGAAACCATGCAAGAATTACCCTTTTACACAAGAAAGGGTGCAAAGACGATTTGAAGAATTTCCGCGCCATCAGCCTCTCTGTTGTTCACAAACACATTCAGGAGGTTAATCGCTGAACGCCTAAAGGCGACCCTGGATGCTGCCCAAGCCAGAGAATAAGTTGGATTCCGCTAGGGAATCAGCTCTATGGACCACATCCACACGCTGCAAGAAATTATCAGCAGAATAAAGGAATGCGAGATGCCACTCATACTCTGCTTCGTGGGCTATGCGCAAGTCTTTGACTCGGTAAGTACCACCTCCACACTGGAAGTTATGGAGAAACAAGGGATAGATGCTGAGTATATGCATCTCTTACGCAGAATTTACAAAGACGCCACAGCCTCTGTAATGCTGCACGATGAAACGAATGAATTCAAGATTGAGAAGGGAGTTTGACACGGTGATTGCTTATAACCAATCTTATTCACTGCAGTTCTGAAAGAAGTTTACAAAACCCTAGACAGGGAGAAGAAGGGACTAAGGATTAATTGGGAGTACATCAGTCACCTACTTTTGGATATATAGTAATCTTCTCATTCAACGCAGAAGATATAACTTCTACACTTCAAGAACTAAACTCGACGGGACGAAATATAGGATAATTAACTTATGTCATTCACCTGCACACAGAAATTAGTTTAAAGTATCCAAGTTTACAACACCATTCTGGTATTTTGTTGAATTCTGAAGAAAATTAATGACACTAATATTCCACAAAACCACTTACAGATACAGGTAACAAATGATAGAATATAATCTTTAATTATAAAGATTAAAATACGAGTAGTATTACAATTTCTTCTAACATAATTTCCCTTTTCTAAAGTATACTATACAAAGAATAGTATAAGCAATAAAATTCCTCGACTTCATTCGAAAAGGCTTCCCTAGAGTTTTCTTTCATTTTTATGTAACAAAAACAATTTTTATTTTCAACCCATTTATAAAACGTAATTTTAAATCGTCAGGGATCCCTTATAAAAGATGTATTAAATACGATGAATTATGGCAAAAATATGGAACGGAGATAAACGTATCTTTCAAAATTCTTACTCAATTTTCGTTGTTCCGATTAGAAAGTAGAAAACTTCGGCTCTTTTCCCAGGAATTAATTTTTGGGTAATGCTCCAACAACACTTATTCATCCATCCCCTTTAATAGCGTTGATCATTAAACTCTCCATTTTCCCTCTCGAAGTCGTAACTTGCTTTCTTAAACGTTCACCTTATCTCTCCTTTGCAAACTGGCATTCCTTTGGATAAGAAATCTTCTTATTCTATTCCCACAAAGAAATTATTCCATCATATTTTCTAGTAACTAGGAAAACCCCATATGCTTAATTACCGCGGAATGCTTTCGTTTGGTTCTAGGTTTTAGTGCAGTAAAGGTGAGTATGTATTACTAATGTTTTCGAAGACTAGTACTTCACTATGTGACTGAAATGCCATATAAGTGACTGGTTAAAGTTCCTGATTAATATAAACTGGAAAGGTATTTATGCCCATGCAATTCAAAATGTTATAATATTTTAACATAGTTATATATTCTTTCTTCTACGCTCCTTACTTACTAATTATGTAACATTTTGATATAGATATTGCAATGAAATTATTTACCACAACTTTCTTTATTTTATAAATATCGTTCTTATTTTAAAGATTACGTTTCCTTCCATTGGTCCCTCAACACGCCTCAAATCCTTAGCAAAAGGAGAAAGTTATCGAAAAATTATTTTTTCAAGTTTCAATTCTTAGTAATACACGATATTTGCACAAATAAAAGGAAAATAAAATAAACAGTAAACGAAGTTTATTTTCGCTCAATGTGATTCTGTCTTTTTACCGAACTTATTTTAGTTCACTACTGATGCAATTTAAACCAGTGTAGAGGAGATTCAAAGTTTTTAGAGCACATAACAAGACAAATCTTCGTATAAAAAATTACATGCCATTATGTCAAACAGTATCTCTGCAGTAAAACGCTCACTATAAGTTTTTCTCCCAGATCATCAACCCTTGTCACATTTTTTAAATGGTAAGACTCAGAGAATAGATAAAACCAGATGATGACGATAATTCGCTGAAACTGCTCGAGTGTTTATGTTGAATAAAAAAACTTGTGGAAAAAGTACTGTTTTCTGAGCCTTCCGTTGTGGATTTTCACAATACTCCGCCTCATTCTGTAAAGTTTATTTTTTTAATGTTCGCAGAGGTAGATAAATAGGTCTGTCAAGCCTGAAGGTTCGTTCAATTATTATAGGTATTTACTGTTAGCACGAATCCACAGTGGTTGAGCACGCCATTTCAGACACTACCACCGGTGCACACAAGTCGTCCATTTACAGGGTAAACACGCCTTTTGTTTTCCCTCAATGTGAACGGGGTACGCGTGTCCGGAATGTCGGAATTGACGTGTCAGTTGCCACGGACACGGCTTGCTACCATGTACTGCTTAACAAAGAGGAATTTCAGACTGAATTCGTTATGAAACGCAAGACATCGAATTACAAACGTTCGTAGACTCACCCTAATCTAAATTTGAGCGAGTAAATTTACAATAATAATTGAATGGATGACTACAATGGAACGTGAGATGATTTGAAGCGAATGGATTTGCAATGGAACCTCGGTTTCATTCCATTTTCCACGAAGCAGGATGACGTTTCAAAAATATCTGCTTATTTTCTGTATTCGGAAAACAGGTCTAAAAGTAAACAAATGACATTAAAATATTACAAGCTAGGAGGCGATCTAATGGCAATTCCTGTCATATACGGAAACTTTTAAAAGAGAGAGTGTTTAAAATTTAGCATAAAGTAAGTACTTGAAAGGTACAAAGTTGACGGAAGAAAACGGAACCACATACAGAAGGATGAAGTGAAAATAACCCTGAAGAGATAGAAATTTAGAGAGATTGAGAGAGTTGTATGAGAGACTGTATGTGAAGGAGAGATCATAATTAATAGATGACGATCATTTAAAGCATAAATTAATCTAAAATTTAGCAATAATAAATCCAGCTGCTTTTTCCCATACCGCCGTCCCTTACGCATTCCCAGGCTATCTTCTATCTCCCACACACTCTGCGCGCACAACCCTATCGCTACTTCGTTTTTCTTTCTACCGAACACCCCCATCCGTCCCTTTCCCCATCCTTCTCCATTTCCTCTCCGAACCGAAATCCCTTCTCCTTCTCCCACACATATGACTCCTTCGCGAGGAACATTCTTTCTTTCATTTCCTTCGCCCGCACTTGAATCCCTCTTCAGTCTTTCTTACGTACTTTCGTTTGTCCTCGTATTTTCATCCAGGTTTATTTTTTATTCGTGCCTTTCGTCGTTTTTCCTTCGCCGCCTTTCCCTTATGCCGNGTCACTCAAACGTGACTCAGTCTATGGATTCAGAATGTTTTATGCATTTTCAGAAAGCGCAGCTGTGAAAATATTACATCAATAGGTTGTCTGAAATAAGAAAGATTCAAGTAATGTTAGTAAAACGGTATTTGTTCAAGAATCTTAACAAATATAAACAGAGTTTAGCGTAAAATGTATCTAAAGATTCTCTTAAAGTCGTTTCAGTAGAACAAAATCAGATTTTTTCATGTATATATCCATAATCTATTAAATACATGTAGTATTACTGACTAGGAATGATCATGAACCTCTAAAGGAGAATATAATATACTCGTATATGCGATAAGGGCACCAACAAAATCGATTGTTCACTTTGTTGATTGTTTTCAAATTCTCTCACCTCTGGGGATGAAGGTACGATACTTAAGTTTACAATTTTCTGTATTCGTGACTCAACAAATTTTACGTTCATTCTCGTTCCTCTCGTTAGCCTCAGGATTCGAGTAAAAAAACAGTTTCGTTCCTTATTTGAATGAATATACGAGTGAAAACGTACATCTGATTACGATATGCAAATCGAAAATTATCAAATTTAGTAGGAAATGGATTCTTAAAATAATAACGTACATAGATGACGTAAATATATTCGACTTGTCTCACTCCGTATTGCCCAAGAGAGACCGAGGTGGGTCAAAAAGAAGCGAGGAATCCCAAAATTCACTCATTCGTCTCAATTAAAAAAGAAGGCAGTACACCGTTTCGGTGATAACCTTTTATCATCCTCTGCCTCGCCATGTTTTTCCATTCTCATATCGATTTTCGCTCCTCTCTTATCCACTTCCCATTCTTCCGCAATCCTTCCCTCTTGTTTATTCTCCATAACCTGATTCTCGATCCCACCCTCACAGCCACCGCTTCTTTCTCACTCCAATTTACTTTCCGCGTATTCCCAAATGGCTATCACTCATTCCTCTCACCCTATGAATCCAAAGCTCCGTGGTCCACATCAACCGAACCAGAAACGTAAATGTATAGTCATCTCGAACATTATTTTTTCTCCGCCCATTTTCCTTATTTCCCATCCTCTCTTACCCAGCCTTTTATTTCACGCGCCCTTCCCTATCTTCCATTTATATTTTCGTTTTATCTCGCTTTCGATGTCCTCGCGCGATCGCGCCTCTCTTGTTTTTTTCTCGCATTTCCCACCGTAGTCTGCGAGAACTTTGCGCCCACCGTTCCTCTTCTGTTTTTCTTTCGTGCTGCTCAGGTTATTCTCTCGACCCCCTTTTATTCGTTCAGCCGGATTCTCTCCCCCCACTCTCACTTTCGTCTCTTCCCTGTCTTCTTTTCCTTTCCACTTCAACGGTCTCGAACACTTTCGTAGTTGTTTTGTTTTCGTTCCCCTTTTTCCGGAGAGAGCCGTTGCTCCACTAACTTACAATACACTTAATATTTCTCTTTCAGAGCTAATTCTTCAATCCTGATGTCTCATCCGATGCGAAGCATTTGAGTATTCATAAATAGGAAGGTTACTGATTCTACGCCGAGTCGCCCAACGGCATTTTCTTATGTCAAAGAATTCTTTCGTGTTTCCTTGGTATGGCTAAAGGATAATCACAGGAAAGGTATTGCCAAAGAAAAGGACGGAAGCTAATTAAAAATATGCGATTTGTATAACGTTGCTTTTCGGGAAATAAAAAATAAATGCGAAACATTAAAAAAATAGTTAACCTTAGAAGTACCAGGTATCATTAGAAGTAGCAAAGCGAATAAATATAAAATTAAAGGATGAACATTTTAGGAGCTACCTATGCCAGAATATTGCTCTGTCAAATGGAACTCTGTATACAAAACAGAAATAGAAGCACTTGGAACAGTCCAGAAGAGATTCATAAAGTGCTTTAGAAAAGGAATAATTTATTATAGTAATAATTATATAAATGTATGTAAGAAGTATGGAATACAACCCCTACATCTACTAACTACCAACTCATGTATATTTTTTATGAGACTTTGTGTCCTATACGAGGAAAGCGTATAAGGTTTTCAACACTCAAGATCCACCTAACAATTTTCTCATTTTTGGGATATTGTGTGTATGTTTATATTTTAATTATTTATATTGTGTAATTTTAGAGTAATATCTTTTACTTTTTTATTTATTGCCTTANAATAATTATAATAATAACAATAATAAATAGCGCTCTTAATAAGGTACGGTGAGTTTTGTAATAACGAAGAAAATCTTTCAGCAAACGGCTTAATATCCAGAATTTTCGAAGACGAGTAGTATAATATGTTCAAGCTTATACTCTAAATTTTTAATTTAATAAAGTAGTAAAGAGCCGTATTACAGATTATTAATATACAAACATCGGTGAAAGAAATCGATCGTTTACTAATCCACCTCCATTAGTAAAATGGAGAGACTATATCTTAATTTGTTAACGTACTCATTTGTATGAATTTTCTTGGGGTATAAAGCTAAAGGATTGCCTATAACTTACTAGTCAATGAAACGTAAAATTATGAACAAGACGATAAAAAAGCAACGGCATACAGCTTGTACAGCATGCTTGTACATACACACAACCTTATTTATGTACTGTGAAAATCACACTCTTCCGAAGAAAGGAGAAAATTTATTTAACCTTTATAGCTATACCACGGAAGTATATAATATAATATAAATATTTTTATAACAATAGTTCATTTTGAATTGCATAAAAATAAAAATTTACCAATGGAGGAGACAATTTAAGATATTTCAACTTCAAAACTACATCTCGCACCTTAACAACAAATCCCTGGTAGTTTGAGGATAAAATTCGCTTGTTACATATTCATAACCCAAAACTGTGACGTAAAAACCTGACAAAACTGTGCATGCATACCATGAATTTCGAGAGGAATTTTACGGGTTTTGGAGTAATAAGCTTAGCGAGAGAGGATGGCAGGAGGCATAGGGTGTGAATGGGGAAACCGAGCCCTTCCCTGAGCTCAAAGCGAAATAACGCGTGCTATTCAGCAGTAGACTGCGGCACGTGCATTTTTCTCGAAAACTCGCAACTACCTTTTCGCATTTAATGGGATTGCTAGAAATTTGGGCCACTGGAGCTACTTGCGAAGATCTGAGGTGCTATTAACTCGGTTTGTCTGAGAAAGGATTATCGTAGGATCTCCTCCCGTCGTAATGTTGATAGTCCGCAAGGATTTCCTATCGATCCCACTTGTAACAAAGGAATAAGACTTCTCCTCAGTCTCCAAGGGAAATGAAAGGAGAAGGTTATCTCGTTGCGAAATCTGATTAAAGGAGAGGCATTCATTAGAACTGCCGTTTTTTAGGAGATTTGTGGCTCTTCCGCGGCATCTTCTCCTCTCTTCAAACTTTCCTTATAACAATTTCCTTATGCGGAAATTTTAAAAACGAATCCTATTTTCCCAATTGTAAACGAATGATAATGTTTTCGTTGGTGACATTTTTGCTGAGATGGGAACCCTAACTTCTTTGACAGTCTCTAGCAAAGGAAAACTGGAATCGGTTTCAATTGGATTAATTGATTGTATCTGAGCTGTTTATCTCGCCAGGCTTACTCATTTAGGAGTGAATGATAAAATTAGAGCAAGGGTTCTTACGCCTCCAAAATAGTTTGATTCGTTTCTTTCCGTTAAATGCAAAAAAATAACAAAATAAATTAGATGAAATTAACTTCTGTATGTATATTATGTAATTAAGTTAAAATGACTCTAAAAATGGGAAAGCGCAGCTGTGAAAATATTACATCAATAGGTTGTCTGAAATAAGAAAGATTCAAGTAATGTTAGTAAAACGGTATTTGTTCAAGAATCTTAACAAATATAAACAGAGTTTAGCGTAAAATGTATCTAAAGATTCTCTTAAAGTCGTTTCAGTNGTATATTATGTAATTAAGTTAAAATGACTCTAAAAATAGCGAAACACTACTAGTTAAGATCGCTTATGAAAAATCAAAATCAACTGCATAATTATTACACGCCAAATGCAAAAATGAGTAATTATTGCATTAAGAGAGATTAAATTAGTGAAAATTTACAAACATTTAGGAATTAATGTAGGGTCGCAATTAAACAATAAATTACAATTAAATCTACTCTGCGAAGTATTAGAAGTATTATGCTCCTCCACTTTAACATTTATCCTCAAATAATGCTTGAAGCAAAGACATAAATTCGTGCTTGATAGACAGTAAGTTTCAAATATTTGAATGCACCTATTAATGCCGAATCCGTGAATTTAGTATAAAAACTATCCAGCTTAACGATAAAAAAATTACGTATTATCAATATGATTTATGCACAAACCAGTAACTAATTAACTAAATCGAAGTGATAACGATAATTAATAAAGTACCAAAAATACACCGCAAATTTCGTAGTTCCTCAATAGAGAGTATATTATAGAAATAAAGGAGAGAGTTAAGTTTAAAGTTCTTGAAATTAACAGACACCATTTCCAATGCTATATTATTCACAACTTTTTCACGTAAAAGAATTACAATGTTCCCCAAATGAACTTGCTTATACTGGTATATTTCTATTTAAAGTCTGAAAAATGACATTCGGAAATTGATTACGGTAGGATAAGATGTGCAATGACAGTGGTGATAACTTATGTCTTACAAAGTATTGGATTTTAACTGATTAGTTTGCTACAAATATTTTCAGGTACCAACAGTATCAAATAAATTAATCCAACATTCACAAGTCCTCTGTGAAGCATAAACCCGCAAACGCCTCTTCTATTTGGGTGAGAAAAAATCGAAAAATCATTTTCACGGATTAAAAAAAACTTCTTTCCTAAAAGAAAAAAACTCATTTTTCTCGATTCTGCCTGAAAATCCGACAAGCTGCCTTAGGCTCCCCTTTTCATAGCTCTCATTGGGTTTGGAACACCCCTTAAAAGCCACAATAAAGCAATCAATCGGTCATTCAGGAATGAAATCCCCTATCGGACTTACAGATATGTCTTCCTTTCAACAAACCCAGCGACCGCTTTCACGTTCGCCATTGCATAACCACCATTCAATTCCACCCGAGAGCGATCTTTTGATTGAAAACCCCCTCCAACACTTCTTCCTCCTTCACCGATCTCTCACTGTCCTTTATTCTCGAATCAACAAAAACTCTCCACCCGCTCTTTTCTTTCTTTCCATTTTCTGAATTTGTGCGTTCTTACCGGCGTTGATCTGCCCAACTTGTATATCATATCTCCTCTTAACCTCTTCTCTCCTGTCTTACATTCACTTATTACACCGTCCAACTCTCCGGCGCGTTGAAATCTCCTCTCCTTGAATTACTATCTCAATTTTTCCTCATTTCTCGATTTCTAAGAGAGATTAGGATTGGAGGAAATGTTTTCAACACTCTTCCATCTATTATTTCTTTCTTTCTTACCATCAAGAAATAATGGTAGAATTTCATTTAATGTGCTTCTGATGTAACCTCGATTTCGAAAGCGGATTTTTAGTAGACTTAGAGATCCGAGGAGCAAAGGCGAAATAAACGCACCAATTGTAAATTTTTCTATTGAATTTGAAATAATTCCCTTACATAGAAAACACACAGAAATGTATACCAAAGGAAATGTAATGTGGCAATGAAATAAGTAAATTGTGGCAATGAAGTAAAGTAAGTACTCGTAGTTGTGTATCTATCATATACTACTAGTAATATATAGATTTCCATCATATAGAGTCATTTCAGTTAAGATGAGTAATAAGTTATATTTCTCAACATGGTCTTCATTAAAATGTCTCTTGGAAGAGGCCTACCTTGTGACGAAGACCTCAAATAGCGCCTAATATGCTACATTATAAATTCGCCCCGGTTCTTCACTTAATTCGTCGTTTCTCTTGAAAGATACTATCGCATATATATATTGTATTTACCAAGACAAGGTTTTCTTAACCTCTTCTTGGGAAAAAAATAGTTAATTAAAAATATCGATTATTACATATATATCTTTAATAATAAAAAAATCACAATAGTTCTTTGTATTTAAAATATTATGAAAGTTCGTATACTGCAGAAATTCTGTAGAACATTGATTTCAACAATAATTTCGCTTTTTTGATGGATTTAGCAGTCCATATAGTTTGTTGTGAAACTGTGCCATTATTTAAGAAGCGATTACAGCTATCTCTACCAGTGTAACTGCAAAGTAGCATACATGTAAGAACAGGTAGCTTATATTATATATTTCGAGTCTGAATTTGTTAAACAGTTTTAATAAAAGGTATGCAGAATAGTTAATTGATTCGAAAAAGGAGAAAAAGGAAATGGTTAAGATGCATCTGATGGTTAAACGATAAATGAAAAATCATCTCAGGCATCTACCTGATGATTACGAGACGTGATTTATTATTTTACTTGACGAAGACCTACCACAAATTCGTGCCAGTAGGAATTGTTAGTATGCAACTGAAGTTCAGGTAACAAATTATGACTCAGGTGATTCGCGGCATAAAGAGTACTCTCAATGTAGCTTACTTCGTTGTCAATATGAAAGAGTATTCAATAGCAATGAAATATATTGTGTAAATGCATGTATTTTATGGTAAAATATATAGTAAAAAAGCTGGATTGTTCCATATATTAAATGAATGTATACATTAACAGCTATAAACGACATAAACAACTACATCACATTAAAACTAATAGTATCTGAAATTAAATTAATGTTGCGCATTTACCGTTGTGATAATTCTTCTGTTTTGATCTAGGAATTGAAACTGAGATGGATTGCATAAGACAAACCTATTCTTTCAGTTAAGATTTCTTTTCCAGAAGCGATAACTTTTAGAACAGTACCCTAATAAAAAATAACTACAACGTGTTAACATTCCAATTGCAGTATTCTTCTCACTACTTGGTGTAACATCGCGCAGTTAAGGTGGTTGTCAACCCTACAATCTCTTGCTAGGTATTCCTGAGACGCAATTAGGGTTCGTTTCCGACGGAATGGCCGTCACAAATTTCGTTAAGAGTCCTCCCATAGGGGGCGTGTTCGAAATCTGCCACTTCGTCTGTTCATTGTGCTCCGAGGTGTTATCGCTTGCGACCCCCATAGAGTCGCTGTATTTCATGTTAAGTTCATCTGCAGATAAGAAAGAGACTACGATGTGCCGCCCCCTATAATAAGAAAATTAAGTACCTAATCTACGTGGATACAGTCTACCTCGTGCCTCCTTCATGGAGAACGTAAGGCTAATAAAGTAAATGGAAACTAATAAAGTCGAAATGATTCAGCAATAAATACCTGTACCTATAGAATTACTATTATAAATGTTAACAAGTTGTAAATTTCTAGTTCTTTGATTCTCAGCTGAAAATATATTTACTAAATTTTTCTATTTCTCGGTTCGCCATGTCGCAGCCTTACCAATGCATTATCGCTAATCATTATTCTGCGAACATTCTAGATTATGGCATATTTCGTAGCGTGTAATACGTATCCAATTCTTCCAATAATGGATCTCATAACCAATTTACCTAAGTCAGACTGAAGCACACGCATGTTTTGGCCTTAATGAAAAGTCATATTAGTCAACCACGTAAGAAACATGGAAATTGAAAGAAAAAAATTGAATACACTACCTAGATCTTAGTCAATAGTAATATCACTGGAATGTATACGTTTTTTTTATGTTAAAATATTGACGATATCATCTGATAAATTACTAGCATTAGAATTTTTTTCTAAGCGATTCGTTAACTACGATCATTTCCCTCGTGAGCCTCATTGGGAATCGAACCCAGAAACGCTTTTACCGAGGTCGAACGCATCACATAGGGCTATCCCTGGGTTCTAATAGATCACTATCGTCAATGGACTTTAAATATAAATAAAGAAAGAAGTTAAATATTTGATTGATGAGAAAGAGATGAGAAATTAGATCTTAGTTACATAATCACAAAATGCAACAAAGCAAGAACACTATAAAGCTACAGCTTCATTTGAGATCGATCGTTCGAAACGATATGGATGGATCATTATATTTTTAAATCAAAACAAATGTTTGCTTGGTTAAAAGATTGGTTGGTTAAAGAATTTGGATGAACTAGTCATATGAATTCTATCTCATTAATTATTTTCCCAGTTCAATATAAAAGGCAGACAGGAAAGGGTTAGAACTTCTTTTAGCCACTTATGAAATCCTTTGCAAACATAAATAAATAAAAGTTAATGATAGCTCAGGAAAGATGTGATTTTCATTTCTCGTCAGCGTAAACAATGCAAATGTATTATATGCCAAAGCGTGCGGGCTTAGCAATTAGAGAATCACTTTTCCTGCTTTCCTTCACTTAATAAGCCGCCAAATATTGCTGCAGTTAAGCCCCCAATTGAGCTTGCTAGTTGGCTACTAAACCAGCTGGATTTAAACTTAATCATCTCGGAAATTTTTCAAAGGCCGTTTCTCGCAAAGATCTTTAAAAACATGGGAGGATTAGTGATTCTATGAGAGACTTGATGTGAATCTGAGTTACAAGATCCCTTTTTTTACGTGAGTTAGGTTTCTTGAGAGATGATTGTGTAAGAGATCTCTTTCACGTTAGACCCTAGGAATTGACTGACCTAGGAATTTTACAACACTGTAAAATTCTATCATACTGGGTCTGTGATAGCGCCAAATACCGCGAGGAACAATGACCACTACCGCAGGTATATAGTTGTTATAATAGAGGAGATTAATGTCGCAATCTGTGATGGATAATTTTTGCATAATAATCAGGTGACACCTTGCATTTTATTGCAAGACAATTATAAAGGTCTATATTATCATAATGTTTCATCAAGAGCCAATTTTTAATTTCTTATATTCTTACACAAAATTTAAGTGTTTACCATTATTTGTAAGTAACCATCATTTCTAAAACTAATTGTCGGTAGCAGTGCTAATTCTTGCTAGTTTTATGTGTCCCGCGGGCTGTACGTCAGGCATGTCTGATATTGAGAGTACATTTATATCCTGATGCACTGGCAACCCGCCTGATTTTGTGAATAAAAGTATATCCTAATACATTGACAACCCACATAACCAAAACGTCATGAGTGTTGCATTTACATTTAATTAGAGGGCAAAGTCTGTAAAGTCTTCAGCCGGAGGGCTGGTTTGAACATTATTCCCTCCACCATCAGCTACGAAAAGCCTTGGAGAGGGGGCTGAGGACTGCGGAGGTAAAGTGAGGAGTGAGGTAGTTTGACATTTCTTTCCTCACTAAGACAGAATGCTAAGAGCGGAACAAGTCCACGTGAGTGAAGCGCAATGACTCTTGGGGTAACACTTTTCGAGGCATTCGAAAAGGAGAGACCTTACTCAATGCTATTATTCATCATCACTTATACCTCAGTAGCTTTCAAATTATCACAGCCATGAATAAGAATGAGACAAAAGTAAATTAAAATTACCTTTTTCTATATCCTGTACCAAAAAACAAGTAAAAAATATTCCAATTATCAGAATATGATTCCTTTGTATCAGTATATATTTATTGCAAATCACCTACAGGGTGATACCTCTAAAACTAAACGAATATTAACTTTAATTAAATTTATAAGCAATTTAAAATCATATGTAAGAGCTTAAAATCTGAACGATTTGAGTTCGTTTCAACTTCAACAACATGATGCTTAAAATTGTCACTAAGGACATAGACGAGAGGAAATAGTCAAATCTGACATCAAAAGTAATAATTTTATCATGTTATGGCTGCATAATATATTGAAAATACCGTTCCTAATATGTAACTCCTCCCAATTAACCCCCGAAAAATAATTCGAAGACAATTTTATATCTCTCCATAGCGTGCGCTAGCTATAGTCCTTAAACAAAAACATTACACGCCACCTTTCTCAAAATGAATTTCCTTGGAATGAAAGAAAAGCAAATTATTTTAAAGATACTATTCTTTCGAAAAAAAAATGTATTACAACTACGACCATCATCCTTCAAACGTCTCCGAGAAAAAGCCCCTCGGAGTAAAAATAAAGGATCCCCTCAATAAGCCCACCTTTCTTAAACCCCTGTGCTCATCTCTTTAGCACCATCACTCCGGCTTCATACACTCCGCCTCAGCGCTCAACTTTTACCTCTTTCATCGCATCCCTTCTCCGGATACCCCGGTCTACATCGTCTTGCGAGTTATTTTCATTTTTTTCCTTAAACCTCCTCCGACTCAAACCTCCTCCTCCACTCCAAGCCACGGAGTAAAACTCTTTTAACCCAACTCGCTCTGAAAAGAAACCCCTCCTGCCTTCCCCTTCAGACGCCACTCCTCCCGATGCATTATGGTCCTTCCTCTATTTATCTTTCCCTCATTTCCCCTCCTTATCCTCCAAGAGGAAACCACTTGCCATTTCTTCACTCCCCTACCATCTCTAACACCCACTCATATCTCGCCCTCACCTCCTCCCTCTGGAGCCTGTTCAGCTTCTTCTTCCCTTGATTATCCGCTTCTTTCACACACATCTTGCACCGTTTTCCTTTGTCTCATCCGTCCGTCTTTTATGTATTCCTCCCTCATTTCCCGCCGGCTCTCTTTTTGCAGTAAACAAAAATATTTAGGTATTCTTGCGAGATCGCCAGACTATCTGTGAGTGAGCGCTCATGTGTCCTCGACCAGTGTTAGAGACTCATTTCTTTCTTCGCCTGGTTTGCTTTAATTTTCGCTCCTTTTATAAGACCTCAAACGCCTGTCACACAATTATGATTATGCCGACAATAAGCAGATTGCTCTTGAAGATTATTCAAACATTCTTCAGAGTTTATCAATAGCAATAAATTCTACGTTTTTTGACCAGATTCAGAAAAAAATCAATACATTGCCCGAGCGATTAAAAATGTCGCGGAGGTCATAAAAAGTTCTTATTTCGTAAATTGTTGCGGATAAATTTTATTAATATTTAATCCATTATTTACGTTAAAATTAGTCTCTGTGCGTTTTAATATTCTGTATGCATATACTTATGAACATGAATATTGTCAGTGACTATAGGAACATGAAAGCTGAGAAAGAACGGATTGATCTAAAATGTAAAATGGTTCGCTTTGCAGAAATTATCCCAAAACATTAAAATTGACGCAACAAATATTATCATTGTAATTTTTACTAATAATTATTAAAACTTTCATATATATCTACCATACTGTCATCGAAAACAGACAAGTTTGTTATAATGGAAAACATGGCGGATGAGGTCAAAATATTTTGGGTCCTTGTTCTTACCAATTGTGAAAGGGAGAAAGTAGGTGAGCCAACTTATCGTAATAAAACAAAGACTGATATGAATCCATATCAAGAAAGAAAATGCCGAAGACTGGTTCATATTCAATAACATACGACTAAATTGTTACACTTTCGTCTGGTATTTGTAATTCTTTGAAATTTGTTTTCACCCTCGCTCACATATAATTACTTCTGCGTAAACCAAAAGCAACCACCAAGCGAGAAAACTAAGAACCTTAAGAAAATATACTCTGGCGTCATATTTACAGCAGCCGAGTTACCAATTTTTTTTCATTTTTAGTTACTGGAATCATATGTGTATTTTTACTGCGTTAAATTTTGTTATCATTTCTTAAATCATGTTTTATAAAAACAAGAAGCCTTCAATTCTCTCAATTTCATTTACTTTCTCTGTTTTCTTAGTTAATCAATTACCGTTTAATTCAACCTACTCCCAGTCTTTTCACTCTCTTTCTCAAGAATTTTTTTCCGTTTACCATCCCTCTCCTTCATTCACCTATTCGTTTCGTACCTCGCTGCATTCATGCGATTACCAAAACCCTCTTCTATATTTTTAAACCTCCTCCCTCCGAAAGCCGTTCTCAAATTCATCTCTTCTCTCACGTTTCCCTCTTTTTCTCACGCTTTTCGACATTCACGGTTGCTCACATTCCGCTCCTCTACCTGCAGCTTTTTATGCCCGCCATCTCATCCTTTCTTCCATCCTTGTAGTTTCCGAACTCTTATCAACCTCCTCTTTCCGATGATTCTCTCTTTCCTTTGGTTCTCTATTCCTTCTTCTCACGTATTAACCCATTTAAACTTCTTCGTGGATTTTACCAACTCACAACTCTCGACCCACTTTACCTCACTCCGTTTGCATTTTCTTTTTTCTCAGTTCCTTCGCAGCTTAAGCTATTCCTTATTTCATAAGACTTGCGTACCTTATAATTTAACTTTCTCCATGTAAACAATACGTTATAAATGGAAATATACAATTATCATAATATAATTAACTATTACGATGTAATTATTCTCAATAATGATTGATCCTTTATTGCCAATATTAGGCCCAAATGGTCTCTCCCACCTAGCAATGAGTTTTCATCGCAAAAACATAAATAATAAAATCCTGCATTAAGTTTGTTAGAAAAATCTACACAATTTGATAAAGAAAAAAATACCCACTCATAAAAGCAATAAGGAAACCACAAGAACAAAAAAGAGCTAAGAAATTATATGTATTACTTATTGAAATTTGCTGTTACAAAAATGTGAGTATTTGAAGGAGGTGTAAATCTATATATATATATATNATATCATTCTCGTCACCTCTTCGGTCAATATTGTTTCTTTTCTACCTTCCCTCATATATATATATATATAGACTTATTAATAGTAATCTCTTTTTCCTTATAATGTTAAACAATATCATTTAACATGGTGAAATACCTAGTCAAATAGATTTAAATGTAAATTTTTTCGGATTTAAATCACATGGTCACCGCCAGAAGGACTGATATTTTAAAATAGATTCTCTAACACAGTCATGAAAATAATCAAATATACCAGTGAATAAATTCATTTCTATTTTATCAACCCTCAGGTATAAAAATTTAAGCTAGGCTTAACATGGAAAACTGTGCTTCGTTAGTTGTCATATACAATCTAACTGTTAACTGTATTTTATCAAGTCTAACTGCAAGTACGAGCACAAAATAACCACTAATCTTAACGAGTAATAATTCATAACCACTTTAGCAATGCCATTTCGTTGCATTATTTTGGTATACTAACTGAGAAAGATAACTTCCTTTCATATCTCATTGGATTAAACTGTCAAAGAGGAAAGAGAAAAAAGAGCACACTATCATAGAACTATGACTCAGCACGTGAAAATAGCACGAAAATTTGTTAAAAAGAAAATTCCAGAATTTCCCCGAGGAAATCGGCTCTCTAGGAGATTGCTGGACTAAAAAGACCGGATATCCCAGCGTAATTCGCGGGCTTTCAATGAATTCCCGTATAGATTCGCCCGAAGAGGTAACTCTATCGGATTGCAGTGTCCTCATACAAGAGCATTACGCAAGTCAAGACGATATAGGAATTTACTCCGATGAAGACCGTGACCCCATTCCAGAATACTTTCAATACTTATCCTTTACAATAGTTCTGAAAATTCTGCAAAATTTACGTGATTTTCGAGGGTAACATTTTTTGAGGACTTTCAAGGAGTAAATCAGTGCCTAAACCATTACGAAGAAATTGCTTAGTATAGCTGTAAAAGATGCACGATTTTTATCTATGGATCTACCATGTCTTAGAAGATCAATTTATACATCGGAGAAATGTACAAGTCACTACTTAAAAGATATTGGTTTCACTTTATGAAATACCACGAGATATCTATGAAATATTTATTTTTCTTTTGGTGCGTCATGCATAATTTCATTGAAAATGTTCTGAACCTCAATTCAAGAGTTGTATAATGTGATAATAAATTATATTCTGACATAATAATTCAGTTTTTTCAGGAATACGCTATTCTATTAAAGAAGTTAAATCTAAACGTTTACGTGTATTCAATGCAATAACCAGCAAATATTGAAAGAAGGCTCATATTATTACATTTAACGTTCGAATTTAATTCATTGGTTGCGTAAAAATTTTCAAAAATATGAATTGTTAATCATTTATTGACGTTCGAGAATAATCAATGAAGCCGGACGTTTTATTCAATATTATTACAAGCAAAGAGCTAACCAATCGTCACGCCTCCGTATATGGAAACCAAACAGAAAAGGATGTATCTTAACACAGAGAATTTTCATTTCTTCCATTCTGATCACCTCATGCATAATGTAGGCATTCAAAAAGATCTCGTCTTGATTTGAGCTCTCTATCCACACCGATTCTTAGGACCCTATACCTCATAAGATCTCCAATTTCTCAAAGGGGAAAAAACCCTTCCCCATTTCACCTTAAACCTCATTACATCGCCTACTCGGGAAAAACTTTTCAATCTCCATCCCAATGACAGCCTCCTTTTTCGTATAAAAATATCTGGGAAGGTGTATGAGGGAAGCCTCGCAAATCCAACTCACTCTCGTTCTCACCCCAACTTCTCTCCCGCATGAGTCCCAAACGCCCTCCTTCTATGCCTTCTTCACTCGTTGAATACGCAAGAATCTCTTCATGCATCACGGATGTCGCTCCTCTCCTTTTTCTATTTGGCGCCCTCTCTTTATCTCTCTCACCCACCCGCATCGTAATCACCGAGCCACTTCCCGAACACCCTCGCGCCATCTACGCCACCTTCTCCGCGAGAAAAAAAAAGAAATGTTCCCTTCTGCCTCTTCTTTGTCGTCATCAACTCGCACCGCCTTTTTTCGCACCTCCCTTACAAATACCTCATCCTTTCTCTTTTTCTCCCGCCTGTTTTCCCTCTAACCCTCCATCCCGCTCACGCTGCAATTCGCGCCCACTTTTTCCTTTCTCCGTACTTCTTCTGATGACTCCCTATGGCTTCTTCCATATTGTTCGTCCTTTATCCCTCATTAACTTTTCGTCTTGTTCGACTCCGCCCACGTGCCTCCTCTTCGAATTTCTTTTATTTTTCATTACGTTCCCCTTTGGAATTCCCTTATAAGTCGTTTTCCGATGGGATCTATTTATAAGACTGTATTGTTCGCTTCACGCTGTCTTACCTTCTCCCCACCGCGTCCCTCTTTTGCTTGGCATTCCTTTATCACTATCTACAACAATTCCTGTCATCCATACCGCTCCCGAGCGCTATATCACACTCGGGTGAATCATCTATTGAATTCTGTCTATCCGCTGTGAAAATCAATAATCTCTGTCTCTATATAATCGTCGATAAATCATCGCGTGTGTAAGAAAGAGTATATATCCTTTCTGGTAAAATCGGAAAAAGACCCATCGAATTCCACATCAAGCATTCTACTCTTGAATAACGCTAATCCTCTTATTCCTTGTGATCCTACAACTTCATTAATCGTATTCGTCAGGTATACTTCTCGCCCCGTTATTTTGTTAATTACTATCAAAATCATATTGTAACTATAGGTTTTTATGATTGAAGACATTAAAAAATATTTATATAAAATTGGGAAAATTAAATACAGTGTACAGTTGAATTCCTAATTTTGTAAAACCTTGGCAGGCAATGAAGTTTTAGTAGAATTGCATACCTATTACTTTTCAATGATGATTAGGATGACAATATCGGCTTTATTTGTGAAAATTAATAGACTTAGCATAACCTTCCACAAATTAACCCTTAAATAATGAAGATATATATAACGTAAATAGCATTTCCGCCCTCGCTAGTGCGCTCGTGTTGCCACGTTAGAACTCTCACGTTTTTTTTAAAGGAATGATTTAATGTTAATTAAAACATCACATACTCTAAAATTATCATAAGTGTTTAATTATTAATAATTATGATCTAAAATTATTAAACTAAAAAATTTTGATAGTTGACAGTATTTCAAAATATTTTAGGTATTAACAAAGCAAAGAATGGAAGAGTTTAACTCATATTATAATTTCACAGATAAGATCCTAAATAGGAATCCTCCGTTTATTATGTTTGAATAGATGTAAGTCTAGCTAGATTAAACATTCGTGAATGTCATTAATTTTAGTTCGTTATAGGTTTCATTCTCCACTGTCGCTCAGCATCTTGATAAGTAAAATTTTTCTGCTCTATTTTTTTACCCAATCATATCATTCTCGTCACCTCTTCGGTCAATATTGTTTCTTTTCTACCTTCCCTCACAAAATTTGCACCCTGAGGGCACTCTTTTATCATCCGCCCTTTCCATCATCTTCACGTCCAACTATCCTCTGTTCATTACTTCTCTATCTAAAATTCACGCCACCTGTAATCTTGCCTCTCTCCATTCCATCCTCGCTCTATTACCCATCCCCATTGTCCCCGTGCCTTTTTCTATTTCGCCTCTTCATTATTATTTCATACTTTCCCCTGACCCCTCACAGCTTTTCTTCACTTCATTTCTCTTGTTCTATCCTTTCCATCCAGACTATTCCGTAACCTTCTCACGCAAACCTTCTTTGTCTTATCCTTCTCCATCACTACACTCTATCTTTCTCAATCCTTTTCTGTCCCTTTCACAGCTTGTCTCCAGCTCAGTTTCCTATCCCATCCCTATCCTTGCCCGCTCCTAGCCTTTCTCAGCCTTTCAGCCTCTCAACTTTAGCGGAATGGCCTAAAAAAACCCGAATTTAATTACCAGCGATGAATTGGATGTTTTTGCTACCATGAGAGGACAATGAAGCAATTATTATTCTTATAAGAACTATCTTGATGTGCTCAAATTAATGATAGTAGTTTAAGTAAAGTAAAAATTTAGAATAATACTGCAATCTACCGGTGCGGAAAATATAAAAGTGAATTGATAGATTAGAAAACTGTTCAATAACTTAGCATTCTTTTTCTTTCTCAACATACTAAGTTTGGTATCAAATGGAATTGAAGGGAAATATTTATTAGGAAAAGGATTAAGATGATCACCTTGCACGTGAAGGCGTGCACCTAGGAAAATTCGGAATTTGGAAGTATCGGGACCCGAAACCGGATGGGCAACCTACCGGCAATTGGGAGATATGTCTTTGAGTCCCGGTTCTATCAGGCAATGTTCCTGTCCGTTTCTCCATGGGAATATTCATGTGTCACGACGGATAATAATAAAATTTGTGCACAATTTGTTTCAACACTTAAATCAGATCTTTTAATAATATAATTTATTCCATCTGTGCGATGGAAATACTTTTACCTCGGCTGTTAAAAAAACTGACATTATAAACATTAGTGTTATTAGCAGCAAAGGAATATAAAAAAACTTAAAATCATAATTCAGGCAACGGAAATAATTACAAATATCTTTCTTTCCTTGATTCACGTTTTTGGAAACATTGATATTAATAAATTTTAATAAAGCAAAATTAAGCATATATTCAACTATTTACCGCAAATTCGAAAAATAAACTCAGCAAAGTGAAAAAATACTTCAAGGCATGAAAACGCCTCCATAGAAGAAAGGTAAGCTCAGCATAAAAAGTCGCATTTTATCTAAAATAGTAACTTATATTTGTATCTGCAAAAAACCGAAGTAAATAAAAAATAGTTACGCCTGTCACCGAACGGTAAAAGTGGAATATACAATGAAAAATTCTGAAACGATCTTCAGCGTTTTTTTTCTATATAAAACAAATTAGGCTCTTTGAAAAACTAAAATTCTTGTACAGGGTTGTTTTTCGAGAATTTAAATCACTATTTTACATAACTCAATTAAACTATATCAATCATTTGAAACAAAATGTTTCTATTATTTGTAGAAAAGATTCTCGGATTATAATCGCCTATGTCAAGAAAACTTACCTGGGTGGAACCCCGTAAACCTTTTATACAATTAATACACTAGGGAAGCTGAAAATCCCTTTAAACCCGACAGTAGGCTTCAAGGAACACCTCATGTAAAGTATTCAGATGCGTAACATTTAACAAATATTAGTCCAAATGACCTCAGCCGCCGGAGCAACAAAGGATTTTTGTATTAATACTAGAATTACTTGTTACACATAATATTCAAACCGATTTATTTCTCACGTTTCTTATCTAACGCTTATTCTGCCTCTTTTATACTCGAGATTCTCACATTCCCCTTCCCTTCCACCTCATATTTTCTCTCTCCTCATTTCCTCTCGCTATTTCTCCCACTCAATCTCTCTCCACGCCCTCGTGATACTCAACCGTCCTTACCCGGAGCACCTATCCCGAAAACCGTCCGTATAACGTATTTACTTCACTTGTTTTAACGTCTAAGGCCTTCCGTCTCCTCCGCCCCCGTGATGCCGCGTCATCTATAATGGATGACAGGTTACCTCCCGGAAGATGACGAGGTATATTCGTCGAGTTACAGGCGAGAGGAAAATCTCCCTTGTTGAGCTTTCAAGTTTTCAGCCGTTCTTTCAACACATTCTGTAGCGAGATGGAATATCTTATATGATATGTGTCTGTCTCTAGGCCAACGGATTCACGCCCCAGAAGAGAGGTCATAAGAGAAGTAAGGGAGAATTCCAGGTGAACCCCAGTAATAATTCAAGCAAGAATTCACTTAACAAGTTATAATGGTAAATGTTGATGGCAAAATAAAGAATATTCTCTGGGTAATAGTAGACCAACATTACCGAAACCTACATAATGGATCCGACAGATCACGAATGTTCTGTAAATAGCTCAGAGTTATTATATCGAATGTGGGAGGTAATGCAGATCATTTTTAATTTAAAATAATTTTTAATAATTCAATTACTAAATCAATCACTTTACTTTTTCATTTAAACATTTAAAATGAAATTTATGACATTTATCCCTAAAATAATGTCTAAGACGATCGCTGTGGGAGGTGTATTGGCTACCCCTGCTATGCGTTACGTACGAAAGTCTTCAGAAAGAAAAACAGCAATGAACAACACTGGACTCCAGAATTTTTACAAGACGGCCGGCAAGACAGTTAAGTCGACTTCAGATGCTTGAATTTTGTTAACAGAATAGATGTGTTGACGTTCGAATCGATGATAACTTAAGCCACTGCTGTAGCAAAAGACTACAAGAGACTATTTAAAAGGAGAGCTCACGGTACTCAGGAAGTTAAGCAACAACAGTATTTGATTAAATATCCGACTTCAATTACCGCCGATTTCCTAGATAAGTAAATCAAGATATAAAAATCATTTCGAATGTTCCACACCAAAATTACTCCATTGCTGTAACACTACAAATTGACACGCCGAAAGGCGGCTTTTAGGGCATTGATTTAGATGTAGATGAAAGAATAATTGAAATTCGCTACATGAGATAATCTCCAAATATAAACTTGAAGCTTGGGGACTAATATAAGAAAGGCATGAACTGTTTTCGCCAGATTAGTCGTTCACAATCATGAATAATTTTTCGTATTACTCCCAAACCTATTATAATACTGGTTTGGATTATTGGATAATATTCCGTATTACATCCACGACAATATAGTGGTTATCTTTGATGTAAAATTATTTGTATTGATCACGAATACTCACCTATTTCCAAAGAATAATTTTATTTTCGTCCATAATTTATATAATACGCTGAAAAATAAACTATCTTGCATAACTTTAAAGACCGTACGATTTCCCAAACTTGAGATACGTAACTACAAACTTAACAAAAGGATTTATACGCCATTCAATTATTCGACAATCTGCTCATGGTCTTTCCCAAATCTGGATAAGTTTGAACATCTGCAAATTGTAATTTTTACAGCGTAAAAGCTCATCTTATGCTACTTTTTATGGATATTTCGTGAAAATATCTCCAATTTATTTTTCACCTTAATCAAGTAATTATAGTACAAACTCTATGGATTCCTAAGGAAACTGAGTCATTAATCCTACCTCCCTTGCTCGGCTCGACTGTTTTGCATTATGCAAGACACCCTCCTCGAACAAAGCAATAAATCGGGTCTCGTTCTGCGAGGCATTAAAACTTGATAGGTTCTGGAAGAAAACTGAGCCAAATTTATCCAGTCCTTGGCAAACAAAAACATGGGATTTTTTTCCAGACGCAGCTTCGCCTGTAAATTAGAGGCAAGCGCGACAATTCGGAGTACATCGCATACCCTCTTGGGATACAGAAGAGCTGATTGAGGGACACAAAGGCTCGGATATAAACGGTCCCGCTTTTAACCTAGATTAAGACCTTTTTATTCAACACGAAATAAGATTTCCAGATTTAGAATTCCGCGTAATCCTATCCCGAATATATTTTTTCTTCGTTTAAACCGCGTGGAATTGATTTCCTGCACGAGACGCGCGGGTCGTCCCACCTTCCGCCTCCTTTTGTTATTTTCGCTATTTATTTTAGTGAAGCAATCCTCCCTTGATACCCTCTCTAGCCTCCCAAAGTTTGAGAGTCAGATTACGCCTCCGTCCCTCCTCCCTACGGCTAGATAGATTCCCGTAAAGGATTTCCCAACCAAGCTTCCATTTGCAAAGATAACCTCCGAAGATTTATTCGCCTATGAATCGAAACTACAACAAAAGGAAGGGGAAGACGTAAAGTAGGCAACATTGTCCCATCACCCTTGATAATGACACGGACATCCTCTCAAGTGACATAATGGCCCGTCTCTCCTGGTTGTTTACGTTTCTATCTATAAAATTTAGACTGTTGCAACAGCTGCTTTGATGTTTTTTTCATTCCAGAGTAAATGTATAGTAGTAGTAGTTGTTGAAAAGACATAGTTACACAGCTATAGTTCGCACGCATTTTTGCGTATTTTGCATATTTTGCACGCATGGCCTCCAGCCCTACCCGGGACTTCTTTTAACGAGGGAAAATGCTCCACCTACTTGGCTATCCGCAAGCCCCAGAGTCTATTTGCATCGGTCACTGAATCGGTGGCAACAATGACGGTTTCCTTGGTAGCTGTAGTGAAATATATTCTAAAAATGTCGAAGTATATTCGAAATATTAGTGTATCTTTCGACCGAAAATTAGATAATCATGGCAAAAATAAAGTAGATTCAAAGTAGTAAACTATGGGTGTACGTCAAGTAAACCATGGGTGATTTAAAACTGTTCTCTTTCAGGCATTTTAATGAATGAATGAAAAAAACCTCAAACATTGAAAATTAGAAAAGTGACTGAAGTTTTACGAAAATCTATCATTGACCTCTGTGTTTGAGGCGAAAGATAACAATAACTTAGGTGTGGGCATACAGGTATAAAAGGTTCAAAGTTGACACAGTTTACTGCGCGGAGAATGTCGCCGTCACTTCTTGACGGCACGGACAGCTTCGTCAATGTTAATGGTGGGTCTCGGAATGGTTAGTTCGCAGAGCAATCTCTAAAATTCCCTCCTCATCAGCTTGACAACTTTAATTTGTCCTTACGCGCTAAGACGCTGAAGAAAATGGAACGTGTTTAAAGGGGGCCATGGCCCGGAAACCCTCCTCCGGTGCAAAGTCGATATTTTCCTGGGATGAACTCCGTCCGCCACCGTACCTGTAAGCAATCTCGCCTTGGTGCAAGGACGTTCGAAATATCCCCCCTTCAAAGGCCCCGGGACTTATGCACCTCTAGGGCGAAAGGGTTTGACGTACTCATATCCTTATTTTCGTTCCGAGAAAGCTTCTCGAACCACCTTCCTTTTACGTCCTTATCCTCCGAGAGATAAGCCATATATGACTCTTCCCCACACCACCACCTTCCCTTGCAAGCACTGTACATATATTTATGCGATGCTCTTATGTCCTCTACCCCCACCTTTTCCTATCTTCTTCTCTTTGGTTCTCTCCCGAGAGAGATGACGCCGAGGAGCGCCGCTCCCGGCCAATGTGGATGCAAATGGGAACTCAACATTTTTCCACTTCCACGGCTAAATTCCCCCCTCTCCTTTCCGCTATCTCACCTCCCGCCCTTGCTTCTTGCTACTGCTCTCTGGGATCCCATCATTTCTTTGTTAAGGACGCGCAGCCCTTGCCCAAGATACACATGGAGGCGCAACCTTCTCGCCCGTGACACGTCCTCTCCTTACCCACACCTTCATCTCCCGCTTACGCGTTTTGTATCTCGGGAGATGATGGCGGATATCTCACGTCGAAGTCGGCGTAGGAAAGATGCCTTTTCCCTCCGTAAGCCGTAATAAATGCATCTGATGCTTGGAAGAAATTGCGTCTGAGACAAAAGTATTTAAATGTTCTCGTGACTGGCTGACTATCGATGGAGTGTTTTTATATCTTAGCAAGAAATGCATCCCCGAAACTGGTGATGCACTACCGAGCTTAAGGAATAAATCTTCTTCGTCGTGAAAATAAATGGAATATGGCAGTGCATTCCACCCGGTTTGCAGAATTGTGTCTTTTTATTATATCTTAATTTTCGGAAGTTGAGGCATCGGCAGCAGTGATAGGCTAATGAGAGACTTGGAAGGAAAGTTTTCGAGGTTATTCATTTCGAGGCTTTTCATTTTCCTCGAGTTCCACTGATTCCGCATGAATGGGTCAACTTGATGGGTGATTCATATTTTACGCTTGCTCGTTTTGGTTTATTTTATTTAATTCTGGACCAATAAGATAAAAATCTTTCTTTTGTGACACAGAAGGTTATTTTATTCAAAATCGTAAGAAACAAACAAAAAAGTGAACTGGTAGAAATGCCGACGAATCAGCTGAATCTCTTAAAACTAAATATTGTGTCACATGGAATGGAAAACAAAGCAAATATTTTTATCACAGAAAGAGTTCCTATTAAGAAAAGCTTGCACGAAATAGAGGGCATAAGAGGGAATAATTATATCTGATTCTTTGATCATAGCAAGTACTTAATCTTTAACTAATTATATTGTTGATTCTTTTCTAATCGACTGGTGAAAAACAACTAAGCAAGAGCTATAAATAGATTGATCACTGATAAAATGGTAAAAGGTGTCATGGTATGAGTTGAAAGAATTATAAAAATCTACATTACATACTTTACATATATTACATACTACACAACATACATTACATTCTACAATCACACATTACATACTACACTACATAAAAATCTAAATTTACATCTACATATACCCTACAAACCGCCTATCAGTGTATGGCCGAGGTTCTAACTAACACTAAGTAACATCGCTCGCGGACTTTTCTTTCCCTCCGACCAACTATTGTCTAGAAGAGTCCGAGTTTCTTAATACTCGTCCTAAAAGAAGTTATTCAGAGACACAGGCTATAAAAATAACAGACCGACAACAGATTTTCATTGGAAAAATTTAACTACTGAACATTTGAGTACATTAAAACACACTACCGCAATTGCCAATCATTGAATCACATTGACTTTCTACGAAATGCAAAAGTTCCCTTTACAACTTTCAGCTAACGTGATTGCTCTCGTTTCTCGTCTCTCGTTATCTTTTGGCTAACGGGTTTTTCTAGCTAAGGATACTATTTCAAAATTAATTTCTTAGGTACAATCGGTATGATTTAGCTTCACTTGGTGGAACGCCATAGATAAGAAGTGAAAAACTTTTCAGTTTCACAAATTTTACTAACGTCCGGTTTCAACTCATCCGAGTCATCATCAGGTACATTGCACCAGAACTTTCCATCTTTTATACAAATTTTTTTATAAAACTCAAAAGTTGCATAAAACATGGACATTTCCGGTGCTATGTACGTGATGATAACTCCGATGCGTCAAAACCGGTCGTTAGTAAAATCTGTATGGAAACTACAACGTTTATCATTTCTTAATTTCTTATCCGTTTTTGTACACTGACATTCTTCTTCAATTTCGTTATCTATATTTTATGTACTTCTATTAATTATCTTAAATAATAATATCAATGTTAATTAGTTGTATGGAGGAAGAAACCTTTTAGTCTCAATTTCCCCTAATTAAGGTTCTTTTTGGAAATAATGTTAGTATTGAGTCAACTACTGATTTAATGCGCTTACTTTCAACATAAGAAGGCTGAAATTAAGTAGCTCTCTCATTATTAATTAATGAAAACAGTATATTTTATACACAAGCTCAATCGACGACGCCGATGATCAAAATATTCTTTACGTCATGATGCTAATTTTGAAAAAGATCGAGTCGAAAAATTTTAGAACTTAAAATCAATAAAGAATGATGCAGAAAAAGCGACAATCATTCAAGATTTTTTTTTCTTTTTTGAAGCGTTGCGTCGTCATCTTTTTAACCTTATTTATTTGAATATATTTTTCTCGCAGCCATTAAAAACTACACTAAAACTGTAGCACTTGTTACGGTAACCTTCCTGCTAAAACTGACGATGACAGTCATCCCGAGATAAATTAGGATTTTGAAACTTCGAAATATTCAAACTTGAACTCACCAGAGTAATGCAAGAGCTTTGACTTCCCTCTCGTCTAAGTTCCACGTAAGAGGCTGCGAAGGTAAGGGATTTTCTTAGCTGTTGTCTTTCTGTTTACCTTCCAGAACCTCGTGGCCATGGTAAAAATGGAAGCGTCTCCTTTTTTCTCAGTTTTGACATTCCCCTACCCTATCCCTCGTTACGTGTATTTTAACATGCGACTTAAAAGAACTCTTTCGAAACGTGTTCAAGTCATGGTCTCTCAAATGCTACGTCATTTTATTTTCTGTGAGCTTTTTTCTCTCATAAAATTTGAATCTACTTTTGGTATCTTTCTCGAGATTCCTAAACCGAATGCACTTTATACTTCGGATTAATTTTCACTCGACGAATTTTACACCGTTCCCTGAAGTTATTCTGAAAGCAAATTTTTTAAAGGAAATATAGTGCGATTTAGCTTTTTGTTTATACCTATAAAATATTGTCAATCTGTTAAAGTGTTAAAGTTATTCATAACGGCAAAATCAATTAAGATATAAAATAAAAGATAATACGCAGTATCTCATTGACAATTATTTAAATGCACATAAAACTATGTTTAATTCAATTATCAAATTACTACCTGTATCTCCTTTAATAAGATGAGGTGGCTGCTGATAGTTGTGTTATAAGGTACAATAAACTCCAAAAACCATCAAACGGATAAAAGGCTCCTTACTTTTGATGGTTTTTGCAGTTTATTGTATCTCCTTTAGTTTATCCCCTTAAGTTACTTTTCCAATTAAAATCCTGCATTTTCACTAGGTACTAACAAGTTACGTATGCTTCAATTTTTTTAACTTAATAAAGTATATCAGAATTTATTCTCCAATAGAGCATAGGAAAATACAATCTTCTCTGGCACACTAATAATGAAATAATTATTCTATGAGACTAAAATAATGATATAGTTAATAAAATTAATATTTTCGTTGCATTTTCATTTCATCCTTAAATATAATGCGCCTCAAACTAATGAGCATAAGCGATGACCCTGTAAGACCTTAACTCTCATCCGTGTAAGTTTAACTCTCATCTGTTAATAGATTCACAGTTTAATCTCCAGCAGCACAATGGACTCACGAACGTGAATTGTTTTGTCTCTCAAAACTTTCGAAATTGGAATACTGCAAGCATTGGGAGACTCAAGGCAAACGTTGAGGCTCTCACTGGACACTAAATAGAGGGAAAGATATGGAGTCTTAACTTTGCAGGCGACCAGCTTGATAATTGATTCCCTTGCCAAATAATTTTGAGCCTATTTTTATTTCTTGATAAGTAGCAAATAAATTCAATCAAAGAAGTATACATTGTGAGAAACTCTGTAAAAAGGACTGTAAAGGAGCTCTCTCTCACTACCTTTAGTCACTATCATCATTTATTATTACTGTCAGTACCTGTATACGCAGCAAATTAATTCGATTTTAAACCTGAAACGGTTTAAAATTTTTAAAGATGAGAATGAGTTTTTAAGATATTAGTGTAAAAGATGCTATTTTCTTGGAAATCTTGGATGTCAATGCCTTGTTGAGAGGTAAATCGTATCAGTTTCTATTCATTAATTCATTTCCTCAAGGTGTTTCTTATGAAGAAGGATTTAGGAAAGGTAAATCACTAAAGAAGGAAGAGCCGCGCGGCTGGAACCAAATTGAAATTGTCATACATTATTAATATTCTCTTTAATACTGAACATGGAAAATAGTGATTCAATTTACATCAGCCTAAAGAAACCGAGCAGAATAGCTTTTAATTGAACAAATTTACTGTAATGCATGAGTGTTTCTGAACTGCTGGTATAAGTAAGTTTGGTTCAACTACAGCAATTCCTATCTGAAATGTGCGTGTGAGTTTGAAGATCCATTTAATCTTCCGTATTAAATACCTTCTACCTAAGATAAAACTTGGAAGTCTCAATCTCGCCCTAACGAACTAGTTTAAATGCTGTAGTTATTATGAGTTTTGCTGGAGATATACAAACACTTGTGAAAACCAAAAGGAGATATGGATAGTTTTTGAGATACTCAAAAAAAGGTTAAGAAATTTTCCAGAAAAAGTTTAATGACAAATTATAGAATTCATGTCTTTGATTCCTTTTAATCTTCCAGTACTGAAAGACAAACGCGCTCAATTATGATTCGACGAAACAAAGTTTCGTTTTGTTAGGTTCACTATAATCACAAATTTTCCTTATTTCCCTCTCGAAATCGATTACTTCACACAATGAAGTCGATGAAAAGCGATCAGATTTTAGGATGCAACATATGTGACCGACGTCTTTACACGAATCAGAATTCTCTCCACACGCAAGTATACTGTTTGCGACTGCAGTGCAGTGTGTGTGCTGCGTTCTCATAGTCCGATGTCCCACCTGTCTTGCTGGAATACGCGGTTATGCGGAAGCATTGAAAAGTTACCCAAAGAATGACAAAAATAAGACCGTCGGATCAGAGTGACGCGCCGGCCGTATTTACCAACATTGGCCGAGCATAGCTTGCGCAAATTGCGCTTAAGGAAACAAGCTTGTCAGTGATGACGTTGCATTGCTGCTTTTAACGATCACGTGAGCTATCATTGAAGAAAAAACAGGAACATCGCAGTAAGTCGGAAATGTATAATCGTATCCAAAGGCATTGGATACGATGTAGATTTTATGGAAAGCGTATATCGGATAACATAATCTCCTCTTTGACGGTCTAAATCCATCTACCTTCAAATCCGAGAGTAACTTATTGCGTGTCTCAATCAACTTAATGACATACTACGTAGGTATGTACATATTAATCTTACAGTTCCTTTCGGGATACGCATGGTGGTCTATTCCGTTAAAAATGTTCCGGTAATGATATTAAAGAGATGAAACATGACATAAAAAATAAATACTATAATATTAAATTTGGAGCGTGAGGCCTCACCACTTAACTCATTAGGAAAGTCCTTGATACAGCCATTATTTTCTCATACAGACAATTTTATTCTTTTAACTCGGTACGAATTTTTCTTCAGGATCCTATCCAATCCTGTTTTACCACAAATGTAATTTTACAAAGGTAATTTTTCATTCTATTGAAATGTTTCCATCGAAGACATTCTAGTCTCATGAACCTATAAAAATCATATTGTAAGATTTAATAGATCAAATTTGATTAAAAATATCTGTTTAAAGCTAAGGATGGGCGTACTTCAGATGGGTTTGATTTATTTAACATACGAAATTAAATCAAATTTTTTACATTAAATAATTAGATTTTCTTGCAATTTTTAAACCTACCAAGTGGTAATGAATGTTGGTAATAATATTGCATAGCTATAGCATGCAAGGCAGAAAATCCAAGGATCTTACTCGAAAAGAAGCGAGGATTTTATTATTAAGAAAGCAATTTTTAAGAAAGATAAAAAATATTAGCAATTATTAAGAAAGACAAAACAATATCATGAGTCCTAATATTACTGTAAATTATTATTGGTAAATAGATTGTTAGAAAAATCAAAAAAATTAAATTAGTAGAAGTATTAATGTATTAAATATCAGAATGTAAGTTTATCCGAAAAATCTGGGATATAGCAACTAAAACACTAGCAATTGGCACGCAAGTCCTTTCCGATTATCGAGTATGACACTCTTACCGCAAAATGTATCCCATGTATATCCTAGGACAAATAATTTTAAAAGATAAATTTCTCCGCGAACAAACCGTTTAGTAATAAATAAAAGAAAAAGGTCGAACTCTAGTTTCGCAATAAATAAAAGAAAAAGGTCGACGGTGTTTACAGCCCAAACGCAGTCCAACAGAGTTTGCAGTGTATCAATGTAGAATGTAGATAAATATTTAGCTCTAACAACACTACTGTATGCTTTAAATTACTATGAAATACGTGCCCACAGAAATGCACCGAAGTAGGTGTTCCATATACGTGGATTATACGAAGCAATGAAAACTCAAAACTATTTGTTATACATACTTTTTGCTATAAAAGTTTCCTATAGTTACTAAAAGACAACAGAATATAAATTTGCATAATATTTCAATCTATAATTCTATCGTCCTCTTAATATTTTATAATACGAATCGTTCAAATGTCAGTCGCCATATTTCGTTTTCCCAAGACATTAAGAAATCGTCATAGTTATTCCGTGAAACATTCCCAATGGTCAAATTTATCAGGCGCGTTAGATCGTATGTATTCATGCAGTTTTTCGAATTACACTCCATTTAGCACCATGAGCATAATTACGCAAATTCGGTGTAGTTATCTCTCAGATGTTATTATGTGCATATGAACCAATAAACGTGCAGTTATTTAACTACAATTTTCGATGAGAGATGCGAGAAATTCAGCAATTGCCTAAATTAATAGAGCCACGTGCCGTAAAATGGTAGCTCGCGTGGAATTTCCGGAGCACAAAATAGAATCTTACATAATTGCTCGAACAAATAACCAGAGTTTATTAAATAATTGCTAGATAATGAACTTTAAGTATTTCGAACTATTTTATCGCCTACTTTTTTCATTCTCTACTTTTTATATCCTACAATCAGTTCACCTTAATTGCATGTATAAGACTGGCTATTCTTATATTTTAGTAATACATAGGTAAATGAATGAACTCATGATTTATGAACATAAATTAATTTAAGTATCGAGATACGAGCTTTAAAGCGGATCAATTACAACCATTGGCAAGTATAGAATATCTTTAAACATTTCCAATCATTCGGAATTTTAGAAACAACGCTTTACGTTTCATTTACTTCCTCTTTCTATATTTGATTTCAACAAAATACCCTTGAAGCAGTGACATTTGTATAACAGCTATTGACGGAAAGAGCAGACCGAATATTGCAGATTTCGCTTTAATAAAGTAAACCGGTGGCGAATTCATGTCAGCATTTGCAGCAAAATGACTGACTGAGATTCAAAATGATATGGTTCATGCAGAATAATCGCTTTTATCAGTAAATTGATAAATTGACTTAAATTTTCTGGAGGTGTCAATGGCGTATTTACATGTATGTGAATGTTAATCCTATATACTTGTACTTGAAATGACTTTTCACTTCAATTTTTAGTAAGTTACTTTAATTTTTCACCTTAGGAAAAAAGTGATTATTATTTCGAAAGAAACGATTTGATTAGGCAAACAGTTGAACACATCGAGAAATCCTATTCGTTTACATTAATCTTTGCAGATGACTCTTATAAAGTAATCAAATTTATATCGCTCCAAGCGAAATTTTTTGTAGAATAATGTTTTATTATACATAAATAATATTTTAAGAAATTAAGAAGTATTATTAATTAAGTCAAAATTTCAATGGGCAGGTGATTTTTTGCGCTTAATAAAGTGTCTTACTTAAACTGTTTCCTAATTAATTCAGGACCTCAATGTGGCTTCCCTCACTCGTTGAAGTTAATGGCTGAGATTTTCTGAATTTCTAGTTTTGTATAAATATTTAGCTTTCTGTTTCAACGAAGTTGTTTTATGGGACTAGTTTAATAAAGCGTTTGCTTATTCTACTTTACAAGGCATTTTTTGACGCAAGGATATTCAGCATCTCAGCTTCTAGTACTATTTCTGAGTCCCTAAATGCACTATGACTGAAGTATTTCTGTATATTATGATCTCATAAAAGGTGGAGTCCGGCAAGCCAAACTCACTGGATACGTTACTTTACAACTTCTCACCCACTACCGCATTCACCAATTTGATTTTATCACCCAACGAAAACACCTTCGTTTAGACTCCTGAGGACATACTATATCTCCCTCAGCGATAGACACTCGTCGGCCATTTTTCTTTTTGCATACTAGTAGAAAATTGACCACTTTTAGACAAGCAAAAACCCTGCGTGTGACTAGCCAAAACACGTAAATTGGGTTGCGTTTCCTAGAAGACACTGTCACTCTGGTGATATCAAGCGATGCGGTCAAATTTACTGAATACCGGATGAGGAAAACGATTCTCTCTCACAAGGGTTTCTAATTTTTCACTTTACGGGATTCTAGAAGGTAGAAATGACAGTACCTGGCGATTATTCTCCCTTATTGAGTTATCTCGCCAATTCAGGTCCCATATAGACTGACTCAACTGCTTCCTTTAGAATCGACAAAATGGGTTACTTGCCAAAACTTAACTACTTGCTTCAAAAGTGTGCTTTTTATGAAACTGGCAGTTATTTTTATTCGAAAATTTCCCCCTCATGCATGTTTTTGCGATGTTGATATCTTATTTTATTCTTGTAAGTAACCAGGCAGAGACTCGACCTGTAATTTAGCTGTATGGAGTTCAAATTTCTATTTTGATTCGCAATTACAAGCACTAGCCATTCCATGAAAATGTGTCAATTACTACAAATTTATTCAAGAGAATATGCTGTCATACCCATACAGCACAATGCGAACACATCCGCTGCTTGTTTTTGTTATCTAGTCGAGCTTGAGGGATTTGAACCCAATTAGGGAAGCGTGTTAATGAATAGAAATATATGGGAGCTTCATAAGAATGAACTAAAAGCTTAAAAACATATACGATTATCAACGACAATTTGTGCTAAAAACGTCGGACTAGGAAATCCTGACACCGTATCAAGAAAAGCCTTCTCTCTTCGAGGAATTTGTGAATTAAAAGTGATTCTCGATCCGTTAAATTCCAAATTAAGTATTTATAACTGATAAATCCAAATATTACCTACTAAACGCGCTATATATCCGCAATGTAAATTATTTACCGTTTAAAGTTCTAATATAAAAAGGAAAATCGTAAAGACAGTAGCCGCGGCAAAAAAGACTGATCTACGAAACGTTGATTGCAAAAGTAAACAGTGAAGAGATTTATAAAAATCTAAAATTAAGCTGCAGCAATTTTTTACACATTTAATATGAATTACACATTTTTAAATGTGTGACAAGTAAATGCTTGAGCTTAGATTATATTATTTAACCAAAATTAGCTAATAAATTATTTCTAAACCGAAGTAATTATTGAAACTTAAAATCACTGTATGATTTCGTGAACAATCCAATGAGTATGTGAGGAAATTATGTTTCTAAAAATTATTATTCCAAAAACATCTACCATATAATTAATAATGAAAATAAAAAGATTGTTATATATTTGTTAACCGAGAGAACGACAGGCAAGAACTTCGAATTATTCCTAAAACCTCGTCATCCGTAATATGGGAAAATCAGAGTTATATGCCTAAATATCTATATAAATATACTGCAAGCAGCTCTGTGACGTGTTGTATGGAGTGCAAAGACCGAGCGTTCGAACTACTTCTTTAGCTTAATATTATCGTGTGTCGTTCGCGGAAAGAATTCAACTCAAACTACTTGTCCTGACATCTATTTCTCCTATTATACGCTCGATGTCGGAGCTGCAAGAGGGTCAAATTAGGATCTGAATAAGACTGAAAAATCAATCGGCATTGAAATGCTGACCTCAAACTCTTCCTTTCGATACCTAATGACAAGCAGCTGAACTCAGACCTAAATGTATGCTCTAATAGTAAGAGAATCTTCAATAATTTGAATGGAATGAATTTCTACAACTGATTTAAAAATTTGAAACCTGTCCTGGTACCCGTCTGGTTCTGTAATCTTCCATGATTTGCAAAAATATATCGGTTTATATAATGAAGGAAAGGTTTCATGGGCAATCGTAGATATAACAAAGCTATACTACAGTAATAAATTGATCATATCATATTATCATTTTTTAAATGTAATCTCATCAAATTGCGAAATAAAAGAAATTTAGGGGATGAGGGGAGTGTCTCATATACAGCATGGCAAGCCATGTAGCTAGAACCTTTAAGAGAATCAGGTATGAAAATTATATTTAAAATATTTCTCTTCAGTTAAACGGAAAGGTACCATCCTCAGAAGTCAATGTCAGTATCACCAGTCACATTCGATCATCATTAAAACGGTTAACCTTACTGGCAAAATACGGTTATGTAAAGATCGCCATATAATTGTTTTTATTTGATTCCTAAGTTTTAGGGGTGGAGTTTGCCTACCTAAGCTGTATTTTCTTCATTCTATTCAACGACCGTTCCTCTCAGAGAAGCAACCAACTTCCGAATGCATACGAAATACTATATATATTCATCCTAATTCCATTCATCCCGAATTCTACCTCTTCCTCGACTCAAATACGCTCCTCTTGCGAACCCACCCTCGCCTTAATACAACTCCGCTTCTGAACGCCTTCATACCGCAGATCACATTATTGTGTAGCTACGAATTTTGGAGACTCTCTTACACATAGAATTCCGTCGAAATGCTCCCTTCCCCTGTAACCGAATGGCACTAAAGGAAAGGGCCCTACTCCTCCCTCTTTCATTGGCTCCAGCTACCTCTCTTAAATCACCTCATCCCTTCCCCTCTCCTCTCCTCCTCCCGTGACGCAATTCCGCCTCCTCATTATTCTCCATTCCACTTGTGCTGTCAATTTGTCCTCGAGTTAAAACCCCCTTTTGCGTAAGTTTCCTTCCCCGGCTCCCTTTTTTACCGCCCTTGTTTCCATATCTCACCTTTCCCTCTCGTTTTTTCTCCTACCCACTATCCATACCTTACCTTTCTCTCCTGTACTTTCCTCACCCCATCTTTTTTCCCGCTAATCCTCATATCTCTTCTCCCAATGTACCTCCTTCTTGCTAGCATTCCCCTCTAAACTTCCTCCCCTCGCTTTCTCCTCTCTCCCGTCGATGTTTTATTGTTTCCGTTCTCATGTAAGAGACGCGCGAGAAAGTACTGCAATCCTGAAAACATTCGGTTACGAGATCTCGCAGGATTTAAACGTATTATTTCGTCTCCCGAAATAGGTCCGTTTTATTTACGCCCGTCTTTTTCGCTCTGCGAAAATGTCTCTTCGGAACGGAGATGGTAAATGGGATTCGAATGGCGTGCCGAGGAATAAAGGAGTAGTATGCATTTATCGAGACTGAGTGCTGAGCGGTTTTTGTAACGGCATAACTACTTTTGCCTCCGCAACTGTATAAGGTGAATGTTATTTTCACAACTGATTTAGATTTTCAAATACATAGAAATACTGTAAGGAAAACCTTATACCGTTCCTTAGGCGTGTTAAGTTTTTTTTCAACATTAATACCTTAATTATTCAGTTTTTATTTAAGATACGCCATACACTTTACAATAATTCGCAATTTATTTATTTATTTATTTATTTCATTCAATACGGGCAAAGCCCAGTTACAAGAAATAACCCTTATTGTGTTATCATAGCAATTATTTATGATAACACAATAACGAATGTATTATCTAGATTTCAAGGGTAGTTTCGTAGTAGCTTAATATATATTTGTGCGCATAAACGTTAATAGCATAATAAGTTCGTTTATAAATTATATTCTCTGGGTATAATGCTCTACGCATACGCTCTTCTTGTAATACATGTTTCTGTTATACATTTTCCTGAAATACGTCCTTCTTGGAAAATTCGTCAAAGATTGAGCAACCCTAATTAAAAAAATTGAAGAACTGAACTAAGATTTCGTATTTTGAATTACCGTTGGTAAATTAAATAGGTACTTTGAAAGATAGGAACTATTCAGATTTCCATTGAATGCAAATCACCAATGATGGTGAAAGTTCTGATCATCTAAAACCTATAACCTTAAACCTTATCATTAATAACGCATAAATTAAAATCAGTGTTCTTCAAGAAACTCTTGCAACCATACTTGCATTGTTTTTCTTTGTATAAAGCGCAATCTAAATTAGGTAATATAACCTCTTTTGTTGTTTGAGTAGGCTATTTGTGGTTATGTTATTGGATCTTGCTTTAGAGATACAACTATTTGCCATGAATTATCGTGTACGCTTAACCAGAGCATTTGGAGTGGTGGGTAGGTAAATTACCATGTTTAATGTATTTTAATATAGTACATGTTTAATAATCTCACACAATAAATGGAAGAAAGGGGATATTTAAAGTATTAATCATACTTAATTATCGATCTTCTACAAACAGTCAAAATAAATACTAAATTGAGCCTTAATTTAGTAAATGAGGAAGCTTCCTGAGTGGCTAGCCTAAGAACCACAATTTAATACTCATATTATAACATTTGAGTAGCAGATATTAAAGAGAATGCTTGGTAAAAACATTTTTAGGAAATATTTTGAGAAAATAAATATCATAACTGATCATTCATTAATAGATATTACTTTCAAGATGTTAATGTAAACAATAATCGTATTTAAACTTCCATAATATTTTGAATAACTAAAAGGAAACGGATGGGACTACTTTTTATTAGAAACTTATAAAAAATACAGAAAAGAATACAACGGAGATATTTTGGAGAAATTATGGTTCGCTAACCAGCGAGTAGAGACAGCGCAGCTGTTTTCACCGGCATTATCCTCAATTTCGGTCCACTCGCATTACATGTCCATCTCCGTTCCTTCCCAAATAACCCCTCAGCAATCAACGGCCCTCTGCAACCGCTTCCGAACCGACGTTTTTTCAGTCCAGCGCGCCACTAAAACTTGAGATATCCAATCGTCGAGAAGACAAATAAACCATAAATGCTTTCCATTTTGTTTCTAAGTAATTAATCGTCGCACTCCCGAAAACCACGTAATATTCCCATCTCTCGTCCGCCACTCCAGTTCCACTCAGCTTTTCCATTGTCTCCTCCCTTTTAAGCCCTTTCCTTTTCTTTCCTACCAAAATTTCCTCTCCGAAATCGGCCATTCAACCTACCTGAGTTTCCCCTTTCAAATAAATGCAATATTCTAATTCCGTCTCATCTTTTCCACCCCTTCTCAGCGCACGAGGCCTCAACCGTACTCCACATCCTCCCACATGCTAAACACTCCCTCCTATCCTTTACCCTTTTTTTGGACTTTCTGTCTCTCTCTCTCTGATCATTCATATTGATTCACTTAAAAGGAGGGAAGAAGGAAAGAGAGAGAGCATCTCCGCCCATTTTCCCTTTCCTTCCGATCCGATGAATCCTTTCGCTGCTTTCTATCCCCCTTTCCTCAAAGTCTTACCTCCTGCGTCTTTTAACCCTCCCAGAAAATTCACCTCCCCGATTATAACATCCACCGCTCGAAGGTCTCCCTCTTTTTTTTCGCTCTTTCCTCTTCATTTTTTAATCTTTTTCGCTTCGCTTTTGTTTTCCCCCTTTCCGACATCCTTTTGTTTTTTCCTCCTCTATCCATCCGGTCGCCATCTTCTACATTAGCGCCCCCAACTCTTCCGATGCCATGCCACCTGGTCTCCTATTTAGTTAGGTCTGCCTTCCTGCTTCTTGTCGGCCCTTTCGGGTTCCAGCCTCTTTAGATCCCAGTTCAAATTCTATTTGTTCTTCCACCCTTATCTTACGACTTTCCGTTTCCTAGACAAAGTCTCTTCCTCCGCATTCGAGGGACTTAGCTGATCCCCAAGGGAAATCGCTGAAACAACTCCAATAATTGGCCCTAGTTTTCGTTCATTTTGTGCCACATTTCGCCGAAAAATAATAATAATAAACATTAGCACTGCCATAAATTCAATCAAGCATCAAGCTTTTCTTATATTCTACCTTCTATTATACTATTCAATGATAGCTAATTTTATGTATATTTAAAGAAGTATATTTATGGTGAGACACGAGTTTTGCTACCATAACCAACGGTTTGTAGCAACTACTGAGTTTAAACAAGTCAGATTCATTGAAAACACAAGTTCATTAAAGGTCCAAACATTTTCACAAAAAAAATAAAGCATTCATGTATGGATAGTTTCCTTCGGTGAGATAGTAGTTGACTCAGTGCAAGTGGAGCCAGATATTCGTGATTGATGTTAATTGCGGACGTAACCACAGAATCCTCAAGTAGTAGTAGATCGCAATTTATCCTTTTTTGGCATGCCTTCTTTATTGAAATGATACTTCATACAAATGTGAAAATGTTAAAACACTCATCGGTTTCTGAGGTAAATCACAAAGTATTCCTCTTCTTTAACTTTTAATGATAAGGCTAAGCAACTAAGATATTAGTGAAAAACGGCTTTATAAACTGTAATATACAAGATAGATAGGGCTAGCTGTACCTTATCCACTTATTCAAGTTACAGATAGGAAAACCATACGTCCCTTTTTGTTCAATTACATTCAAAAAGAAAATGTTGGTAAGTGTATAACACGCAGACAGAATAAAAATCCCCATAACATGCCATGAAAAAGCATTATAGCCGCGTTTCAATATGGCAATTAATGAAAATAACGAATGAATAAGCTTATCTTTCGACCAAAAATTATTGATGCCAAATCAACATGAAGCGTTATTCGTTTAGGCAATCTTAAAAAAAAAATTAAACTAACTATTTCGAAATATTTGCTTGAATTTTGTAAAATAAACTCTTTAATAAGCTTTTGAATAAAATACATTGCATGACAGTTTATGATGAATATGTATCCAAGGTGAAGTAATAAATTTATGCTAAATTATTTCAAAAACTTTGACCTCATCCAAATCGTATTTTTTGTGCAAAACTCGGAATGGGCTTATCCTGCATTTTTGTTTCATCATTTCCTGATTTAGAGAGCAACAGCGTCGCGTATCAAAAAATCTCATCATCTTTCCTTAATTACTTAATTACGAATCTGCATTCAACGGCATTTCTTTTTTCTCGGCCTGCAGCCTGAAAAAATCTATCGTCCGATTAAAACCCTTCTCATAATTAAAACGCCTCGTTGAATGTTACGCGGCTTTTTTCCTTTCTCTTTGTTTTGAGTGTCGTTTCATCTCTATTTCGCACTCACATTCTGATGCAGACTTTGAACTATAGGACGAGGTTTCCGCATGGAGACGAGGAATAGTGCCTACCAACTGCTGCAGATTCGAGTCCGCCTGCACCGAAACTCTGTAAATGTAAATCCAATTACAAAGGGGAAAAAAGCGCGAAAGGATATGCAGCCAGAGATGTCTTCGTCCCTAGCACCGCATTTATTCCGGGAATGCATATGAGACACTGTTACGGCAATTTAAAATTATCCTTAATCTAGGCGTCTGTTTCCCTATTGCAGGGTTATCATTCCGCATTCTCCGTAAACGATTAATCTCTGCTTACTCTGTGTTCATTCGGTAGAGGAGAAGGGAAACTGGCAAATGAGCAAAGTAAACATCTTCGACGACTATCAAGTGGAATTAACCACAGACAAGCTACGTAAATCAAATGAAAGGAATTGCTAGAAAGGCCAGAATATTGAGAACGTCTTCCCGTAGTAAAAGCGTATTTTACGAACTGTACAGAGTTGATCATCAAATGCCCATTTGCGATAACCGTTCAACTGCAATCGCCTAACCGTCTCTTGTTCCATCAGCGACACAAATTCTAAAGTTATGGGAGCATTGGAAAATATAAGTTGTAGTGATATTCAACATGATATGAATCGAGTAAATAAGCATACTTTCACATGTCAAACTATTTAGATGGGAGAGCAAACTTTTCGTGACATAACGTGACATGATTTGTTCATCAAAGGTCCTTTAATACGAAAGCCTTTCACAGCAAGACGATTTAAATACCGATCCTGCAATTCATTTGGATGTAGTAACTCTATGGCAGTAGTCACAAATCAATTATGCTAATGGATATCGAAAACTCACGTTGAGCCTATTTCACCAAAACTTTTAAAATATCTACAGAATCTCAGATATACCAGAGAAGCTGCTGAATGAATGCTGAATAACTCCCCGTGATTAATTTTGCCTGGACTTGTTAAGAAACTACATATATCTCAACTATTTCCGGAGGGAAATAGATGTTGACCTATTTAAGATAAAAAAATACAGTGTTTGGTCAGATCTTTCTTTGAGTTTAATCAGCAAGACCTACTTATTGACCTTACTAGGTTACGATACGAAAACTTTTCAAAAAGCAATTTTCATATATCTTACTTCTATAGCGATAGCGTTTTAAACTAACAATAAGATATTAGTTTTTCATATTTCATACTTCTCAAGAAACAACAAAATTCCCTAATTATGGGATCGTTTTTAAATTTCGATTTAATCGCTATTCTAGTGATATCAATAACAGCGATAGTTTTGAGGTAATGAAAAGTACACTTCTGTTTCATAAATCTGTTAATCATTAGTTTAGGTAAATTACAATCATATTATGTCGATATAATAGAACCAGATATATATAAAAACATTCATAAAATTACAGAGAATATCGAATATTTCGCGGCAAAATTACGACCTGAACTTGAGACCCGATTCCTGGCAAACGAAAATGGAATACCCAGATCTTCCGAGCTCTTTGAGTAGTTTTTCGCCAGTTGTTCCAAATGCACGCATTCCTATACTCAGAGGGGTTCTTTGATATTTCGCGGATAGTCATCTGAGTCAATTCTCTTCGCCAATGGAGGACGTGAGGCGTAACTCCGGTTTTAAGACGTCACCTTGAGAAGAGAACCTCTATTACTCCACCGTTTTATACGGAAAGCAATGCCGTAGAGGCTTCCACATAGATAAAACTCTTCTGAAAGCACTATTCGCGTCGGACTATTAAGAAGGGATCCTGCGAAATGGGCCATACCTGAGCGACCTAAGGCAGCCCAACGTCATAAAAGGTTTCTTTATTCTCTCCGATATCGGATCCGCACGCAGCTAAATATGACTGGAGTTCGCAAAGGTAGAAATGGGACTGTAGAGTGGTTTTCCAACAGATTTGGTGTCGCCGTACTTTGTTTCTCGTTTAAGAGAAATAAAGGTATTGAGCGAAGTAGATGGGAAGCCGCATTCATTTGCTGGCAGTAAAATATTTCACGCAATAGACATGGGATCGACAGCGCCTGTGGCGTTATCGACCGAGATAAAGAGGACGCACATCTGCAATGGAGATCCGGAAAGATTGAAAGCAAAATAAATTCGCTTCTCCAAAACTTTGGAATGCAAACCAACGCTCTTGGTTCAACTCCTGATCATTTTCTTTTAATTTTCGTAGAGGAAAAAATCAATATGATCAAATATCAATATCAGCGGACAGTAAAATTAATAAGTATATATTCTAAATAAACTCTCTACAAGCATCGTATAGCACTATGTTAAATTTATAAATACCTCCAGTACTTCTTACTTCAAATATACGTATTTAAAAGCCAGGCCTCATTTACAGCGTGTTCCAGTTCTTCGTCCGATAAGCACAGCTTACGAAGGAATTAAATTCTGTATCATTCTCCTTTCACCGAAATTTTCCTCATACTATGTGGCCTTTATTTTGAGTTCCATGATCGGATGAATAACATTACGAATCATAGTTTGAATTCTAAGATTCTGAGCGCGGGTTTCAGCTGTTGCACTGACCAGAAAACTGAAATTCAATATAGTTGAATATTTCATGTGAATTATTGTATAAAGTTAAACAACTTCTTCTATTTTTATGTTCCAATACATTCTTAAATTAAAAATAAACAATTTAGTATTTAGTAGTATTTATTTCTATACACTATCTAATTCTTGGGTGAGCAAAGCTTTCAAAGCACAAGAAAGATGAATATAATACAAAATACGTTCTATTATGACCACCATTATAATATAAAAAATTGCCCTTATGTATTCGTAATCCCTATGGAAAGATGATAACTGCTCTATGAGTTAGTGTATTTTATTTGCCCAATCCACAATCTTTTACGTAATGTTTCAGTATATGTACATTTTGGATTTTAAAATGGATGAAGATATATATCTGATGAGGCGTATTTATTTACTTTAAGCGCGATGGTTTTTTATCTTTTGCTAATATTACTATGATCAAGATTAAGCTAAAACTACAGAACGACATAGTATTTTCGTTACATGTAGATGTGCACTCCTTAGAGATAAGACCGAGTAATTCTGTCGCCGGTTTGCCCCTTTTTCCATTCATCCCGAGTCTTATGTAACCCGGACTACACCGAGTAGCTCTGGTCCCTTCAACTTTCAGGGCGATATGAATGGAATTAATTTTCCCCAATCTCTCCATTGAACGAGAGTGATTACCTTGCGGGAAAATATAGAGCAATGCCTGCTAATGCCCTCCACGTACTCCGTTAAGACCCCCTGTGACCATTATAAAGGAAAGGAGTCGAGGATTCGGATAGGATGCTTTTCATGAAAGAGTTTTACAAGGAAGAGCATTAGGTGGCAATTCTCGCAAACATTGACGTCCTCTTTCTGACGATTCCCAAAGTCTTGCCTCGGGAGAGTTAACCTCTAGTCGTCAAAATCGTCTCTTAATACTCTTTCGTGGAATCGGACAGAACCCTTTTTGCCCAAAACTTTCTGCTCTCCCGGCGGAGGAAAGTTTTGTTCTACCTCAACAGAAGTACAACCGTTCCTTATGTGTTTCCCTCTTCTTATTCTTTGGAGATTGTGAGCTTCGAGCGGCACAAAGGTTAAGTGGATGCAAATTCTACAGCCAGACTACGTGTTTAAAATTTATCAACCGTTCAATTAAGAAATTGCTTCCTATGCATCAGCGTAGCTATCGTGGTACGAAAGATTCTGCTGCCACTGAAATTATTTAGTATTTACGTAAGCTATGCACCTTAGCTGCTGTACGATGAAGAAATTCCCTGACGAAGGACAGTAAAAAACGCCTGAGAACGACGAACCCAAATTAGCATCAAGTTCGAAGAGGTTCGAGCGATTACAAATGCACGTACTACATTCAGATAACATTCGAAACATAAGCTTAAGTTTTAGAAACTATCATTTGATGATATATTACTGAAGAATACTAGATTTTAACGTCATGTACTGTTTTCACATTTATCATACCACACGATAATATGTATTGTTAGAGAAAGTAGTGTATTACTCTTATAATTTCGAACCTTGGCTTGTGAAACGCATTGATGTGAAAATCATACGTTAAAAAAATTTCCTGCGGACGGTAATTTCTTTCACTTACCGTTACCGAAATATTTGAAGCAAAATGGTTATTTTTTTCTGATTAAGGAACTATTCACATTTCTTCCATAATGTGTGTATCTAGTTTCTTTGCGGTTAACACTTCCCAGCGAAAATGATTAATATGTGCTATATTTTAATCATCAAGAGACATACAGCACGAGATTTAATATTGGGTGGGAAATTTCCAGGGAAGTGATTTGGCCACATTTTCTAGTCACCCCAATCAGTATACTAAAAAAGGTATGAAATATTTCATATTTCATAAATTCAGCGATTCCAAAAATTTCAATGTGGGAGATTAGAAGGAAACTTTAATGATGACATTCAAAGATCAATTTTCAAAAAAAAGATTCAAATCAAAGATTTATCACTTAGCTATTTACGAGAAAACTATTAAAGGAATGCTGGTATAAACGAAAGAATATACATTAGAATATCGAAAAAATTATCAATCATACGCTGAACGTAATAGTTTACACTTATACGCCATGTCTTAAATTGACCACGATAGGAGACTTACGTACGAGAGGAAGATTAAATGTAAATGCTACCGTAAATATTATTTTTTTATCATATGTGCAGCCCTATATAAAACTGGAACAGTGGCTTCGAAAATCCGATAGGAATCCGTATTTAATATAGATAGTCCATAATAACATTTTATAATGAATCAGATTTCAATACTTTTCATTTGATAACTTTTCCTTCTGCGACTATTGCAGACCGGCGTGAGAGAATTTTTAAATATATAAAATGAGTGATTTTCCATAAAATGTATAACATTTAGGCTACCAAAAATGGCAAACGCATTGAAAATATTGCTACTATAAATTAGCAGTTTTGGGTTTTATTTAAGTCCGAATAAAGCCATGCTGAAATTTCCCACTAATGCAATATTACAGAGTAAAATCATGCGTATGATTTATATGAGAGTAAAGCATTTAGCAGATGAAATAATATTTTTTTGGGAAATTATATCATGTCATTGGCGACTTCTGTCTAAATTGAAATTTTTTTTCTCAGAAGAACGTAATAATGACATCCTACTTCCGCAGTTGTAGCTGCTTCGGTTGTTTTGATGAATACTTTTAAATTTAAAAGAATGATTACTCCGCTGCAAGGGATTCCGTTTTCATCACGACTGTTCTACATTCCCAAACCCTTTTCGATTCCTTAATCCAAAGTTCTGTTTTCCATTAGTACCTTCTGCGCGATCCATTTAAAAATCGACTCGAGTTTTTCTTTCGCCATGTTGCATAATGGTATTCCTGACGGCGAAGACGAGAAAAAGAGGAAAGAGAGGGAGCGGCTGATTGGAGAAATGGAAACTAATATGATTGATAGCGCTAATGTGTCGCCAGAGACGGCGGTAGGTGCTCAAGATGGAGTGTTTTGTGAGGCGGGAAAAGTAGCGATTCGTGAAAGAAAGAATGAAAAAGGTTTCTCATACTAAGGGTTCAGATATTGCACAAGGAAAGGCGAGGTATTTCGCGACTGAAAATCAGACCCATAACTCGCATTCCCTTGATGGTACTACGGAGAGATATAACTTTAGGGCTTCAAAACTTTGCTAAGGAGCGGGCCGCGCTGAGAGTTAGAAGGCCTTTGGCGGGCCGTATGGAAAGGACGACGACTCCAAACTGAAAGCCACCCTTAATGCACTATATGCTGATATATGACGTTCCTGGTACGTGAGGAGATGCCAGTTACTCAGAAATTTAACGTTAACGCACCTGAAATCTAAGGTTTTTAATTAGATTTTATTTTATTTTAGATTATATTTTAAATTAGTTTTATCTGCATATCTCTTTAAGCAGTGTTTCCCGGACGATGTACCGCAGAACAGTGGTGGGCCGTGAATAAGTTCTTAGTTTTCCACGTAATGTCCAAAGGTAACATCTTTATTTATGTATGTGCTTGACTTTTTGGGATGTCTCGTCGTTCAATGAAATTTTGTAATGAAAATGCTGAAATATTTTTTTCACTCCCGGAGCTTACTCATTTTCTCGTAAAATTTACATTGAAACTAAATATCTTGTGTACCGGGAAATTTCTCTTCCCCATTTATTCTGAAGCTCTTCGATATGGATACTCACTATATGCATAGACTAGTTGCATACTCAACGTTTATCTTATAGAATCTGATCGGATTATATAACAAAAAGGGGCACATTGTACTTACTATCCAATGTCAAAATTCATTTTCATTAATCTACAACTCTATGAGTTTACTCTACAACTTTAACAAAAAATACAATCTCCTTTCTTCTGATGATTTCCATCCTGTGCCAATTAGCATCTTAGCGCCATAGTTAGCGCTTGATGATCTGTCGTGGCAGTCCTTAAGAAAACGCATTTGAAGTTTCTAGTTAAATTTAAAGATTTCTCTGATCAAACTTTCCTCCAGAATGAGCATCATTGCGGAGTTCCCCCACAAAATAAATCTCCCTTTACTGTTGACAAATTTACCTCTCCCAACGCTTAAAATACGCCCATCTATTCGTTCACATTCGCAACACCGTCACTTAGCGTCCTTTTCTTGCTCTCAATAGCAATCTGCTAATTCAAAGTTTTTATCTCGGTAGCTTAATGTTTGCTTTCTGTCGAGGGGGAAAGTTCTTTATTTATGTTCCTTTCAACTTTAGTTTTGAACGAATTATAAGAGGGAAAGACAGCCTGGATCAAGCGAATCAGATTTTAACGAAAGACAAGAGGAGGCGTAACGCCACGCTAGCAACTTTCGAAATTCAAGTCCGCGACGGAGTTGAGATAATAGGTTGGGCCGAAGAGATAAGAAACAGCGAGAGTTGGAGAAGTGAGAATTTCAATCCGCGTGATTAAAATGGAACCAAAGAAACGAATGGAGAAGGATGCTGAAGAGAAAAGAGGGCCCTGAAGTTGGCTACAGAATGAATGATTTAGAGGAAAGGTATAAAAAGGACGCCAAGATTGAGATTTCTGAAGAGCTTATGGAAAAAAGATATTTATGAAAAGTTTGATCATTTAAGTTTCTCCAGAATTATTTTCCGCGAGAAGGAAAGCTCTAGCAAAAGGTGTAAATGAATGGAATCGAGTCTTGGAAAGCGCCAGGATGCGTCTGCTACCATAACAGAGAGAAACGGACTGCTAATGGTGTAGTTTAAGAAGAGATCCATTTCTTCCACGAAGAGATAGTGGACGGTTATACACGATGCAAGGTAAACTTTATCAGGATAGGACTTCAATTCTTGCCTAGCAAGAACGAAGACATGCCTCAGTATTGAATTAGCGTCTTTAGAAAGAAGAGAATTTGTCACCCCGGACGATCAAGTCGAAAACGTTTGCCAAGTTCAACTGCTAAAGACCTACAAATATGAGAATTTCCCGTCTTTGAATTAAAGAATGTGGCTAAATATCGCATAAAAATCTAATAGTTGCATTTCTCTCGTCAATCAGAAAATCGAACGCCTAAGGTTTTTAGAAAGACCTGGATTTTGGGATATAGATTATTCTACTGTAATTTTAGTTAACGAAGTTGTTCCAAATAATTTACAAATTATGAGCTTATAAATCCCGTTTAAGCACACTGAGTCCTGAACGATCGCGAGATTCACATAAAATAATTCTACCGATTTTTCAAAGATGTAAGAGAAGGTTTAACCCCACATCCGACGTTAAAAATTAAATAGAACGTTTGAGAAAGTTCCTTACTTTGTTTGGAGTAAGTACGGAACGTATGGACCAAAAGATAGCTATAGTAAAAGATTCTTTAGCAAGATAAGTTAGTAAGATGAGTTTCCAAAAAAATTTAAAATAAAATTAAAAAGAATAACTCTGTCTCGAATCCTTTTATAAATGAGAACAATGGATGGAAAAAGAAAAGCACAGTGGGAAACTTTTGCAAGTTGGACGTAGCTTGGATTAGAGAAATTACTTTGGATGGAAGAGAAAACGAAGTTCTTAGTAAGAGAGAAGGAAAAATTTAGTAGGAAATGAGAAGATGAAAGAAAGTACGAGAAACTTAACTGAAGAACTAAGCAACGAATATGGAGAGAATGCGGCCAAAATGGCATGTGCATACTTAGACAAGCAATTATTCGCTGAAATAAAACTAGTCTAAAGACTTTTAAGCAAATTGCTTCACAACTGTTTTCAGCACAATACCTCTGGTATATATTCAACATAATACCTCAGGTAATTTATTATATTTATAGCTGCTCCTACAAGAGTATAATACGAAATAATTTTCGTCTCTGCCTGTTCAAACATTTCGTGGCCATAAGAGTTTGTGAGTAAAATTATATATTCCTATTTCATTTTATCAAGTATTTATGATAGGCTTGCATTCCGGCGTTTTCCTAGGATAAAATCTCTTTTATTCCTTATTAAGCTACAAATTAATTTATTTTTATTTTAATAGTTGCTTCCTGCCACACTGTTATAGTAAAAATATGGCACTACCCTTAAAAGGTTTCGATATCCCTGATACATCTGTTAATTTTAAGATAAAAGAATATGAGTTCATTCATGTATTGAGTTTATTGGACTCGGTGAAATGCTCTTAAGTAAATCACCCAATTTTCTTTAGGCCTCAGTCATCAAACACCCAAATCAAATAAGTCCAATGCGGATCCTACGGCACCGCACGGCTACAGCACGCATATCTTACTCCCTTGTCTTCCTAAAACTGCAGATTCTTATGTATTCTCCCCTATTTCCTCTTCTTCTACCCCCCTCGAATCCCATTCAATGGCATTCAAAATACCCTGTGCTGGTCAGTATCCCTAACGACGTGCCTGGCCTTTTGCCATTCCAATTTCTTCTTCCTTTAAATAATGTCATAAGCCTTTTCCTTGACTCCAATCATTTTTTCTACGGTCCTATCTCTCTGGACGATTCTCAGCATGCGTTGGTCCATCATTCTTCGCGATATCGAGATTGCTGGACCACCCTCCGCAAATCCATGCTTCTGCTTATGAATGTGATGGGCCTCAGTGTATTGTCGAAGAGATTTCCTCCAATATTCGGGGGAATTCTCTCATGAAAGAGGAGCAATTCTTTTCAATTCCGTTGGCTATCTCTCCGCCTCTTCTCCCTTCCGTTAGATCTTTAGGGAGATTTGTGTCCGCAGCCCGAAATAGATATCTTTAATTCCTGCCCTTGTGTATAGCGTTTCCTTCGATTCCATGACTTCTCCCCCCAAACGATATATATTGTTTCATGATAGTCGCCTTGGTTCCAACTTGCTGGGAAATCCTTAATCTTACTTTGTGGTTTGCCGCAGTTTCTCGAGAAAACTTATGGCATCGTTTCCAATGCAATTAAGCATTTGGACTGTTTCCATCAGAGAGATTAAATAAATTGAAAATTCTTTCGCTTTATTTGCGGTTTTTACTGTGCATAATTTACTTGCAAGGGAGATAAAACACATAAGATAGCGAAAGAATAAATCAGTGGCTGATTCACGATGGAGATTATTTTGGCTCCCGACTCTACATTCAACCCTTGATCTTTCTCTGAACTGGCAATCAAACTTTTATGGCACGATATCTAGGACAGAAATCTAACATGTACCATCTATGTTAACTTCATCATTTTATAACGGAAGATTCTTTCTTTCGCTCATGATTATTAACAACATCAAACTGCTGCATTTGTACAATTTTTAGGAAATAAAATGAACATTTACATTTAAATTATCACAATTATTCATTTATGGGCGCCATTCGGACCAATATTTTCACCAGAAAGTAATTCCTCCCGAATTCCTAATAGCTTAATCGGAGGTTTCCTAAATTACAAATCGAATTCTTGATAAAAGGTTGAGATTATTTGTTTAGTAATAATGAATGATATCATTAAACATTTCACCCACACTGAAGTTACGAGTACATTCTTACATTACGTACATTCTTCAAGATTCCATATCTATTTCAGATTTTTCAGCAGCCCGAAGATTAACGGAAAAGAGAGAGTATACGTGAAGGGAGTTGAATTCGTAACAGGTTCTGACCAATTTGATCTCCAAAAATTAAAAGAATATAAGGTTCAATTCTAGCTTCCACAAAATTAGCGCAAAAATTGTCTAAGATTATTTGAATCACTGCAGGTTAACATCTTCGACATAAAGGTTATAAGGATCGTAATGAAGTATGAAAAAAGCTCTATCAAAATTTATTCCGAACTCAATATCCTGTCTACATGTGGAACGTGTGTTAAAATATATCTAACTTAAATATTAATACTTCCAATATGTATTACTAGTAATTTTTTCCCAGGAAACTTGTACATGTAGAATGAACACGTGCTTTATACCGAACCCTTTAGGTAACTGCCAATTTATATTACTTCTGCTTAAGGCGAAATTTCATTTCCTTTAAGTTTAAATTCCTTTTTAATTTGTTGACATTCATGCACTTGTTATCGAAATATTATTGTAAATGTTATGGTGTTTGCGTTTGTTGAAGAAAGCAATCCGCAATAATATTGTGAAAATACGAAACACTTACACAAATTTTAATTCTGCAGAAAGTTATACAAATGTAAGGCATTCCTTCCGAGTGATTCATAGAAATGCCGAATGATCGATGTCCCCTACGCCAGGAAATGGGACATTCCAACTGCATTTTCGAGTAACAACAAGCACCATGTAGTTTCAGGTTCAGTTCAGAGACGAGAGAATAATCTCGTCTGATTCTGCATAAAATAAATTTCACAATCTCAAGGTTCAAATGTACACTTCCAATTAACTTCCTGTATATTATATGACCAAAAGGACTAAATAAACAAGGATATTGTCGCCTATTTACATAGTTTAAGAGTTTCCTAAACAACGGTTTAATCCGAATCTACTTACTAAAAGAACAAATTCTTTTAAAGATTCAAAAATACTGAATTTAGTATTTCTGGGACTTAAATTTACCATCGGTAGAAGCAGAAAACCCCTTGGCTTCCACAAGAGAAGACTACCTTTAACAATTGTATAGAAATGATGCCGCAAAATGTTCTCTTCCATTGTTTCATTTCCATCCCTCAAAACTGATCAGCATTGACAACGGCGCCGATTTTGTAGCCGCGTGAAATGAGCAGCTGGAATTCCGAGCCGATAAAAAAATCCCAATATGAATTTAAGCAACCGAAGACAAAATAACTTTCTACTTCAGTTAATATCTCTTGTTAATAGGCTGTTAAAATGATGACCGTTGATCAGAAAGGGGAATATTTTATGCAGGGGATCGACCCTGAATACGCATGAGCATGAATTACCTAAAGTTTATGATACAAATCGATGCCACTTTCATTTCTGTCCCAGTGAATTTATTTCCGGGAGAAGCGAAGCGTGGCATTACCGTACATTGCTGTGTTTGATTAACGTGATCTCTCTCTCTCTCTCTCTCACCAAGAGGGAGACTGTGAGACCCGGATATCAACATGTCCCAAAAAAATCAGTGTATGCATGGAAAGCCAAGCTTTGAATTTTTTTCAAATTTTGTTTGCAAAAGGGTATAATTTGAATTAAATACGATAAATGTATGATATCAAAATATGCTAAATCCTTGCAAACCTTATAGTAATTGCTGCCTAATCAAAACTTCCCTGACTGAGGAATTTAAGCAATGGGCAATTTACACCTTACACGTAATATTATCATAACCAGCATACGTAAATCAATCAACATGGGTTCTAGTAGGCTGGCTTGGTAGGTAGGTTGGTTAATAAATCCCAATATGAATCTAAGGCACCGAAGGCAAAATAAACTTCTACGTGTGTTAATAGGTATCTCTTGTTAATAGCCTATCAATGATGACCGTTGATTAGAAAGAGGAATATCTTACGCAGGGGATCGACCTACGTTCCTGTCATATCACAATTTGTCTCCCCTTTTTTATCCTTGAATTTTAAGGCGCACATTTCTGTTTGCAAAGTTAACCACCATTTTATTTCCCTTGGTTGTTTCCTGTGAAGGGATTTCTTCATAATATCGCTTTATGAGTTGGTTACTTCGACAAGGACCCCTGGGGGTGGTTGATGCAACTATGTGGAACGCCACTAGCCTTGCTTACAAATGCATTCCATTAATGAAACAGAAGTGGCACGGTAGTTTAAAGGTTAGAATACCTGCCCAGGAATGTTGAAACCTTACGAGACCACATGTCACTATTATTTACATTTCTTTATACCTGCGATTTAGAAACGCACATCTCTGTGTGCAAAGTTAACCATCGTTTCCTTTCCCTTCAATTTATTCAATGACCATAAGGCTAGAAATTAAAAGAATCAAATAAAAGTTAATAAATTACAAATAAGGGGTATAGTAAAAGGAGTTGTTTTAGTATAATCTTAGTTTGCCCCAAGCAGCCCAAAAAGTAGTGGAATGTCAATAACTCTTCGCATGATGCAGCGCATGCCGATTCATTTGAAGCCTTATGCAAATATTTCTAATCATTCGAAAACGTAGCGCGATCAATTTTAATACATTTATTCCGTCTCCAGATTAATTTTAATGAGCTTCTCATTAAAAGGCTTATCGGGAATACATTTACAAATTCTCATATGTCCCGAGTACCATTAAAGAAGAAATTTCGCCGATAAACAATTATCCATTATTCACTCCTAGCTTAAACTAAACATTCTTTAAAGGCGTAAACATAATAGATGCCAAATTACAATTAGTATTGCCAGGAAAATCAGAGTTCTCATTCTTCTCAGCATACATTGCCCTAGATACAACAGAACGAATTAGAATAAAGTAAAAGGAGAAATAAATATCGGGGAAATGTTTCTTTCCCATCAACGCCAAACTTTCTCTCTCGTTTAAACGGTACAAAATTAATGTCCCCGCAATCAATGAAGAGTTTGTAATTTAATCATTTGCGTTCTTGTGCATATAGTTTCACAAAAATTGCTACAGATGAGGTGTTGAAATAATTTCGTAGAGAAAGTTGAATAAATTACGCCACTGAATGAGTTATAGATTCTCATGTGAATTAGAATTGATATTGTACAGATTGAGAATTTTTGGGAAAGAATCTTACGAAATAAAGTCCTTAGTTCCTTTATGAAAATATAATTTATTTTTTCATTTATGTTGATTATTTATTAATCTATATTAGAATTGAATAGCGACCGATTTTTATCAGGGAGGGAAAAATAGCTTGATTTTGAATTTAAATATTTAATTTTACGTAATAACCTGCATATCGCCAATGGCGTACTACAAGAGGTTTTTTGATGCCAACATTTCGACTGAGCTCAAATTGTTCTTCATGCCTCTATTATTCTAAGGGGAAAAATGAATAGGGGTCATCTGCCGCAGTAACGACTTCCTAGTTACTTCCTCACGAATGTCACAAACAATGGTGATTGTTAATGAAACATCTCATTATTCATAAATATGTTCTATTCCGATGACTTTATGACGAAGCTTCCGCTGCAATTATGAAACGCAACTCACTGATTTTGTAACAGTGCACGAAATGTTTTATTAACAGGCGAGTTTTCCAGCCATAGTATATACCCGTCACTATACAGAGAGGCGTACTCCGACTCGCTGAATCCACGCGTAAATCCAGTGATAATCATCGATAAAAAGAAAAAATAACATGTTTCTGCCGAAATTTCCAATGTAAAGGTTAATTTCCTACTTGGATGTCGTTATCCCTCCGGAGCAATTTAAATCAAAAATAACACGAATGCGATTGTAAACTCATAAACAAATAACCAAATACGACACAAACACGAAGAGCGTTAAAAGATTTTCCGTGATCCATGTTTACCGATTATAAAACCGGTAAAGCAAATTGACATAAAACCGCACACGAGCATCATGAGACACTGATGCAAAGCATTGCAGTTTAATACGCAAATATCATCAATTTAACACTCTTCTCCATTAATCATATGCATGATATTTACAGGAAAATTTAAAGGATCCAATGGGAGCAATGTATATACAATGGTATTCAAAAGTAATAGTGTTCAAAATAATTCGTAATGGTTGTTGATTTTTCTCAGATCAGTGTTTTCCAATGAATGATTCATTTATCTATCATAGCCTAAACTAAGGTCCAAATTAAATTTAAGGTACCAGTGAAATAGTAAACGTTGCCGACGGCAAATAAAAACAAAGATATCTTACAAACGAATATCCTGCTCTGTCTCAAAGATAAAAACATAAGACTCAAGTAGAAACCGAAAAAAATACTGAAAATTGAACTATCTATCCACTGAATTATCCTTGTAGAACATTTATAAATACATAAATATATATATAGGATAATTTACAGGAAAGGCCATACAAATTTGATACTTCCTTAATTTAAGGACTTTCACCGATACATCAGTGCTCAGTCTTCAGTCAGTTGAATTCGCAGATATACTTAAGAGCTATAAAAACAGTATGTGCTGTTTTTTGCGGAGCAAAGTCACAGTGGAACTTTCAATAGCTTATCCATTAAATCTATTTTGAAATTCATAACTATATAATATTTAGTTATAAACTCATATCTTTAAGTATCCTATGTCAATAACTTCTGCAAGAATTAAGGGTAAAGTTGGATAGTGCTTTCGTTTACTGCGCACAACAGCACTGGCAGCTAGTAAGTATATTTACAATACAACCTTAACTGCAGCAATCTCAGTCATAGCTGCTATCTATTTTTTACCCTACTGCAATATTTCGAATACAAGGTAACATGATTACATTGCCTTATTAAGGGACTCCAGGAACATAAAAGGAAAAATTGGAATGGTAAAGGAAAAAATAGCCATATTTAGCATTTTCGAGACGTGAATGGCACGATTTCAATACTCCTCTCCAGGGTCGACGACCTCCAAGTCTCTCCCAGGAATATTTTTTTTCATTGCGCATTCAGACATTGGATGATGTGTTACTCGAGCTTCAAGCCACTCTGAATAGTCGACCAGGCCTGACTTTAAAGGCACACGCGCTATGTTTCCCCAAGTGCCGTAATTTCGTGCTGCGACGCCCATAGCCTAATTAAAGGTACGCCGTCATAATTATTCTCCCCAATTCCCCTAACTATTTCTTACTGAGAGTAGTAACGGAGGAGTTTTGCGTTTTATCGAGAGTTGTGCTGATCTCAGGGTTATGCTGAATAAAATGGATTTAAATGATGACTGTACCGTATAAGGCAACAAAAGAGATTGCGTTTATTCGGCTAACTAGTACGATATCACCACATCTCTATGCAATATGATCAGTGATACATTCACCGAATAGTTTCGAAATCGAATAGTAAGACTTAAAGACGTTGCACTGATCTAATAATAACAGTTTCGTTGTCATAGTGCATTAGTGTGGGAGTTTGTAGGTTTAAGCTGCTTAACGGTGTGACATAAATATGATGAGGTTCACTAAACTTCTACCACCTACTGTTATCCAAAATTTACAACCGGTACACATGTTTACAGTTTGAGCCGATCTTTGGCCTTAAATTCCCGAAAACTGTCATCAATAAAATTGTAGCAGCTGGGGTTTGAACTCAAACTGACTGCATGGACGGCAAGCGCCTTAACCGCTACTTCGCTGGGGCCTACGTTATATATTTGAATTTCGAGAAATTGTGCCGTAATTTCAAAACGTATATTTCTTATTAATTAAATTGAGGAAGGCACTGACTCTGATCTCAACGAATCTCTAACGTTAATTGGAATCAGGAAATATTACCTCTTAACAGGAAGTATATCATTGAGGAAAATCCACACGGGACGTTATGAGCCCCTTCTGCTTCAGGAAACGAAGTTATTTGATGAATATAGAAAGATCTTCATCCCAAGAGCAGACTTAAATGAGATTCCCTTTGAGAAAAAAAAAACATTTAGAAGACAAATATTTAGTAAGATTATGGTAGTTTATTCTCATTGGTTCTGCTAAACCAGTATAATTTTGTAACACATTTAGGAAAATCTGCCGTACATCTTCTCTATCTCTTCATAAACTTCTGTTCACACCCATGAAATGCAAGACTGATTTTAAGTCATTGGAATGTCAACTCCTAGGATTCCTTGCGGAGGAAAAATATATATAAAAACTGAAAAAAATTCCTAGCTNTTATGTTGATTATTTATTAATCTATATTAGAATTGAATAGCGACCGATTTTTATCAGGGAGGGAAAAATAGCTTGATTTTGAATTTAAATATTTAGAATTACCAGGAAAAACGGGATTGGTGAAAGAATAAACGAAAGACCAAAGAAATCAATGTAAATGGAAGACCAAAATAAAAAAATAGCGTCTTTATTTCAAGATGAATTCATGACTAAGCAGTGATGCAGATATACTATGAATAAATTAAGTAAATAACGTGCCCAATACCGAAAAGGGGAAGAGCGCGAGTTTTATGAATGTAGCGTTACATGAAGTGTACGTTGTAAACATGTATAAAAGTCAGTTTCATTTTAAAATTCCGCTAGGCTAAAAGGCTTTTCCCTACATTATTAGGTTTGTATATAATTACTGAGAAGCAAATTCAAAAATATTTACTTAGTATTTTAAATATTTATTAGTAGAGAGTTATGTATTTGGTTCAATAGATTTTACAATACTTGTGTGTATATAAAAACGTGTTAGAATACTCTGCAATTTTGTTCAAAAGATAAGGTTCCCCCATAACTACAGGTCCTTGGTAACGGTGCAGTCAGTATTTAGTTAAATGAGTGTTACCTATGTCGATGATACAAAATTCATAATTATATTTATAAGTATTTATAATTCTACCGATTTCTGGTAAGGCTCTCATCCCTAGGAAACATGCATTCTTGGCAATACGGCATTCCTTGGACTAAGAAGAGCAAGAACTTTTGAAACACGAAGCGAAAAATATTTGAACAAAGGCTTTCCAATTAATGATCACAGCTTGTATCTCATTTGTTTGTCTTGAGTGCCTATCTGGAGTGCATATATTTCTGGGAAAGCATTTCCTGCTGAACGCAATACCATCGATTCGTATAAAGTGGATGGAATGAGTTGAGCACATCCTCTTTTAGTCCGATGACATATGAAATTGAGAAAATTGCTTCTCTCTAAATATTAGTATTTCTGCCAACAATGTATGACTCGAATAAAGTAACCAGGATACCGAACCGTAATACTTTTGGTCCACTTTTTGCAGAGGTTAATATAAATAAACACATTTTAGTTATTACATAAAAGACAGACAGGACCGAGACGCGAACCCAGACATCCCACTTTTCTATCGGAGGCATTATTCACACAAAGCCCTTTCTTCTATCCTTAACTTTTTATGACCGGTTCCTCAATTAGAACGACGACCGTGGACTATGCCTTATAGTCGGACGAACCACTTCGCCCTTCCCTACTAAAATTAGTCCTCCAAAACGGCTTGATATAATGTTCAGGCAACAAATCAATAATAAATTAACAAAATTAAGTAATTTGAGGCTTGATCCACGCATCTGCGCGGACAATAGAAGATTCTGGGTTCGAGACTCGGTCCAGTAAGACTTTATTCAGGTCGGTTTTTCCTTGGGACTTCTCCCAGGTGAACCTTCATACAAGTAAAGTCACCTCACCCTTTTCCTTGAATATGTCAAGCATTCAATCAGTCATTTGCAATCTATTCTCCTACATATATAGTAGAGGTTTCTCCATTTACAATGTTGTCAAATGATATTATTGGGAACAGAAAATCAAACGGAATAAATAACAGTTTTCGGTTTCGCCTTGGGTTCTAGAATTTCAATTCATACAGTCCGGATGCGGTTTCACCTCGGAATAAATAACGGATTTTGGGTTCGAGATTTTCAAACCTTTCGATTCAGTTTCGGTTTCTACTTCAGAAAAAGAATGGCTTTTGGTTTCACTTAGGGTTCGAACATTTCAAAACTTTCTAATTCGGCCAAGTTTTCACTACGAAAAAGTAAAGTTTTCTCCAGTAATCGATTCTGGTCCAAATTTATGAAAGTAACAGAACTAAAATTCGTAAAATTACGAAATCTCCAGAATTCTGACTCCCCCTTTACTACACTCAGCAAAAAAGCATCACGTCGCATATCAGATGAAAGCCGAGGGTAAATCTCCTTACGATCCAAACCTACTAATTCCCAGTCCATTTCTCAAAGGCTTCGATTGCAACGCAATATGACGGAGGAATTAAAGGTCGGAACCCAAAGAAATCTTTTTATTTTTCGCAATTTCTCTCATCTTCTCATTGGAAACACTCCCCCGCTCTCCCTGATTGCTCTCTTAAAATGCAAAGCGGGTCTTGATGAGTGAGCCCTCAGGCGACAGAATACAACTCCATAAGTAAAGAAACGGAACTAATTAATGAGGGACAAGAGGCTGATGAAGCGAGCTTTGTGGCGGATGTCCTGGAGGGGTGTTTGTGTGCTTTTCCATCCTCGAGGACTGGGGAGGAAAAGAGGCTGAATTCAGGTATTTGCCTCCGAGGGAACAAGAAGGAGATGAGACGGCGAAGGGGGAAGGAAACGATTTTAATTCCATAATATGGAAATATCCTATTTGTCTTGAGGGGTAACACTCCCTGAAAAGGAGAAAGTTATTCCCTATTGGAAAAAGCAACGCCTTACGTGTTTAATTTTCAATCTATTGCATACAAAATACTACCAGAAATTTATGAATTCGGATTGGTTACAGTAACGGAAAGGATAGAGCAAGGTAATCGCTAACTGTTCCCAATTATTCATTTTCAGACAGAAAACACATTTTCAGATAGAAAACACATTTTCAGATAGAAAACACATTTTCTCAATAATTTTCATTCATTCGCAATCGATAGACCCTTAGAATATAGGTATTCCTCTCCCAGATAATCCCAGTTTTATAGAGGGCTAAAAGGAATTTAGGACGAAATATATTGGAATTATTTCAATATAAATATTGATCTTATGAATATGAAATAAAAATATATCTCATCTACATAAATACCCTGCAAGCAGCCTTTCGGCGTGGCATCTGTTGTTTTCCTTGAATTAAGACTACAAGAAGGTATGAATATACTTCTGTTAAGGATGAATGAAAAACTTAGAAATTTAGTTTTTCTATATTACTAAGAAGTTCGTATGATTATTGAAAAATAATTTAAGAAGTACATGGTAAGCGGAAAGATAAAGCGGAAATTTTTGGAAATTGAGTTTCTTAGCATAAGAAAAAATCGTATCTTTAACGATGAATTGCAAGCTCAAACGAGTGCATAGGCGCATTATACTTTTACAATCTTAATTTAAAATATATGGGTAATAACGCTCCTAAGACATAAAATTGTGGACTGCATGCTGGAGTCTGGCTGAGGGGAAAAATGAACGCTAAGATAAACCTATAGATTCAGTTAAACTCCTTCGTTCGCTTCCCTCTATCTTAAGGTTTGCATCGGATAAGGGAAAATTGATCAGGGTTGAGGAAAACAAGAACGGAGAGCGGGGATCTTGTGGTATTTTTGTACGTGGTACAAACAAGCACGCCCTTGAAATATCAATGAAGCAATTATTAGGAGAAAATGTTTTAGATAGCCGAGAGACACGAAACGATAAAATTTGGCGAATCAGGTGACTTGAAATAATACCACTTTATTGCTTATAAGGTACTTCCACTTCTGTAAGTATATCCACACTATTTCGCTTAAGATATTGACTTACTTTGAATAACACTAAATTTAATAGCTTCATAGAGTTACAATCTTTCTTTAATTTAACGCGAATTGAATCCATCCAATCCTGAGTACACGAAAAATTAAATTGCCTCCTTCACTCGTAAATCTAGTTCCCTGCCATTCTTGTTTCATTATTACTGAGACAGTTATAATTAATTTTGGTTATAAAGTTCATAACATTTGTCTTGTTTTTTGGGGACTAAAATGCAGCTCACGAGCCACATGCGACTCCGCATGGTGAACATGTGTATTTGAAGTAAAATTGATAACGAAATATATGCATGTACAAGCTATTTTTTTCGAAAATGTGTTTCATAAATGATAGATAGTAACTATTAGTATGAGGTTTTTCCATTTTTGGCTTCCTTCCATTAATATATTTCTTCATTGAACTTGTATTGATTTTAGATTAAGTTTTTAATTTCGTTGTTCTGTTCATGGCTTTCAATTATGTTTCTATCATTGTGAAAAATGTGTAATATAACTTTTAGATTTATAAAGTATAATTCCAAAAGACCATCTATCAAGAAAACATGAAAAAATGTTCAAATTACGTACAATTCAACAATATTACAGGAATAAAATCTGTGGATAGTTCCTCTAATAAGTGGCATATCCATTATACAATAATCTAAAATGTACGCAGTACATATATTTCACTAAAAATCTATCATGCAATACTACGACATGGAATATTAGATGAGAAACGAAAATTGTTGAGGGAGAGACGTCAATCACGAGAACGCGAGCGAGGTTTTAAGGAGTACCTGTAGCTTAGGAAAAACAGAAAGGAACAGAAGTATATTTTCCATTCATGAATTTGACAGCGACTACCTTTCCTTTTTAGTCGCAATAGACTCGCTCTTCTTCTTCAAGAAAGGTTGTAAACAAATTAGGAATTGAATCAATTTTATACCATTTTGATGATACGATCACAGAATGTATTGACAAAAATTGAAACACTTGTCGACAGAAGAAGGAACTGAACGGATTAAGGCAAAGATATATATAACTTTAAATAAGCACTTGAAAGTTTTAAAACTTATCTTTTATCGGGAATAAAACAATATAACAAATCAGAAAGTAGGTAAGCACTTTATGAATATAACCTCACCTAAACAAAAAGTAATGCCTTTATTTTGGAGGGATTGAGAATAAAAAGGTCTTTACTACACCCGCAAGGTTCATAAACACCAAGGGAATAACAAAAAAAAATAATGATAGCCAAAGGAAAAAATTGCAGATATAAAAATATGGGTGAAGTTCATTACTTACAGCAATATAACATCCTTTACGAATAATGGAATTAAAAATCAGCACACACATGCAGATAACAATAACAATAACA
>KZ308391.1:739337-750446 GCA_000376725.2 Ladona fulva
TGGAAACTAAATATATATGTTGTTAGAAAATGTATCAAAGAATGAAAAGTCCAAAGAATAAATTTGAATTAAAAAAAACAATAGATTGGAAAAATATAGAATTAATTTCAAATTTAAACGAAACAATTCATTAGTGATAATAAAGACAAAATATATGAAAATAAATGTTAAATAAAAACAATAAAATTGCATAACAATGATACTGACGAGATAATAAAGTCAGAGAAGTGCAGCATAATAGCGGCATCTCATCATTGCTATTATGGTAATAATATAGATTCTAAACAAATATTTTTTAAGAATAAATATAGTAATATTATGAGCTAGAAATGTATCATTCATATTTCTAATACGTAAACATTTTATCCAATCAACCAAATTTGATACTTTGTGTAAATTTTTCTCGGGTTAACACCCAGGTAAGTTCAGGTGACAATGAAGTTGCCAACGTTTCAATGACTAACTCTGCCATCTTCTTCGGGCTGCAGAAGAACTACCTGGGTCTCTAAAAATTTGATACTTTTTTGATCATTTTTTTAAGCAAGAAAAGTGCTGAAAAGCTTGTTTCTTACATATCAAAAGTGTAAATTACAATACGATAAGAATTCTGACTAACACATTCTTCACATCGTAATCTGTAAGAATTTATAGAAACTACAAATTCCATTTAGAAAGATGAAGTAAATATTGCTAGTCGATGTGTAAAATGTCCCTATTCAACGAGCAGTACTTTTTGATGTTTTTCAGTGAGTTCAAGAATGGGCACCAGCAATCTACCATTCAAAGAAAATACCACCGAATCCGAGATAGTTCAAAAACTTCCTTAGAAAGGCCATACTTTTCGAAGGTATCCATCGTATGTACATACACTCTGCTCTCATACTTCTTGTCTTATTTTCCTTACCGAAGCTCAACGACCGGAATTTTAATGCAGATTTACAATTCCGTCCTACTGAATTATTTATGCGCCTGTTGAGGAAGAGATGCCAGCGTAGGAGATGAAATTAAAGTCAACGAAAGATTTCTGGTATACGACGCCATTCAGTCCCTATAGTAAAAAATTTGAATCTATTCCTATTCCCGAAGGAAAAGAGCGGCGTTTTGCTACGCCTCCAAGCAAAGGTTTCGAACCATTAAGGACACGCGGCGCGAGCTTCAACTGTTCTCAATGCCCGAACCCTTCCCTTCCCCATTGAAAACGTCCGCTACCCCTCAGGTACCGAAGGGGGTGAATTGGGGGACGGTGAAGGGTGAAGGGAAATGAACGGACGTGTCCAGCGTTCGGTACGCGACGACCATTTTCCTTCTCCGCGCACCACCTACCGGAGGATAGAGGAGTTAGAGAGATTTTTATCGCGTCCGTGATATTCGGTACGCGTTCGGGCAACGGATTTTTACAGCCGATCTATTGCGAACCTGAGTGAGAGAAAAAGAGGGTTTAGGAGGAGGTAAAAAGAGCTCCTCCTAATGCAGGCTACCTTTTATACCTTTCCTACATCTCTCCCGGCCACACTCTCTCTTTTCTCTTCCACGAGGGGGAGTTTTTAACGTTGAAAGATTGTGTGCTCACCCGGTGTGAATGGCAAACCTTTAAACCCATTTGCCTCGTTGGTTTCTACGCGCTCGCTATTTGCGTCACTTCCTCTGGGCTGCTGGAGAATGGCAGAGGGAGGCCTAGAGATATAAAAGAGTTTTCTTCGATTTTTTATTCTTTTTTCTCCCTCTCTTATCGCGGGTTGTTTACTTTTTCTGCGGATGGGGCTATGAGAGAGCGGGGAAAAAACTGGAGGGACAACTATCGATTCTTGCGAGGATTTCAATTACTTCTAGCGGGCGAATCGGGGATGTTTTACAAAAAAATTGAAGAATAACCTCCGAGAAAAAGATATTTGGTGAATTGTCCTTTTACGGGACATTTTTTATTTGAAAAGAAATATAAGGGAAACGAATGAACACGCGTGCTCCAAGATTAAAATTGATTCCTTATTACCTTCACAATGAAATATGATTGCGCTGATGGAATTTCATTCCGGGCTGAATTAATCAGCGGGGGAGATTCGTTTTATTTTCCTCCTCGTGATAACCGAATCGGGTCCTTTCCAAAGAATCGGCCCAGTTTACACAATCCGTGCGTCATTCCCACGATTTTTCTATTCTTCCAATTTTGGAGGCCTTATAATACATTTGAAATCGTTATGAAATTATCGGTTGATTATGAGCAAAGGCTTTAAATTCCTAGATAATTATTAACACATACTAAATATTTGCGAATGAATCTTGATTTCTAAAACATATCTTTGTTTAGCAAAAATGTTTTGCAAGATATGCACTTGTATCAGTAACTTTCGGGTAACCTTTGAATTACACATTGCGAAATAATTGGGCAAACATTTGTACATGTTGAAAATTCGACCTTTATGAGCATTATATATGAAAACAAGGAAAAGGGTTTCTGCATTACAATACGTTTTGGCCGAATAGCTCACAGGTCAGAGCAATCAACTGAAAATTTGGAGATTCAGTACATTCCGACAATTTTTATGTCCGTTTCCCCTTGAAAATTATACAATGTGAAATTATTTATGTAAAAAACTTCACAATAGTATATTACAGTAGATATACATAAGAAGATCAGATATCCCCAATTCATCGCAGTAATCATGTGGAGTACTCAGTGTACTAAACAAATTATTCCAAAGGGTCCATACGACATAGGATATGTCAACGACAATTGCGGTTTAAACAAAATCTATACCAAGTAAATAGCTTAGAACCGTCAGTGTATAAATCAAACTAAAGTTTCTACCTAACATATATCTGAATAAATGTCAAAGGAAAATGTATACAATGAATGAATTGAAAGAATATGAAATTGAACGGTGAAAAAGTATTTCATTCGTCAAAGCAATGGGAGAAAATACTTTTTCTAAATGAAAAATTTCGCAATATGTTTGGCAATAGCCCTGTATAGCGTGGTTGCCCAACTAAGGTTTTCAAATGCTGATTTTGCATAAACAGAGGCAAGTTGAGTTGAACGGTCAGACATGTGTCTGTTATTTTAGAGCAAGGTACCTACCCAGAAAGGTTCCATGGAATCTGTGACCCATAAACCTGGTTTGTCCCTAGTCAGTATGATTAAAAACATAACAAATAGAGTGATGAGTAGGGCGTAAAAGAAGCATCCATTGCAGATACGAGGCATTTTAAGAAGTAATATATCAACATATTGCTTGAGAATATTTTAGTAATCTTGTTGACTGGGTATGATGCGAATGCTCTTCGGCTTTGATGAAATTGACGTATTTCTCAGGCGCAACTCTGAAAAATTAAGATCTAATTGAAATGGCATTTCCTAAGCAAGAGTGATATTTTGTGTCACGATGAGCATTATCAACAAAACTATAATATTTAGCCTCGTCACTCGGAATTTATGAAATCACTTTTTCTATTTTGAATTAATTTTCAAACATATCAAAGGTTATTTATGTGTGATATCGTATGGAAGCATTTGGCAAACATATCTGAGGTTGGTCATGCGACCTCTCGCATATTTGCCTTTATTTCCAATTTAAATTCTAGTTTCTTTGAAATGGTAATAATTCCGTGTTATGATTCTATTGGTAATGAGAATTTACATCAACGTATCATTTCGATGAAAAACGGACTATGCAAAGACTTATCGATCGAAAATGAAATATTCAAGCGACCAACAAACATTATTATGTATTAAACATCAAATTAGCTTTCATTTATTAGTAAATGCATAAATAAGCGCATGAGTAAAGCTGGAGAATTATGTGTTTTTAGAAGTATTTCAACGCTATAAAATTTTTTTTGAGATTTGGCCTAGAAAATGTAACTTTAAAAATTAAGTAACCTATACTTGATATGCTATCGAGTTATTGAGCTTTAATTATAATCCTCTATTCCTGTATTAGTTCCGCATTCATGTATTAATCTTCAAGGACCCTTAGAGTATTATTTTCCTTAGGCAGCTTTGATCGCGTGCAGCCTTTTCTTCGATTCAAAAATACTAAAAAGGGAATTAATTTCTGTTTTCTTTCTCAAACTTTAAGTCAAATGAAAACAAAATGCTAAACATCACTTTAATTAGCATCAAAAGCGTTCACTGAAGTGCAACTACGATGCCAGATTACTGGAATTTAAGAATTACTGCAATGGCTGTCTCATACTTTCCTTCCGATAAAAATGTTTTGTCCCTCTTGATTTAGACGACTACAAAATCGATTTTCCAATAGACTTATCTTGCAAGCATACTTAAGAACTAGTAGTTGTGAACCTGCTCGTTCATTCAACATACACTCTCAAAAAACTTGTTCGACCATCTGTGACATCGAGTACTATTTTGACATCAATTTTCATTTCATTTTCTTCACTATGGGAAGTAGTTCTGCATAAATGGAATATTTTCAGTCACCCTAACAACTTTTTTTATCGTTACTGCCGGGAATGGGTGGCAAGCTACATATATTTTTATTCTCCACTGGATTTCTCTGAGACGTTTATAATTACTGAAAATTCACCTACACCTAAGGTTGAATAATAAGTCACCAATCTCTAATTTTCTAATTCCTTCAAGCGATTATGGCAGTAATATGTCGATCACTATATGCTTCGCTGTACAAGATTTGACAAAAAATCTAATCTTATTTCCGAGCATATTCTTCGAACATCATTTTTTAATTATAATCTTTGAATTGAATTGGATTATAATCTTTGAATTTAAATATTTAATTTTACGTAATAACCTGCATATCGCCAATGGCGTACTACAAGAGGTTTTTTGATGCCAACATTTCGACTGAGCTCAAATTGTTCTTCATGCCTCTATTATTCTAAGGGGAAAAATGAATAGGGGTCATCTGCCGCAGTAACGACTTCCTAGTTACTTCCTCACGAATGTCACAAACAATGGTGATTGTTAATGAAACATCTCATTATTCATAAATATGTTCTATTCCGATGACTTTATGACGAAGCTTCCGCTGCAATTATGAAACGCAACTCACTGATTTTGTAACAGTGCACGAAATGTTTTATTAACAGGCGAGTTTTCCAGCCATAGTATATACCCGTCAATATACAGAGAGGCGTACTCCGACTCGCTGAATCCACGCGTAAATCCAGTGATAATCATCGATAAAAAGAAAAAATAACATGTTTCTGCCGAAATTTCCAATGTAAAGGTTAATTTCCTACTTGGATGTCGTTATCCCTCCGGAGCAATTTAAATCAAAAATAACACGAATGCGATTGTAAACTCATAAACAAATAACCAAATACGACACAAACACGAAGAGCGTTAAAAGATTTTCCGTGATCCATGTTTACCGATTATAAAACCGGTAAAGCAAATTGACATAAAACCGCACACGAGCATCATGAGACACTGATGCAAAGCATTGCAGTTTAATACGCAAATATCATCAATTTAACACTCTTCTCCATTAATCATATGCATGATATTTACAGGAAAATTTAAAGGATCCAATGGGAGCAATGTATATACAATGGTATTCAAAAGTAATAGTGTTCAAAATAATTCGTAATGGTTGTTGATTTTTCTCAGATCAGTGTTTTCCAATGAATGATTCATTTATCTATCATAGCCTAAACTAAGGTCCAAATTAAATTTAAGGTACCAGTGAAATAGTAAACGTTGCCGACGGCAAATAAAAACAAAGATATCTTACAAACGAATATCCTGCTCTGTCTCAAAGATAAAAACATAAGACTCAAGTAGAAACCGAAAAAAATACTGAAAATTGAACTATCTATCCACTGAATTATCCTTGTAGAACATTTATAAATACATAAATATATATATATAGGATAATTTACAGGAAAGGCCATACAAATTTGATACTTCCTTAATTTAAGGACTTTCACCGATACATCAGTGCTCAGTCTTCAGTCAGTTGAATTCGCAGATATACTTAAGAGCTATAAAAACAGTATGTGCTGTTTTTTGCGGAGCAAAGTCACAGTGGAACTTTCAATAGCTTATCCATTAAATCTATTTTGAAATTCATAACTATATAATATTTAGTTATAAACTCATATCTTTAAGTATCCTATGTCAATAACTTCTGCAAGAATTAAGGGTAAAGTTGGATAGTGCTTTCGTTTACTGCGCACAACAGCACTGGCAGCTAGTAAGTATATTTACAATACAACCTTAACTGCAGCAATCTCAGTCATAGCTGCTATCTATTTTTTACCCTACTGCAATATTTCGAATACAAGGTAACATGATTACATTGCCTTATTAAGGGACTCCAGGAACATAAAAGGAAAAATTGGAATGGTAAAGGAAAAAATAGCCATATTTAGCATTTTCGAGACGTGAATGGCACGATTTCAATACTCCTCTCCAGGGTCGACGACCTCCAAGTCTCTCCCAGGAATATTTTTTTTCATTGCGCATTCAGACATCGGATGATGTGTTACTCGAGCTTCAAGCCACTCTGAATAGTCGACCAGGCCTGACTTTAAAGGCACACGCGCTATGTTTCCCCAAGTGCCGTAATTTCGTGCTGCGACGCCCATAGCCTAATTAAAGGTACGCCGTCATAATTATTCTCCCCAATTCCCCTAACTATTTCTTACTGAGAGTAGTAACGGAGGAGTTTTGCGTTTTATCGAGAGTTGTGCTGATCTCAGGGTTATGCTGAATAAAATGGATTTAAATGATGACTGTACCGTATAAGGCAACAAAAGAGATTGCGTTTATTCGGCTAACTAGTACGATATCACCACATCTCTATGCAATATGATCAGTGATACATTCACCGAATAGTTTCGAAATCGAATAGTAAGACTTAAAGACGTTGCACTGATCTAATAATAACAGTTTCGTTGTCATAGTGCATTAGTGTGGGAGTTTGTAGGTTTAAGCTGCTTAACGGTGTGACATAAATATGACGAGGTTCACTAAACTTCTACCACCTACTGTTATCCAAAATTTACAACCGGTACACATGTTTACAGTTTGAGCCGATCTTTGGCCTTAAATTCCCGAAAACTGTCATCAATAAAATTGTAGCAGCTGGGGTTTGAACTCAAACTGACTGCATGGACGGCAAGCGCCTTAACCGCTACTTCGCTGGGGCCTACGTTATATATTTGAATTTCGAGAAATTGTGCCGTAATTTCAAAACGTATATTTCTTATTAATTAAATTGAGGAAGGCACTGACTCTGATCTCAACGAATCTCTAACGTTAATTGGAATCAGGAAATATTACCTCTTAACAGGAAGTATATCATTGAGGAAAATCCACACGGGACGTTATGAGCCCCTTCTGCTTCAGGAAACGAAGTTATTTGATGAATATAGAAAGATCTTCATCCCAAGAGCAGACTTAAATGAGATTCCCTTTGAGAAAAAAAAACATTTAGAAGACAAATATTTAGTAAGATTATGGTAGTTTATTCTCATTGGTTCTGCTAAACCAGTATAATTTTGTAACACATTTAGGAAAATCTGCCGTACATCTTCTCTATCTCTTCATAAACTTCTGTTCACACCCATGAAATGCAAGACTGATTTTAAGTCATTGGAATGTCAACTCCTAGGATTCCTTGCGGAGGAAAAATATATATAAAAACTGAAAAAAATTCCTAGCTACTACTTCCGTATTTTCTCCCTCGTGATTATCTTAGAAACTCACTTAGAAACGATAAATATGGAATGAAAGATTGAGATTGTGACCAAACAAGCATCTGGAAGCTATTATTTTTATAAACTGGGAATGCGTGAGATCAAACAAACAATTCTCCTTATTTATTTTTCCGTTTTAAGAGACTCCATCCAAATCAAGTGATTCAAGCAGTATGGCGGCCAGAGATAAAAGAAAAGTTACGTCAACCTCAATCATTGATTATAACGGAATGCTGGAAGAACAAATATGAAAAATAATTGCCAATCAATACAAAGGCATCTCTCTTCCAGAAATGGAGGGGATATCGCATTCGAAGGAGTACGTCATTAAGATACCAATAAATGCCAGCGAGACTCCGAGTTCTTTAGGAACAAAAATAAGACAAAAAGACGTTTCTTTTTATTAGCACCGGTTCGTTACTATAATTTCACAATGGGCGCATTGTGAAAGATAAACGGTGCACCCGAAAGACGGGCCAAAGATGAAAAAGAAGATGCCGACCTCCAAAAAACTTTGTCGCACTCTGAACTGAAGAGATAAGGGACATACGGAGCCCAATTAGCCCCTTATTGGGACCACTTCATTAAAAATATGAAAAGGAGCGAAAAGAAGGATGGAAATTTTATTCGAGAGGGGATGAGAAGAGAAGGGAAGAATAGAGGGTCATCGAAGGCTCTTGAGAGAAAAAAATTAAAAAAGAGAATGTCTTCCGAGATTTGTAACGAGTGACTGGATGAGTGGGGGAAGATAGAGAGGACGACCGACGACGAATGAACTTCGACTCCGAAAGATTCCTTCAATTTCTCAGTTGACTTCTCTTCTCATAACTTTTTCCTATCCAATGTCTCCTTCCGACCGTCTTCTTCCTCACGCATCTTCCCATTTGGGCCGCTCAGTTCGCGACTCCGTGAATCTTACCATTTTTCTCAACCCTCAACCAGTGTATCCAAAACAAATTTGAGGACCTCATACGTCCAACCACTTGAGCTATTGAATATTAGAAAAATTTTACTCTAATCTCATTTATATCCCTAAAACCCGTGGCAGTAGAATGTTTTGGCTGGCACTATAAATCGGTTGAAGCGAAACACTTCGTCAGCAGTTTTTGCTTCATATGAATTTACTAGTACCATTCATTCCAACATCAGTTTCTTTCACCCTATTAGAATTTATCGGTTTTACTGAAGAGAACTTTTATCTAACGTAATCAATCAGTGGCCATAAATTATGTAAATTATGTCAAACCTAATCTCACGACGATGAATAACTAAAAGTTTAGCTGACACAAAAATGTATTACCATTTCAAAAGAAAAGTTGTTGTTGAAGTAGTACATCCCGAGAATGCAGAACAGATTGTAATAAATGCAATCAATTATGGTCGAAAAACTTAAATAATATAAAAATGTATTGTTTATTTCCGTTTATTTTCGCTTTTCTTGGAAAAAGTATTTGCTATATTTTTCGGGATGAATTTATATATTTTTCCGAAATACGAAGTATCAATCAAATACATTGCACATAATGGCGAAGAGGAAGAAACACAAACGGAGACATAAGTTGGATCATGAGAGGCAGATAATGCTGAGCGTCAATGTCAAGATAAATGAAAGACTGAAGCAATTACCACGAACAGGCCTGCAGAGCTGCAACTACCCAATCTCCGGATTGTTTATCAGTGAACCATGATGATCAAGTCACTTCTCGCTCTTTTACATCAGTTCTTTCATGTTTATTGTAAACACTAAGTAGAAATATCAATCCATGGGTAAACAAACAACTAGGACTAATTAGAAAATATCGAATTATTACAGCAAAAGTTGAGAGTATAAACCATAATATGATAATACAACCATTTTGGAGGCGTATATTGAGACTTCACTATCACTTAAAATAGAAGTGAAGTAATTTCTCTTGAAAGTGTGTGCCATCTAATTCACAAGGTAATTGGTCATTTGTCATTGATCATTTCGTACATAGTACCCACCGGGAATCGAACCCGGGACCGCTTTCGCCGAAGTCGAACGCTTTGCCCACTTGGCTATCCGGGAGCGCAATTCATAAGGTTCTAAATGTCAATATCAGATTAGAAAGTGAGACATTAATTCCTCCCTCACGTGAAAAATGATAACCTCATTTGATTGTTAACTAACCGAATAGTCATGGAAAACAGTTTTGAAATTAAAGGACTTTCTAAGCAGGAGAGATGAATCTCGATGAATCCGATAAAAGAGAGGCAATATGGTCAATGACCTTTCGGAATGTTGAGACATTGAATGAGTAGTAAAACCCACTTGATGGAAAAAGTCGTTAAATTGGCAACGGTGCCTCCCCCTCCCCCACAACCCGCCACAGCTGAAAATGGCGTCGCAGCAATTTGACAGAGTCGGATCCTCCTGGTCCGAGACCACTCGAATCATGTTAGGAATGTGAAAAGGGAAGAAAAAACGGAATAAGAGGGCAAGGCTAACGAGGTCTGCTTCTGTGGTCTGAAAATTGTAGTCGAGTGATTTTTTTTTCTCTTCGCGGGATACAGTTTTTTGCGAGTTTTCTTTTTCGGAAGTTCGGAGACGACGTTTCACGCGGCACTGATTTTTGCTACGCATTCTTTGAATCGCAGAGGCGATCGATCCGTAATAATTCAAGAGCTCAGAATTTTTAACAAGTTGGAGCAATGATATATCTTTTCTCAGACGCTTGTTATATTGTTTATAGGATCACCTAAATCTTTGTACCTACTCTGAAATTGAGGCTGCTATAATCGCTTCCCGTTTCAGTTTTCACAGAGTTTTTACTATTTTATCATCATATTTGCCGCAAAAACACCGAAATTATTTTTCCTAGAAAAATTGTCTCAGTTATATCTTGAGAACTAGAAAAAAGCCATCAACCAAGCTCCAAAATGTGGTTTCAGCTGACCGATCTTCTCCAAGAACATATTTCTTATAATTTTGCTACGCTTCATGCAAAAATGTCGACAAATTCAGCACATTTTAATGTTGCTCTACTATACTCCATCAGGAGTGTATTCATTAAAGGTAAATTCTCCACAAATTTAACGCCATAGTCAAAGGTATCGCCTAATATATGCAAAGGTTTCACATAATTTTAGCTGTTTTTGACCTGACTCAAGCACAAAAATGTGCAAACTACCAAGTGTGGAACTACCCACTTTCTTGTGGAAACTACCAAGTAACTTCATATTTATTTCATTATGGCGTTCCACTAAGTTAAGCTTGATCATATTGATTTCTGAGTTGAGTCAAACGAGCTCATACTTATCCAGAAGTCTCCCAAATATACTCTAGTGACAGAACTGAAATGTCTTCAATTGTAACGTTTCACAGCGATTAAAAAAATGCAAGACAATTAATTCTATCCTAAATATAACTACTATTGCCTATCTATATATGTATATATATATATT
>KZ308391.1:750494-775891 GCA_000376725.2 Ladona fulva
TATATATATATATATGTGTGTGTGTGTGTGTGTGTGTGTGTGTGTGTGTATGTATGTATAGGTATTTCATAGTATCCAAAGTACGTAATCGCATGACATTGTACTAAGTATGAAAGTCCCTTGTAGAGGCAAATATTAATCTCCATAAGGCCTTCAACTTGAGAGAACGATTTTATTTTTAAGAGTGCAGATGACTTTATTCCGAAAAGTTGCTAAAAGTTGAAATAAAACTGGGTAAATATCGTTAATATTTAATTTAAAATAAACTGGCTCAAATTTTTACCTTCAAATTCCATATCACTTCAAGTATTAAATGAATATAAAATAATAAAGATTGTTTAGCTTTATATCAGCTTAACGAATTACTTTTTTGATCCATGACCAAATATTCGTAATTACCTAGTCGTAGATCTAGGAGTACAAGAATATGAGAGGATACAAGTTTCTGTAAATGAAGTCGAACAAAGTGATACCTATTAAAGTTAGTAATCATTCACAGAGATATACTTCATTTACACTGAAAGAATTATGCAATTTCCACAAAGTAAAGCATATTTCTATCGGAGAATGGAAACTAAGAAATCGTGCAATCGCATATTTGAGGCAAAACCTTATTATTTATAGTTAACTACTATCCACCGCGAGACCTATTCCCATTTGAAGGCTTATCCGAAAAGCCCGATACCGGAAAAGATTAGCGAAATCAAATGCGCTTATAAAAACATTCCGAAAAATCTCCATCGATTTTAATCATCCCCTGAAACCCACTAAACGTAGCGAATTCCATTTGAAATAAAAAATTCTCCCAAACCGAGGCTGGATCAGCATAGGGAAATAGCCAAAGTGCGGGATAAAGTGGTTTTCTCCCCTTTCTCTTCCCGGAGAAAACCCTTAAGGATGGCCCCACTAGCCTTGGAAGAAAGAGTGGGAAACCGCTCATATCCCTCCCGCACACATAATCCTAAGTTAGGAAAAGGAGAATTGGTGAGGGAAAAGGGGGACGAATGAAAAAAAAAAGTCCGTCGTCAGAGGATCTGCGACCTTTTGACCCTTTCTCCGGAGAGGAAATGGACGCGGGCCTCTCCCGACCGGATCAGTGGCTTGATGGCCGCCCATCCTTCTGATCACTTCCTTCTCGCGCTGAGACGCTCAAAGGCGCGACATTTGAATATCTACGGAGATGAGAGTGGGAAATGGGAGAAAGAAAAAATGTATGAAGGCAAAGGGAGGGATGAATGGAAAACGAAGCGGATGACTGGAATTGGAAATGGGGGAGAGAAGAGGATGCCGAACGAAGACGTGGAAGAAATGGATGGCGAGGAAAGGGCGAATGCGAATGTTTGAATGTATAAATGTATTGGGGAGCAAAAAAGAAGGCTCCGCGCATAGATTAGGTTGGCTGGGAAGCAGCTGCACATAAATTAGATTACGACCGTGGTATTGCTTATCTATACAAATGGAAGTAACCGAATAAAAACGGTAACGTAGAAGCATTTAGCATTAGTTTGTTCCACAAATGAAGGTATTGGACTTTAATGCACGAGATAATTGAAAAGATTGCAGGAAGTTGCTATACGAGGCTCGTTCAAGAGCTTAGGTCTCCAATTTTATTTACATTTTGCTTCCATCTATCGTACATTATCAGAAATATATTTATGGGTAACATTTTCAGACCGTGTCTTTCTACTTACTATCAATGTTGATAAAATAAATCATACAATTTAGAATTTGAACGAACATCGATTTCTCAGCGATTTTCCAGATAACACCTTAGGAAGTTTTCTCAGCAGCCCTAGAATTAAGGTGACGACTTTGTGAAAATATGTTAGTCTTCACGAAGATTATATCGAAAATCAACAGTAGTTTCAATTTTCTGAGGAAATTACTTTTTCAGAAAAACAGATTTGGAGGCTTAAGAACGCTGTCATCGCATCATATTTTTTAAATAATCCAATTGTGTAACAAAGTACTCGTAGATTTTAACAAAGAAATAGAACTATATATATCCAAAGTAATACAGATGAACGTATAATTAACATACGTGTTGATGTGTAAGATATATTACAGAGAGAGAATCGAATGGTGTAAAACGCACGGATTTCCGTTTGCAAATGAGGTAAATAACTAGAGAATCTTGTTATTATAAGATAAATTACCAATCCAAATCTAAGAAAATTGACTATATGATCCATGAAAGATAGAAATTTAAAGAATGTATCATGAATTATCTATGATCATTATGTACCTAATAATATGTAGATAAAAGATTTTAAGTGTTATGGGACATTAATAAGTGACACATTTGCCATGAAAAAAAAACAAATAACCTAGCGTGAAGGACATATCTATCGTAGATTGAAACATGCTTCAAGCGCGTATGATATTAAAATCAAGAATCGAATAAAGCAGGAATGATATTTGTTTCCATTTAATACAAAGACTATAAATTAACTCGGTTAATTTAGCTAGCGGATTTCCATTAAAGCCAATGTCGCAAAATCACAGCTGTGCAATACGCGGATTGAAAGGAAGATTAGGACCTCTGGCAAATGAAAACCTAAGATGAAAAAAATCGTTTTCCATTCATTCCTCTTAATCCCTGTTTGAAATAAGCAAAAACATTGGAAGCGAGAATACTGATAAGAGATATTACAACATCATATCCTTATGATACAACATTTCGACGTGAATAACTATTCCCTCGCAGAGAAAAGAAAATGTCTGCCTTACCCTCTTCCAACAGAGCGGGCGGACGGAATGGAAGCGACGGAGGAAAAATTCAAAGGATAAAGGAGAAACGGAAGGGAGCATCGAGTGAAAAATTGAGAAATTGAAAAGGAAGAAGGAAATTTGGTGTGGAGAGCGAATGCGATAGAGGAAAAGAAAACGAGCAGGAAAAGGAAAGCGAAATGAAAGTGAAGGAGAGCGGAAACTTCAGAGGGGAGGAAAGACGTGGAAGAGAGCGGTGACAGAGTACGAGACGAGGGAAGAAGGTCATATAGGGACGGAGTTAGCAAGCAAGGGGATGATCGGAAGAAGCATTAGAGGTGGAGAAAAATGAGTCTAGAGCAAAGTGAGTTCCGAGGTTATGGGAGTGAATTCGTATCTGCGAGAAAAGAGAGGTTTCGGGTGGATGGAAATATCATGGAGGGGTGAGGGATGGGGTGGAATATGCAGCGGTGGAATGGAATAGAAATAAAAAAGAGAAAGGTGGCAGGAACACGCAAATCGCTTTTCCTCCATTTTTATTCCGATTATTTTAAGAGGGTTGATCTTGAATCTGAAAATGTCTGCGTGCGTAAATATAGGTTTTCTCGCAATTTGCGGCTTAAGCGGGTTTCAAGCTCTTCCAACGGGAGATTCCTCAGAGCAAATAGCTTTCGATGATTTCATGGAAATTAGTTTCATTAGAATGAAACCCAGACTTGGGGACGTGGGGAAATAAAATACAAAAACTCTTTGTGTGACTGATGCCTTAACGCCAATCTATTAAAAAAGTGGCACTTTACGCAGTTATCTTGCTATGTATTTCACAAGCAATGGTTGGAATTAAGCTAAGAATCGTAATTTAATTCCACTCTCATGCTATGTGCCTATGCAAACAAACCATAAATACTTCAAAGGAATACAATAAGTCTTGCAAAAATGTCAGTAATCAAGTGTACTCATTATTAGTGGAAAATTAACATCTTAAGCACAATTTGGTGGAATAGCATACAAAACGTAATAAATCAAGATGATAATCGCTTAAGATGATGTAACTTCAGACTGAAACCACGGTCGTTCCAAATGAATGACCAATAAATATTTTATGATTCATGATAGATTTAGTTCGACTATTTTAATTGCTTCTTTTTTAAGCCGTTTATAAATTTACCTAAGCAGCTCTACCGAAAATGCTATTTTGACGGTCCAAGAATGTCATATATTATGCCCGGAAGCATGTTAATTTAATAACAAGAAGGTACCATGACTAATTTAAATTTTGTTTTCAAATAATTCAACTGTAAATTACTGATTTCATAAAAGTAGTGTAGTTTGTAAATTTTGCCAATAAAGTATGAAAATTTCAAGATATTAACTTTTGTAGGGAAATAATAACTGGTCGTACAGTTTGATATATAATTATAAAATGCGTAATAATGAAAAGGTATGTTTAGGAAGCAGCACAGCTAGCTATCTAGCCTCAAATTTCAAAAATTCCAAAGTTCTGATGATATGAACCCTTATTATGAGGAAGGCACCATTAGAAACGAAAACGATGAAGAAGAATTAGAAATAAATTGTACCATGTAAATTACAAGGATAAAGGAAAGGAAGGTAACTTAATATATTATAAAACCTACGAAAATCCCAAAGGAATAACAAGTTTGTTTTCAGCCTGTTTTCAGAACGGAAACTAATCGTTAACAAAAGACAAAACTAAATGAGCAATAGGAGGAAAGGGAGGCAAACAGGTTTGAGTGGGCCATAGAGTACGGCGGAGGAATTCCTCGAATTAAAGAGGATTAGATAGGAGAAAAAATGCGCGGAGGAAATAGAGCGAGGAATGCCTTCATAAACCCAAATTTACGAGAAGGTTAAATGTAATTGAGAGATTCATTGAGACGATAAAATGCTGGGGTGAGTTAATTGAGAGGAAATACCGCAGAGAGAGGCCAAAAAAATGAAATCCACGTAAGAATAATATAAAAATTAACGGAAATTGAAATAATTGAAGAGGGGGTAGGAGTGAAACTCTTCGAATTTGATGAGCGATGAAAAATCAAAAGACAGGAGGGAGATAAAGAGAATGCCGTCTGAAGGGATGGAGCAATGAAGCAGAAGGAAACGAAACATATGAAGCTGAGAGCAAGAGAGGAATTCTTATGACGAGGAAACCTCTGCGATCGAAGGAAAACTTAATTGAAGATTAATAAGTGATATGGAGGCAAAGGAAAGAGGACTACTGAGTGAAAGGTTTGTGCGGTGGAAAAGGATCAGAATTAAGAGACAGAAAGAGAGACTGGTGGGAGTAAAAAGGACGTATTCGTGAGAGGCTTAAGAGAGGATTATGAGGAGATGGAAAACAACGATGAAGAGAAGGAGTACTCAGATTGATGGAATAAATGAGGGAAATAAAACAGATAGTGAAGGAATAAAGGATTTCCAAGGAAAGGATGATGAATTGGAGGTCAATGCAACTGAATGGAGATATATAAATCTAAACTGGTGAACATAAAAAGATGGGATCTCATGTTCAATCGTACGTCACTGTTAATCCTAAATACATTATGTCCATTTAAATTATCTATAGAGCATTTTACGAAAAAAGTTCACGAACGAGGTAGGTACTCATTCAAATCAAATGAAATATATGTTTTATCCATAGTTGACCACAGGAGTATCGACGCCCGGGCTGAGTTATGTTGGCGCCCATGCAATTCTGAAAATACAAAACTGTCTTAATAGTCTATAGAAGGTTTTCGTATTCATTAAAATTAATTTCATCGATAACATTTTTTTTAATGCTATTACCACTACTGTACTAATAGTCATCTTTGTAATATTAAAACCAAAAGGCAAGTTGATTAGCAGAAAGCCGATGTGTTCTGAGAATAGAAAATTGTTATAGATTGCGGTAGATTAATCAATGAAATTTATTGTAAATCAATTCTACAAAAAAATTTAAATGTAAACTTTCTTTTACGCATAATTTTTAATATTGCTTGAACACCTCTCAAAAACAGTCAAACATAAATTTTTAAGAAAACTCTTAAATTTGGAATCATCTATATCAGAGGTGGCGATCCAATGGCCACTCATACCCAAAGTGGCACACTAGAGAATTTTTGGCTTGCAAAAATCAGATGGTACTATCTTTTTAACGACGATCATCATGACAAAAAATAGATACTATAAGGTATCTTTACTCTTCACATCAGATTCGCATGCTACTTCTTTAAATTCATCAAATACGATATTCTTACCACGAAAGGTTCTCCATCCCTGATCTATGTAGTAACCCAGTACAACTGTTCCTTAACTCACTTTTCCATGTTCTATAACTCATACACGATCATGCAAGAAGATATCCATGCCTCATATAAACCTCGGACAAACGTCATACGCCCCAAAAACCATAGCGCCTAGGAAGACGGCTCGATCGCCCGTGTCTTGGGCTGGCCCTGGTTTTGCCTTACTTCGTTTACCGCGATGGATAGAAAATAAAAATAATTGGCGGTTTCATTTATTTCCTCTACCAGAATTCATTTTAAAAGGAATAAAAATAGGAAGTCATATTTGATATTAGCGTAGATATAGTACTTCAAATTGTTGATTTCTTGAGCCTTTTACCAGTCAATGTATCCTCTATCATTCAAGGCTAATAGCTAAGAGTTCATTTACTTTTTAGAAAGAAACATTCCACATCTAATAAATAAATTTGTAAAAAAATTATTTTTTACAACAAACTCAATCAGTTTCCTAAAAAATATCCTCACTATCTCTTCTAGGGAGGTCACAGCAACTATTAGCTCTGGAAACATTAATGTCCACCAATCAGATTGGATATTCCTCCAGCATTGCTATTGCAAGACACCCAAAGGAGACAAATCCGGTGGTGTTCAACAAAAAGCATAGATGTAGAGAATTTGAATTAATGAGATATAAATGAAACATTAAAACGGGAAGAGCTCGTTAGGTTCTACAAATCACAGGGGCTGGCTTGGTTGGGCCATGAATAAAGAATTGAAGAGGATAGAAAGCACATATTACCAGGATGAGGAAAAGATAATTAAAAAAGCACCAAAAGTCGTGCCACAGTAAAACCCATGGAGAAACAGATGCGAAAAATACCAACATCACTAGGACTCGAACATTTCAAGTCGCCACGGTAGTTTAGAGGTTAGAACACCTGTCTGGCAACTGGTGGACCCGGGTTCGAGTCCCAGTTATACCTATATTTTTCACATCTGATTCTCCTTCGTCCCATACTACGACTCAACAGCATGATGTAAGTGGTCAGGAGAGAAAGACAACCTAAAAGATGGCTACAGGATGCTGAGGAAAATCTAAATACTATGGAAGTTAAAGACGAGGAACTGAATGGAGGTATATCATAGAGGAAGCCAAGGTCCACAGTGGTCTGTAGAGTTCTGGATGATGATTGACGTACACACACGAACATGCTCTAACCAGGATTCGATCTCGAGCCCACTTTATCACTTGGATAGCACGCTAACCCCAACATTACCGATACAGGGAAGGAATTACGTAGCAAAACCTAAACTGAATTTCTAGAGACAGGTGATAACCGTTAAATGTAGGATTTATGAGCTGATGAAGCGATTGCCAAGGGTTCGGGCGGATTTGTTGTACAGCTGTTAAAAGCCAATCCTCGATGATAACCGTGACATAAAGAAATAAAATGGAGCAAACATAGCTATTAAAAATGCGCGATTTTTAATAACATTACAAACAAATTTAAATCCAGTTAACTCGAATTCGGGAATATAATGACAGAAGTAGAGCAAAAGAAGGTGATGATATATGAGAGAAGGGAATAACGATTCGAATGGGAAGGTAAATGAGTGGGTTGGCGAAGGAAAGGGATAAGGAGGCGAGGGAGATGAAATGTGGGGATGAGAGAAGAGCAGAAATCGAACAGGATGCGAACGGGATATCGCAAAGTGGGTGGAAGAAGTAGGGACGGGGGGTTTCCAGGGAGATATAGCGAGGCCCCAAATGGGGTACACTGCCGCGTATGGGGGGCTAGGATGGATTGCGGGGGTGGAAAACGGATAAAGACGATAAGGAGGCTATTGTTGGGAGGGCACAAGTCGTTCGCTCGAGTCTCACTCTTCGTGACATGCCATACACATTTTCCAGGGGTAATAAATTGCTTAGGACCCTCTCGATATTTTTTCCCTTCTTTCCTTCCGACTCCCTAATACGATATACAAACTGGCGCGACCAAGATGAAAAAAGAGAGAGCGATAATGCCGCCCGTGTTTACGCTTGGTTTTCCGAATATAAATCGCACCCGAATTCCCTTGCTTTTCCTCAGATAAGAGAAGTTCTGATGTCGAACTATTATACGCGTTTTAATATTGAATTCCTCTCCCTATTGGAGAAACGGAGGAATATTTAACTTCAATTTCTCCTCTGTACGATCCATAACTCCGTACGATGAGACCGGTTATCTGCTCTCTTGAAAAAATGGAAATGCAGAACCTTCGCTTTAAATTCCTCGTTGGTAATTGCTGTTATCTTAAGGTATGTATACTTATTATTTTCTGGAAACATTACGGTAATTTTCGAATTTTATTTGATTGCGTATTAATAACGTTCGGCTAAACATGTCATGTGTTAATGGTTTTTAGAAACACGAATCTGATCTTTTTAAGGAAAAAATACGACTGTCCACTATACGTTAAGAAATGAGGAAAGAAAACATATTTTTTTCTTCCCTAAAACCATTCCTCCTTTTTAATTTTTCTAGCATTTCATCTATGAGGAAAATACTTTGTTTGCAACCTCTTTGGATTTTATTCATTTCGCTTGCATATTCTTGACCGTTGGTTAAATATGATACGAAACTTCCTGATATCCATTTCTACTAAGAAAGCTGTATTTATGCTTCCATATTTATGATACCATAACAGAAGAAATTGTAAACTTATCCATAAACCTACCTGTAACTTAGAGGGGACATAATTCTCGACACCTCTAATAAAAGTATTTCATTTGAGCATATTCCCTCTTATTATCAATAAAAATAATTACCTAAAAAGGTACCTCATATTGAGTTTAATATCTAAATGTTCTGGATGAATATCTTAATTGGCTAAAATATCTGCCAGGAAAATGGAAGATCTGGGTTCAACTCCCGGTACTGTCAAATTATTTTCCTGCCCATTTTTCCAAGGGATTTTTCTTATGTGCACGCATTCACATGTAAAGTCACATTTAACCCTTCGCGCATTTACAGCAATGGAGCTTTTGTATCACCAGATAGATCCAGAGGATGGACGATCATTTTAGCATATTACGTAACTCTTTTTCCATTCACTTAGATTAGAGATAGAAAACCTAAGGCGCGTTCTCCAAAAAAGACGCATTTCATAATAACCAGCGGAGTATTGAACCCACAAAAAATAAAATTATTCCTTACACGTTTACACACACAACATGATCTAACATTTAATTGCAGATAGCATATATAAAGTTTATGGTGCAATATTTATTATTGTTTATGACTCAAGGTAAATTAACTATCTGAGTAGATGGTGAAAAACTAGAACAGGTAGATAATTTCTCTTACTTGGGAAGTGTTCTATCTTGAGATGGGAGATGTTGCAGATGAAATTCGAAAGAGTATAGTATTGACCATGGAAGCTTTCGTGAAGCGAAGAGAACTGATGACAAAAGTCTCGAAACAGGAATTAAGAAGAGATTGGTAAAATCCTTGGTGTGGAGTGCTTTGTTGTGTGGGTGTGAAACGTGGCCCTAAAGAAGAGGACATCAAAAGATTGGACGCCTTCGAGATGTGGATAGGGCGTGTAATGGAAAGGGTGCGTTGGGTTGCTAGAAAAACAAACAGCGGTACTAGAGATCGGGGAGGTGAGGGTTTTAATTGATGTAATCAAACGTCGACGGAGGAAATGGTTAAGCCAGATATTGAGAGGAGAGGGATTGCTAAAGAATGTAATTGACGGTAGAAGGCAATGGAAAAAGCTGAGGGAAAGACGACGAAAAAAAGTTTTTAGATGACATAAAGGGTGGGGTAAGTTAACAGGAAGCAAAAGAAGTGATGATGATTAGGGAGTATTAGGACACGTGAATCTACCGAAAGTTAGAAAGCTTCGGTATGTATGGCACAATATCATAACTTATAGGGCGTTATTATAGTTTTTTATGGCGTATTTCAAGTAATAACGAGATAATTGAAACAAGATCAATAAACGTCTGACTACCCCTTGCTGTTGAATAATGTTATCATAGAACGTTTATCCCCTGCCATACGTCATGTGGTAGCTTTCGGGGTACTAATTTAAACTAATGTAAATGTTTTTCCTGCACAGAAAATGGAAACCCATTTACTGCCGTATAGCTCTAAGTTTCTCGTCTTTAAATATATATATTTACAAAAATGCCCGAAAAATATCTTTTTAAACGTTTAATCTCGTTTACTTGGAGCTCCCGTTTCTCTTCTGTTTTTAATTCTACTTTATCAGAGATACAAGAGGAAATCTAATAACTAAATCTATAGCGTTTGATTATCCTAATGGCTTTTCTATACATAGTTTCTTCAAATATGACCAATAATGTATACTATAAACGAAATTTCACGTATGTATGTTGCCTTGTTCACTGATAAAACCATGACCATTAAGATTGGCAGTATTTACTTAAAATATGGAAAAATATTTGTTTTTTTTTCGTCATCATCGAACCAAAGTATTTTTATAATGCCAAGGTAGAAAAGTAGAGTCGAACGAACTTATCGAAACTCTAATAACAATTTAAATAGATAAAAATAACAACCGTAACTTCATTTATTTATAGAACGATCGGTGGCCAAAATAAGAGAAATCAGTCATGATATTTTGCACAAATAATTTAATCTGGGGACTAGCCGTTTTTAAACCTATGGGAATAATTTCCTAATAAATAACCGTTCTCTGATTACAGTGTAAATCGATAGTAAATCATTTAATCAATATCAAATAACATCAGTCATGCCTAAATTCAACGTTGATTAAATTCCATCAGTTCATAAATGTATTTCTTAACGAAGGATATAAATAAACTTGAACTTCAAACATGTAATCACCAGAGAAAATGTTCAATACCTTTTTTCCCTCTTCAACCTACGGTTAGTTTATTATCAATACTAAAATCAACAGCGAGGATCCAAAGCTTGAAGTGAAGATTTTTGATACCTTTTGGACAGCCAATCGGTTTTTAATTAATCATATACCCCAATTTTTTAAATATTCATTTATGAGCTAGTAGAGCCCAACCAGACACGACCAATTCCTCTGAGAGATGGGCTAAAAAATGTATACCCTCATCTTTTCCGATTAAAAAGACCCGAAAACGACACGGTTTATAAATTCCCTAGCTATTTACGCGTCCTATATATGCAGTGGGATCGAAAGCTTATTGCCGTAAAACTCGAACTCCCTTCAAGAGCGGGAGGGAGAGAAAAGGCGGGCTAAAGGAATGTAAAATCCACCGAACCATGGCTATGCATCCCCGTTGAGAATGTATTCGCGATTCCGGAATTGATTGAAACATTTTCTTCCGGCACACGTAACAGGAGTCCTTGACACCTCACACGGTACCCTGGCATCTCCAAACCTCGTCACAAGCTCTGAAAAACGTGGAAGGGTGAGGAGCATCACAATACATAGCAGAGTGGGAGGAAAAAAGTTTTTCGCCTGTGGGAAGAATTTGAAGAGCGAAAGACCTAGAAGGAGAATTACGAAAAAGGTCCCGAAAATGCCGAGAAAAACACGAACCGTTGATGATAAACATGGGAAAAGTAATTCGAGGGAGGAATATAGAATAATACAAGATAACAACGATGGAGATAACAAGGGCTACAGGGCAATCAACTCCAAATTCACTCACTAAATTTAAAATAAAGAACGCTCTGATGTAAACAAATGAATTCATGTGTTTAAGGAATACGGGAGGGGGGAAGTTTGACAAGAGAGGGACATGATCTCCCAATTGCCAACCTGTCCTAAACATTCAGCTATCTTGCCAGAAAATTTAAACATGCCGAACTGAACGTTCTGGCAAGATAGCTTGATGGTTAGAGCAACCAACTGACAATCGAAATTCTCCTAGGGGTAAGCATCTACATTAAAAGTCACCTTTAGTAATTTTTCTTGAACTCAATTTTTTAGTGCACAGTACTGTTCCTTTCATGTATCTGAAGACAGGAATCTAATCCTTTTATACTTCTTTGATATAAAAATGACCCATGCTTCAGCGTTCAAAAGTTACAGTCACAACATTGTTATGGATAACAGAAAAGCTCCGAATTAGATTTCGCATTCACTTTAATGTTCGCGATAATTAACCTATGATGGGCTTAAAACTATATAATAGCAAAAGAGGACACTGTGTCTGAGTAGAGAACGTTTGATGGGTAAAAGAAATAAATAAGATAAAATCTCTCCAATTCCCGCTTAATTTAGGAAAGGCTTCCCTGAACGAAATTACACTCTGCTCGACACGTTGGGAGAACATCTTGGACGAGATCATCCTGAACAAACCGTGACGTATGGTGAGCCTTTTGAAAGGAGGAAAGAACGAGAAAAGGACAGAGGGGTAGAGTAGTGAAGAGGAGAGCAGCGTTCCATCCACAAGAGAGTGATGTTCTTTTCCGAGGCAAAACTCTTGGAAGGCAAAGCAACCGGGAAAAGAAATAATCCTTGGAGGGAATAACTCACGAGACGCTCGAGTTTTTCGGAGTCATCTCCGGAGCGGGAGAGGCGGAGGAAGGAGCAGGCGGCGGGTGGCAGCCGCTGCGGAGATTCTGATGTAGGAGGCAGATGGATGAAGGGGACCGTGTTTGCGGACTGCAGGGGGCGGCCAGAAAAAAGTATGATTCGTGGCGCTCCCGAGGACGGATTGGTAGAGGAAATAATGCCGTGTCGACCGACTATTTTTTGCGTTCCTCGGTTTGTTTACGCAGGGCGAAGGGAAAGAATAGGAGGAAAGTGTTAAGTGAAAAGGCGCGGCCGCATTTATTGGCTCTCCCTTTGTTTGAAATGCGGTGTCGTTTTGAGAAATCTCTCCGAGAAATTCTCGAAAGCGGAGATAAAGGTTGGCATTGATGTACCATGAATGTTACCGCTAGCACCAAGGTCTTGCTCCTTTTTCGTACTCGCGAGGCTGGACGGAGGGAACATACATCCTTATAAATCATATCTCCGAAGAGAGAGAGAAAGAGGAAGCTTACGTTCGAAAACTTGTGCAAAGTTCTTCTATGCTCTACTTTTTACCCGCCGCTTATTCTTTCTTTATTTCCTTTCTGGGGAGTTAAAACTCCTCCCGTCGCAAATGTTTCAACTCTTATTTTTTTTTCTAGCGGCGCTAAGCTGTTGGAATCATATATACGAAGAAGGTTAGGTTTGGAAAGAGTGGGTTCGATCTTTCAAACGGGCTCTTAATTAATTGCCATTTCAAACTAACTTTCGAGGAATCATTACTTGTAGATCCTTTGTCTGCACAGTCATCAACTTGAAGGCTGGTCGGATTCTGAAATCCCCTCACACCATTGGCGATAAAAATCTTTGGTGAGGGAATGAAGCTTGAAAGAAAGTTGAAAAGAGATTTAGTCGGTCTATGTTCTAATCTCTAATCGTGCATTCTTTGTTTGGAAAAGTAGTCATGGCTACATAACCGCAGCACAATACCCCTATGCAAAACACTACCCATCTCATTCAATAAGAATGTGCCTCAATCAATACCGTTATTTTGCATAACTCATACTTCAGTGGCTTTCTTATTATCACGACTACTGACTAAGACAAAATTACATGAAATATACATTTTTCTCTACCCTTTGCCAAAAGAAAAATGGAAAGTGTTCCATTCATCAAGACATGGTGGGAGCAAAGTAGAACCTTAACCGTTTTAAAACTTAGAAATAAATTAATTCTAGCCAATTTTATCTCAAGCTATTTCTACATTTTGTCGAGAAAATATTTATTCTTCGTGCGGGTTACTCAAAATCATTAATCATTACCGGAGAGACATAAAGCGCAAGTAATTCAGTAATAATCTTCAGCATCTCGCACGACCTTCTCGTATCTAAAAAACAACGGAAACCTTTCTTAATTCCCTAGAGATGTAAAGAGAATAAAATGCCACAGCTTTAATGACGGTCTCTTAATTGACGCCAATAATCACGGGATTAGTCAACACCCAGGGCGTGAGATAAAAAAAATGAAGGGCGATACAGGTGCTTCCCATTTAACGCGTGCAATCTTAACAAAATTTCAGCCCTCCTCTCCGGTTCTCTCCCCCTCTCTTGCGAGGCACAAAATCAAGGCTCTAAGTAGCTTTTTGTGCGGTCTTTGCCAACCCTTAACCCCTCTCTCTACCAGAGTCGAGCCTTTTTCTTCGCCTGGAGGCAACCCCTTTTGACAACGGCGGGGCTCCACCCCTATAAGAGAGGAACTCCGTAGGCGCGCTCCCTCTCCCTCACATTTCCGGCGCCCTAACAAAACCTGCAGCCAACGCATAAAACCCCGCCTCCCTACGGATCCCCTCTCCAGCCACTTAATTCCGCACAGAGGGTTCCTCCTCTTAAGTAAGCCTTTTCCGTATACTCTATCTTAATATCAGCTTCACCTCCTGATAAAAAATACCTTCCGCGCGTAACTTGTCCCACTTTAGGATATCTATAAATTTATAATGAGTGAGTATATTAAGGCCGGTCCGCTTCACAAGAATTATTGTATAGGAATCCTTTTCACGAGTGAGACTTGACTATCGACTCTCTTTACACGGTCTAATTAAGGCACAAAAGGAATTTATACAAATTCTTCAATAGTTTCTCACTTCATCGAGCCATAATTTAATTAGAACCTACACGTATGCAACGCGAAAACAGCTGGAATTCGATAATACTTGTAGCTAATCAGCATAATTAATGCCTTCTTAATAAAAACCAATGGCCTCATAGTTTTGACCAGAGCCCTTATGGCACATTAAGCCACTTCTATTTCATTCATTGGATGATGTAGAAGAAGTGAACGAGTAGATTGTGACAATATTTACGGTAGAATACCTCAGAGTACAACTGTCGAAAGTTGGTTAAATATATTTGAGAAAAATTTCCACCGCCATCTATAAAATATATATTATATTTAAATATCTCATAAAGCATAACGGGCATTGTTGGATTACATTTAAGAACTATTAATAATCAAATGATAATGGAGATAATGTTCTACTAAGTTTTAAGAATACCTCTAAGATTTCAATTAATATATTGCGGAATAATATGTAAACAAACTAGTTTATTTTGAAGAAAATAAAGAAGAACTTCGTAAATGTTGACGCTTTAAATTCACAATCGATAATTTAAAGAGTGAAAATTTACAAAGTTCTTTTTTATTTTCTTATAATGTCGTTCCACGAAGTCCGGCCTGATGTGATAGAATTTGCAGTTATTTTGAAAATGTTTTTGGTTCTATGCTTGTTTACAACGCCTAGAGGAAGGGAAGGTTTTCTGTTTATATCATAATAATATTCAAGCAATTTTTAAGATAGATATTTATCTCATAAAACGAGTGGAAATGGTCAATAATAGTTATTAAAATGACATAAGATAACATTTAATTATAGGGTGTTTAACAGCAGAGTAGAAATCTAACAGCCGTGATGTAGCTGCATCTTTCTGAGGATTTTCTCGGAAAATAAAAGATTTAGCAGCAATTCATTCTCGCATGAGAAAATTCACGATGTCAAAATGCGACCTGTTTTGACGCACAGCGTCATTACCACATAGAATTGGTCATAACACTGTGTTGAACGTGAGAGCCATTTATAATAGAGTTAAAGTAAATTGATTGATTTTTAGCGATTAGTATTAATTCTTGGGTGCAAATTGTACATACTTTAAACCTCTGTGTTATACAGTCACAGATAGTGAAGGTGTCTACCACAGATTATGCAGAGTCTGAGGTAATTAATGCACTCTCATTTACAATGATATCTAACCTCAATCTATGAGTTCACATGCATATACATATCACACAAGTTTCTGCCTGCAGGGTTAACTGCGTCATTTGTTACGCAATTCCCCTCCATACATTCATATTCCTGCCTAAATTCTTCACTTTAGACACACACACACACTTTAAGCTGGCAGGAGTGGAGCTTCAATGCACATGTGGGACGCGTTTTTATCCAAAACGTGATTGTGAAAACAATCCTCTAACAATTTCCAATACAGTACATGCTAGAGGGCCTAACCAGAGCTTTTCCGGGAAGGACGGATGACTTAATAAAAGCTACAATAGAGGCAATCAATTAACATAAGAATATATACAGACGAAAAAACGATCAAGTTTCTTTTTTTAAGGAAAATTGTTAAAAATAATTATTGTCTTTTAGACAACTCCCTCTGGTGCCTTTTATGTTATCAAATATATTTTTAATGTACTGTTTTATTCTTGCTCTCTCTTAACAATGTGAATGAGGAATTTAATGGTACATACTTCTAGACGCCATATGCTAAATAAACGATAAATAACCTCGGTTGGATCGATGGATCTCTTCACACACTACGATACGCATGAAAAGATGTACGGAGAGATGTAAAGACATAGAAGGTAAAGAATGTTTCACTGTTGTGAAAATCTCGCTTTTCCACTTAAATCCCTTGGATGAAACGTTCCGAGAGAACATCTCTCCCTTTCTCTCAACGCTTGTAAAGAAACATTAACCCCAGCCTCATTCATACGGAGAACGATCTCCTCAATTCTCCCTTTCAAAACGCCTACCCTTGTATAACCATCCTTCTCTATCTTCGCATTTCGCGGTTACCTATATCAGCTCTTTCTTACCGAGTCTTCCTGCTCCTGCCCATATACTGCTCCCAAATTTTCCCCTATAAACCCTCTCTCCACATCCATCTCTCGCCTCCGTTTAACGCTCTCCCCACTCGGCCTGTTCCGAGACTTGCTTCCATCGCACGCAATCCCGTGCCCCTACCAGGCGCCCCAACATCTCCAGGGTTACGACGGAGGTGAAGCATCTGGGAATGAAGGAACGGTTGGTTCCGAGGGAAGATATCAAGAGAGAAAGAAAAGACGAATGAAAAAGAAAGAAAAGGGGGCCGTAAAGGAGAATTGGAGAGGAGTGAGAGTTGAGTAAGGGCGGAAGAGAAATGGTCGGACGTTTCCAAAGAGGGGACGTTCTCTAAAAGGAAAGGACGCCCTCGATAATGACCGATTTCCGAATTATTATTAACGCCGATTCAAGTGCAAGATTCTCCCGTTCATGACGCATTTACTTTCTGCAACGAACCAGTACGTTCTGCAACAAAACCGCATAAACGTACGAAATTGAACGGTTAATATCTCATTTTATACACGTAATTTCAAATTAAACATATAAATACTGAAAATCGCGATTTGATAGGCTTTTATGGAATCCACAAAAAAAGAGATTACTCAGTAATAGTTAACCATTGGATTTACTACTGGCGTTTCGGAACTCCAGATTTAATGCGCAAGCCTGATTTGAATAGTTATTTTGGTTCAAATACTTCTTGATTTAGAGAATGCGCATTCATCAAAATAGTTAACGATTTAATCACTGTGTGTGAATTTATATATTCCTAATGCGAATAGTTGTGATTCATAGCTCTGATAGTTAGGGATGTCATAACGAAAATATCCACTCATTGAGAAATTTCCAGTTGAATAGATATTTAATCGTTCCTTTATTGGTGTGCCGTCTGAAATAAAAATTTTGTAAGGTATATTCTTTTAGTTTATAGGAATGTGATTCCAGCATTTCTTTTCATTTTTAAATAAAAACTCCGATATGAATAATCCGCAAATAATGACTCATAATCAGCGAAATTTTTCTGCGGAATCTCAACTATTTGGTTTTGATCAGACAAAATATGGTACGTACATTTTACTCTTACTCGTATAAATCATAAGCATGGGGAGAGAATAACAGTATCATTAATATAAATGAGCATATCGAAGTGATTCGGGCTCCCGGATAGCCAAGTGGGCAACGCGTTCGACTTCTGTGAAAGCGACCCGGGGTTTAATTCCCGGAGGGAGCCTATGTGAAAAATGACTTCAGCTATCGAAGAAATTTTAACAATACCACTACTTTTCGGAATAAATAAAGCAACACATCAATTCAAAAAACTGGGAAAACAGTGTTAAAGTGGGAAAACTAATTAATTGTGATGAGTAGGAAACCCCTGGAATAATAAAAAGATGAGCAGCCAAAATAGAGAAAGCCGAAGCGTGTTAAACTTGAGTTGTGAACTTTATTTTCCAATAATTGTTAATAAGTAAATAATCATAGACTTGAAGTAGATGAAGTTGGACGATAAAAGAGAATCAGAAGAAAGTGATCTAGCAACAAGATAAGCTTGGAAAGAATTAAATTAGTTTTCTGAAAACATCATAAAAGGAGAAAATACTTTGTAACTTCAACAGCAGATATTTAGTAACCAACTTTTACAACAGATTTTTAATTAACAGTTTCATTTACGTGTTGATTTCTTTAGGTGATTCTCATTCAACCTGAAGACGTCAAACTGTTAATGAAAGCGATCAATAAGAACCTGCTGTGTGGGTTACGAATTATTTTATTCTTGTATATATGATTTTATGTGATTTGGATGTAAAAGATAAAAAAATAAAGATTGAAAACTCAGCATTAAATAAAATAGAGGAGACATTACCATCAAATTCTGATGATAGTTTTTCAGGGGACGTAATTTGCAATTTTTCTATATTTCCCGCAGAATAACCAGAGAAGAACGCCTTATAAAATACTTTTTCCTCGTTTAGTGGATATAATGTGGGAATACTCTGAAAATAAACTGTAAAATAAACAGAGATCACAATAAACCTTAGATAAACTATTATTTGTTTAATAAAGCTCACAAAAATCAAGTAGTAAGACAACTACTGTGAGATACCAAACAATGGGCGAAGTCAGACATTCATTCCCTAAGTGGTAAATTTCGGTCACTAGCATTTGAACATAGGACCTTAGCGTTAGGAGGCTAGCATGTTAACCAATCAGATGTCATGGTGGGTGAAAACGAATCTATCAATTAAAATTTTATCTAATGAAAAGAATCAAGTACTCCGTGTAAGACGGCATTATCATGCGGAAATTTATACATGTAAAGAAAGAAATTAGAACACGGCTGTTAATGATTTAGAGGTTTAAAACACTCCAAAAGTCTTTCCGTCGGATGTTCGTGCTTACCAGCTGAGACTAAGTCTAGAAACAAGGAAAAGGAAACGAATAGAACGATTTCTAGAAGGCCGGTGTTTTCCTTTCTTTTTTTCCAGACTTGGGTCTCAGCGGATAGGTAAGAACCACCGGCGAATTGTCTCTTAGAACATTTTAAAGCTCAAAATTTGTAAATGACAAAATAACACACAAGTAACCTAACTTCAAGCAATCGAGGTAACAAAAATGATTTAAGCAAAATGAATCAGCTGAAAAGAAATAAAAATAAGTCCGGAAGAAGAAAATGAAGCGAAAGCACATAAGAGGGAAAAGAAGTGAACACGAATCACCACCGATCCGAACCGTTCTAGAAAATTTCAGGAGAGTAATTTTTTATCTTGAATTGTGTATCTAAGCATTGTGCCCATAAATTACTTCAAAGAGCAACTTCTTTTCATTACTTTCTTATACTCAGAGAGAAATTAAAGTGTCAAAGTATGATCTGATATCTTTTTATGACTACTGGTAACTTGCATGAATTTCGCGATAGGAAGAGGAAAGGAGAAAGCTTCGTAAATCACTACAGTCATATTTTGACAATAACCAAATAAAATATACAGATTCCTTAAAGATATTTCCATGTTATAGTGCGTAGCTGAAACCAATGATTTGAAAAGTTTTACTGTAAAACGTACAGCTCACGGAGGGACGATGATCTTGAAAACGCCCTCTTCAATTAGAAGTGAACTCTTCTTACCTCAAGCTATTTTTATACTGAAGAACAGCATTTATTACATTCGTAGTAGAGCATATTCACTGGCATGAAGGAGGCCTCTAAAGGGTCGTAGAGAATATGGATAAAATAAGGCAATGGAAAAGACCAGACTTTCATCGCCATCACACTTACTGATTGATAAATTGCAAAGCCAAAGTATAAGGGCATAAATATTCTCCCTCCATCAATTGCCCTCTCTATTCTTCCATAAGAGTTGCAATATTAAGACTTCCATCTTTCTCCCGACCGACATGAAGGACATTTTTTCCCTACGAGAAGAAATCCTCGGTTTGTTAACGCCTCCGAGAAGACTTCTATATTCGCTTCACGACGCACATTTTCGTTAGTTCCCATTTTTGCCGCTATTCCATTTCATTTCCATTTCGCCCACCTCTTCTATCGTTTTTCTTCCACGTCCCTCTCATCCTCCGACCTCTTCCTTTTTTTCAATCATCTTCCTCACTATTTCAACTTTATGGCCACTTTTTATTCCCAGCGCTTCCTCAGCGTTTTCACCCTTTTTCTCCCCGACGCTAGATGGCGGGAGAGGTCTGTGAGTGGTCTGAGAGGATGGTCGCAGTAATTGAATATTTTCTTCTCCGCTCGGCGGTTAAGAGGGGTTTCCGAACAGAGATAACTTGCGGAGAAAGTACTGCGAAAAAAGTGCACGAGAGGTTGGAAGGGTGTTTCAACAGATACTGGATTAATGGAATTATGAGACTGGTGACTAATGCAGCGTCGGTAGAGGACATCACACTGCTCCGACATATTTTTCTCTCCAAGCATTTGTGGAAGATTCCACTGAGCGAAAATTTTTTACCGACGTGAATGGACGGTTCCCATGCAGCAAATCCACTAAAAATAATGATAATGTAGATCTTGAAACCTACCTATGTGAATGAGTTAATTTTTACCACATTAAGAAGATTAAAATAAATTAACCGTGATGCTGACAAAATCAGATGTACGCAATGGTAAATTAACATAACAATACATTAAAATTTTGAATTTACTTTTATATAATTGGCCTTTTCTTACTTGACGTTAGGACTGAGTAATTATAATAATTTCCGCTTGATAAACTCTCGCGTTATCCTTTCTTCAAGTTGCCTCTACGATAATATCATTTTCGTTTTCTCAAATAAATGTCTCCTAACGAAATTATTTTCGAAAAGCTTTTTATATAAAAAATAATCTTTCATCATTAATTTGCATTTGATGGTTTTTAGATAAATCATAAACTGAGGACTGATCATGTCTTTACCCTCACCTAATTAATTAAATGAATATGCAAATTCCTGATCATCAATCAATTATTGTCTTCGATAGAAATTAACAAACACAACCAAGACTTAATATAAAATGTTTTAACATTTTCAGTTCTGCTCATCTTCACTCAGCAAATTCAGTCTTTTTTCAGAATAGCTTTACAAGACATGACTAAAATTAATATAGAAAATATTCCCTTGAAATATATGTTGCCATCAATGTAATTTTTATTAGTACTGACTAGTGAACGCCCCCATCAAGCATGACGGAACTTAATTTAGTTTAAGAATATATTAATTATCGTATATATCTGGTCTTCCTAAGCCAGAAACATTCCATCGTAAGATCATAATAACTCAATATATTTCTTACCATTATTTATAATATTTGTTCTACTGTTTTCAAGTCATGAAAGCCTACTTTACGTAAATGTCTTATAAAAATTAAAAGAACCGATTATTCCCGTGCTCCTACATGGGATAATTCATGAACTCAACATTCAACAATGGCCATAGTCGTCAAAGGGATGGGTTGCTTATTTCCCAAATATTTTACCAAATTTCCGTGTGTTTTATCAAAAGCCTCAAAACTTCGGATCTATATCAATATTTCACGACTAAAATAAGAATCTATGATTATTTTCCATTCTTGTGACACTTGTCTCAATTTCGTAGGACCATTGTTTCTAATTTAATTTTGTAAAAGAAACAACCTCTGCAGGTAACGAAAACCTACTTTACGTACATTTCTTATGGAAACATATTATGGGCTCCTAGGTTCGAACCCGAGCCTTTACAGAGATGAGAATAGTATTCTTGAGGATTTCAGCATCATAGAAACACATTGCAGTTTGTTTCATATCTCTAAGTCAAGCCGTTTCTGAGATACATAGGGGGGCGGACAGACGGACGGACAACATTTGCTTTTTATATATATGATTTTTCTGCATTAATAACTGGAAGGGAACACAAAGTCACAATAAAATAATAAAATGCTTAAGGCAGGCTGAATCTGAGCAAAAAATAATGAAAGCGGTTCAAAACAAAACTTTTTCAATCTTTCCAATCCTTTCAAAAAATGAAATGCGGTTCACAATGAAGGAGTCCCGCAAGCATAAAATAATTCCGTACGCAATTAATCATCTACCCGCATGTTGAACACTTGAAAGGCTTTTTCTGAAGAGAAATCGCGAAACACGATTTAATTTGATAACTTAAGGAAATTAACTGCACTTTGTCTCCTGTTATTTTCGCCCTTTTGAGCGAGACGAACGCATAAATTCGCGTCACATTTCGCCTCTAATTCCATTCGATAAATTCTTATTTAGTCACGTAATTCTTTCCGTTTCTCCGTGGGCGTTTCCATTTATCACCCTTGGAGGCCAAACACGCACAGTTATGGGAAGGATTATACTTTTTCCTACTCCGCTTTCCCTTTACATTGTCTCGACTACAATCAAATCTCCGATTTCCCCGGCACCTTCTATTTAGAAAGTCCTCGTACACACAGCCCGCATACCCTACCAGAAAATCTGTCCTCACGCACGAGACTTCTGCGATTTTCTTGTCCATTCTACTTCCCGCATTCTAATCCTCGCCTCCCCCGCTATCCCGTTTCAACACCATTTTCTCCACCCCCTCTCTTTAACCCCTTCCGTCCGATTGTGTTTTTACGCCGATTCAATCCTCTTCTCTCCATGTTAAGATCCCTCCTTCGCAAACCCTCGGAACACGACGCAAAGAGCAGCTTGCTCGACTCCATTTTTTTCCTAGGGAAAAACAACCGACGCCGTAACCTTTCCCCAGGTCCCATTCGCAGGAGCCTATAACGACCGTAATTTATCTCGCACCCTAAGACGAGATATCAGATATAGGTGGGGCTCTTAAAAAGTTTGCTATGATCGATGGCAAGTACAACATTTCCTCATAGAGGCCTGAGGGTTAGTTTCTACACAAAGATTTGAAAGCTTGGTTGAAAGTGAACATAAAGTAAGTGTTTGTTATTTCACTCTAAAAAGACGATGCTAAAGTTAGTAGGATTCTTTCAAGAATGAGTATACTTTATGATATACATATGGATGTCTCCGGAAATAATCAATGACAAGGGTGAGTCAATGCCGACAAATAATAAAGGCATCTTCTCCTCCACTAAAATCTCACTCCACCGCCAAAAGGAAAATGTCGATATTTGCTAAATCGTATTGACAGCTCTTCCCTCAGCTTCGTCTTCATTGTTTCTGACTTATGATCATCCTTCTACCATTATATCTTGTGTATTTTTTCTCATTGCCGATCCACCTGCTTCCTTCCTCTTTGTAAACTTTTAATCAAAATCCTTTCCTCACACACTACCTATCTGCAACCGTTCTATTGTTAACAACGTCCTAATAAAGACTCCTTTGACTTTTAACGTTTAGTTTGTACATAGTTCCATTTATAATAAATCTATTAGAGAAACTATAATGATATCGTGCATCTTGTTTTACACTGTGATATCAATTTATCGAAGTTCTTTTGTAATCCCAGAACCATTTTTCTTCTTTCGCAAACCTGAGAATGAATGAAAATTAAAGTAAGGATTTTTTATTCCTGAATATACCGAAATGATTTCGTTGACTGTTGTCTTTAAACCAAACTGAGTCGATTCAAAATCCTATGATCCAAATACATCAAAACCATGTTATCAATTAAAAGCATCGACTACTTCCACATGATATATCTTAAAAGAGATCATTCCAAAGTTATGATTTAATATTTCCAATCCAAGGTCTTCACTGTAGCTTTCGTACTTAGTAAAGCCTCCATTTCTAGTGAGAGGCAATGACTCTAGTCTAAAAACTAACAAGATATCCCATCCAATCATTAACAATATACATAAACACTCATATATACTTCCATAAATTGAATGCATTTGCCATTTTAAATTTATAAATCGTCCCTTCCAAGTTCTACTCATCAATTCACACGTGCAATGCCTTACTTATGAAAATATACTACGGTAGGTTAGTTGCGAAATGTTCGAGCGCGCGGATTCAATTTCACAGTCCAAATGCGAAGATCAAAGATTATCTAAATGCCACGGTGACATCGTGTTAAAGGAAAACGAGTTCTGACTTCGACGTTATTTTGTACCTGTCTCTTCCAGAAAAATAAATTTGAAGTTGCAGGTTGATTTTAAGGTCTTTCTCAGCGATGCGCACGTTCATAATTCAAGGAAGATAAGAAAATGTCTCTGAAATTACTAACTTCTCCGCTGAACGCACAATTGTTCATTCGATCCGTATGATGCATAAGAAAATGTGTGTTTTATATGCACTGCAGTGTCGGCTGAGCAACAGCGGCACACATATCAATATAATATCGCTAACATACCCACATCGCAAATAGTCGAAAGGGTCAAAAAATAGAAATTATGATTAATTAAAATACAACCTACAAAATCTTTTCCTCCTGCAGAAATTATCCCAAAATATAAATATAAACTTCGATTTTTACACATATATTATGTTAAGGAAATTATTGCTTCCACATTGAATCTTACGCATTAGTAAGACACCGCACTAGAGTTATCCAATGAAATTAGCTGTCTGAAACAGCTCTCTTAGGTCATAAAAACAAGCAGAGAAGATTTCCAGAGTCACTTCAATAATCAGTCTAAAACTTCTATATTTATTATTTGAAAATTCTCCGTGAAACTGCAAGCTTTAGTTGAACCATTTCTTCTGTTAAATCATATAACTGTCCCTAAAGTTGCAAGGATGCTACGACATGTATACACACACACACACATATATATAATAACCCCTCCTCACACTGCCACAGTTCATTGCCACATCGGGGCGGATGGGTGTTAACGGAGGTTGGAGGCGATGTATAGCTCAGGTTTAACCATGCTAAGAAAGCTTCAACAATATATCCGGCCAAATAGTGAGAGTGGCACACATTCGTTCACCAACCGGCAGTGAGACAGCCTGGGAATCACTGTCTTTTACCATCCAGGCGCAATTACAATCTATCATGATGAGCTTCTGTAATGGATATTTATCCGGACGTAAAAGCACCACCCATTCGGATGTCCGGGAGGTGGTGGCATTACAGAGGTCCATCATCAAGAAAAGAAATAACCCCCTACACTTCGTAACCTACAACTGCCGCAGCTTGAAGAGCAAAGATCGAATCCTGGAACTGCTCAATGAAGCAGAGAAGATAAAGTGGGATGACATCGGACTCAGTGAAATAAGAAGAAAATCAGAAGAACTGGTTACACTCAAGGAAGAGCATGTTTTCTATTACATAGGAACAAAGGATTGAAGACTTGGAGGAGTTCGCTTCTTGATTAACAAGAAATGGAAAAATAATGTGGAGAAAATAGAAAGTGTATCTGACAGAATATGTAAGCT